>JAMWET010004884.1:230000-527500 GCA_024036415.1 Prochilodus magdalenae | reverse complement strand
CAGAGAAATGGATTATCAGATACAAGCAGTGGTGGACAGTAACACAGTATAACGCATGTAGTTGGTTTCTGTACTGTAAGTAGAGTGTTGGTGTATCTGTACTGAAGTGTTTCCACTCTGGGGGACTTTTTACTTTAACTCCACTACAGCTCAAACTCGGATATCTTACTCCACTACATTATGGCCAAATCTGTCTCTCCTTTTGGCTTATGTGTTACATGTGTGAATATAAATGTAACATGTCCAAAGAAGCGTGAAGCCATCCCACCAATCAGGGTACAGCTGTCACTTTGTTTTGAACTGGTGGACAGAGCTTGGTTCTAGCTAATGGGAACCGTTCTCCTTCAGTGTTTTGTGCTTATGATTATGAGAATAGACGATCAGTGTCAATGACCTGTTAAAGACCTACAGTGAGTTGATTAAGAGTCTTGTTCCAGAAATGATAATAGGACATTAGAGCCATAATAAATCATACTACTGTTACTCTCCATACTTAAGTACATTTGGGGGTAAATACTTTAGTACTTTTACTCAGTGGAGGTCTAATGGAAGAATATTTGACCTTGTGTATCTCTACTTTAACTCAGGTACATGTGTTGAGGACTTCGTCCACCTCTGGACACGAATGCAATAAAATCAAATCTCTTCTAAAAACTTTCAGTGCACCACATGTACATCGAACATCAATTTGAAATAGCATATACGACAGTGGCTCTCAAACTCACAGCACATTTTTTTAGGTACAGCTATTTTTGGGGTGTGCACACTGCCATATGTGATGCATATCAGTGAACACGATTTTGCAGGACTTGTATTTACAATTAACATTTTTTACACTTTATAAAAAAAAAAACATGTAAAACTGTGTCCTTTTTATTGTTGTCAGTGTCTTTCTTCACTTTATCATTTTTCAAGGGCCATCACAAACTCTCAACCATATCAACAGCAGAATCACTGAGCAGATACTAAACGTGTGCTGAACATCCTCCTCACACCTATTCTGCCTCCTTCTGTTCTCTCCATTCTGTCGGCAGACCCTCAGTGGCTGACCCGGAGCTGAATTATAGATAGTTCATTTAGTTCTGAACAGTGTTCTCTCCACAGATGACGGACACATTTAACTGCCTCTGCATACTGCAGCCGTATACAGTTTCTTCCTCCATAGAAATCTGAGCTGCAGGAAAACTCTCAGAGGCATGTGATAATTAGCCAACAGAAACAAAGAACTCGTCTCACAGATAGAACTTCATGTCCTTACGCAAATAAACCCCTCATCATCAGTCAGACATGAAAACAGCTCAACTTAAAGCCCTGATTAAGGAAAAAGAAAAAAAAAAGACTGACAGACACCACGCACACTGATGGTGAACACAGAGAGATTAACTGCTCGCCTGTGAAAGACTCAGAAGTTAATGGGAGCAAATCCTCTAGCCTTCTAGCTGTTATTATGATTCTACTGGAGGGCGTTACAGTAGGACCGGGACGGGAGGTACACTTGTCTGTCTGTTGGCAGTGAGTTTGATAAAGCTGATGTACCAATAAAGTCTGCTTAAAGGCTTCATGTCTTTTGTCAGTGTGCTCATTTAAAAACATCATCAGTATCTACGAATACAATTACGCTGAGCTGCACTAAACTATTTTACAGGACTAATTATGTTCTCTCTTTGCAATCAAAATGCAGTTGGGAATTTTTTAGATACTAATAATCTACTAGGTATACTCATAAAAGCACATTCTCACATTCTCACACACTGTAACGTAATTTCTAGTAAAGGATAAATATGGTCATGTTACCCAGCCCTAATTGAAAGTGACTGTCCACAGAAGCAGCAGCAGCAGCAGCATTAGTAGTAGTAGTAGTAGTAGAAGTAGTAGTAGTAGTAGTAGTAGAAGCCATGCTAATACCTAAACTTTAATCCGCTTTAAATACATTTAAACTTTAAATTAAATTTCTTAACAATTCATTCATTGCCTTTTCCACTAGTTTCACTATTTTTTCCCCCACAGGAGTTTCACTAGTAAAACATAGACACAGTTCCAACATTATAACAATCATTACATAAATCTCAAGAGTTTGTGATCTAATTTTGTGTATTTACATTTCATTTCTATAAATTAATAAATACAATTTGGAAATGACAAATAAATAATACATTATATGTATCATTTGATTACAGTACCTTCACAGTGACAATACACATACACAGCACATGAATAATTTTTGAAGGCGCAACATATTAAGATGGCACAATCGATATGCAGAATGTTTAGAGTAAAGCTTTTGGGAATTAACCAAAAGTAAAACTTCACTGAAGTGTGAAGAAATAATTTGATTGTGTGTCAAGATGTCTATATACATGGCTTCAGAGGTATCTACTGCAGCTAGCATGCTAACCACCTAGAACCAGCTAGTCCTTTCTCTTAAAAGCATTCTGGACCTAAAGAATAGTAAGCCACTAAAGAGTCGAGTTCTTACGTAGTGCACCTTAAAGTCAAAACTAATTCTGATATGGTAGACACAAATATTCCAGATGACTAGCAGATATTAAAGACTGAAGGTTGTTGGATACTGAAGACTGATGAGACACACTAGTTAAGTGTTGAATATCTTTATTAAAAGGACAATTATTTTGCACTACAGTAGTAATAGGTTTGGTACCATACGATTATTGAATTTGCACTTAGACCTGCTGCATTTACAGGATTTGTATTGCTAGCTTTCGCAGTTGTTTAAGTCACACAACTAGCAAAAGTTCTGACCTCTCACTATTGCTATGTCTATATGCATGTCTGAGTCAGTTAGGTTATTGATAAGCCTCACAAAACCATCTACCAGGACTGGGTGCCCAACTCTCCTGGTGATCTACTACTGACCACGCAGACTTAACCCAGCTCTAATCAACACACCTGATCCACATAATCAAGAAGATTTGTTAAGTTGGCGTTACACCTACATGTTGTAGATCTGTAAGAGTAGACTAGCTTGGCTCTTTCGCAAGACCTCCGATTATCATAGCCAAAAATAAGGCGCTCGAATCATCCTCTATTGCTCCACAGACATTTAGAGGTCTTTTCAGAAGAAACCATCCGTCTGACTCTTCATGATAAGAAAAGCAGAGAGATGTCCATTCACGCAAAAAGAAAGGCAAGACACGCTTCCGGGCCTTTTTGTGGTTTTCTCTCATTAGAGCTGAAGTCTTCTTCTCAGTGAAGGGAAAGAAAAGAGAGACTGAAGAGGGGAGGAGGGGGGGATCTGCAGTGATATGCCCTCCTGTTGGAGCAGGCTGTAACTCAAGAAAACAAACACTACCTGAAGGATGTGTCGTGACAGGCAGAGTCACAGAGAGAAAACTCCCTTGCTCCACTGCAGAGGCACAATCCCTTTCAAAATCGAAGCCATCTAAACCACAGATTAAAATCTGATGAAATGGAGGACGGCTTTGCGCCAAAACATGCGATAATAAATCATTTAAAAATAGTCAGTGGGTCACTTGTACGGCAGGACTAGGGAAAACACATCAGAACAATAGACAGCATTATGGAGGCATCCCTCATTGGAAGCCTGACAGGAGAGAACAGCTTCTCCAACACATTTGCATATATATGAGCTCATTTACAGTGACATTCGAGAATGAAGGGTTTCTTATTGACAGCAAGTCATTAACTCATTTCAAACGGAAGAGTCTCGTCACTCTGTCTCTCACAGACACGCACATACATACACACCAGAGATGCACAATGTGGTTATTGAGACACACAACGACAGAACTACAGCGGTGTGTGAAAGCTTGCTTTAGAACTTTCTACATTTCTGCAACACTTTCACCTAAAACTTCATCAGAAAGTCCTAAAAGTAGATAGGGAGAGCCAAATTAAACAAAAGGAAGAAACCCCCTGTATATCAGTATCAGCAGACATTCACTCAACTGTTGTACATGTTGTATGTGTGTATTTAATTAGTCCAATAGAGCAAATATGTGAAAGCATATGTGGGCCAATGTGCTTATCTGAAGTTTTACATTGGCTCTTGTTAATGAAAGGCAAGACAGTTCATGTTGAGCGTTTCGAGCTGCCTCATTTATATCTCCTCCTTTTGTTTTATAATAAACTCCATAATAAAGGAGGCTGATATCTATTCATTTAACACACTAATGATTCGCCAATGCCTTTAACATATGTAGTGCAAAAGTGATTCTGCCATAGGTGCAAGCATTGGTTAGCCCTAATACACAGACACATGGTAACAAGGTAGTGTTGAGTGTCCAGTGCACCTGCAGGCCTTGTCATCAGGTATCCATTTTCACACCCTCAATGACCTGTTACCTTTACACAGGTCATACGCCCAGTAAAAAGACCGCTGTCATCACTTCTACTTCACTCGGCAATTAATGAAAGCGTGACCTTGATGCAATAATGAATAAGCATTTATATGGTCTGCAGGAGACATGACTGATTCATTTATGTGGCATTGTAGAGAGTGATGATCGCTAAAGAAGTGTAGTAGTGATAGAGTACAGACCGAAGTGAACTAGTATGACTACCATCACAGAAACTCGTTTGATTTAAGAAAAATGAAGCTAAAAAGCATTTTATTAATAAGGAAATGGTTTACTTTTATTCAGCTTCATAATAAACAAATGTATTTGGATGCAAATTTGCTTTGTGATTAGTGCCAATCTGCTGTCCCATGTGACTGGTCATGCCTCTTGCCTTTTAAAGCAAAAGGATACAACAGTTCATACACTAATAGATGCTGGATGTTCTAAGGAGTTCCTCGCTTACTTACTCAGAGCTTGGGAATTCTCGGCCCGATATTTTTTACTTCTGCTAAAGTGGTTTTTGGAAGCTATTTTTAACTCTCCGTTGAGCCAGCATTTCTCTGAACTAACAAGCTTCAGGTGCTTGAGGTACATGAGTGTTGAGAGATGCTGGATGTTTCACTGTGGTTGAAAAGGGAACCCGGTATTGGAGGTGTTTTCTGGATGATGGATTTTTACCAGGAGACTTTTATGATTTAACATTTCATTATGGATTGGGTGCACATAAAATGTCCCAAAACTTTTTGGACTGATGTCCTGTCCTACTGGGGCAGGTTAGCCCATTCGTGTGCACCAAGCAAAGCCAGGATGAAGGAAAAACCCCACAGAACTTGTTCCAATGTATCTAAAGTGATGAACTTTTGTGTAGATACTAGGGCCCTTTTTAAGCTATGGAGCATTGGCCGTGGTGAGGGGCTTCCCCACATACTGGGGCCGCTAGCGCAGTGAGCTAACCATTACTCCATGGTTTAACAATGAATCCTAAAGGTAAATATCTACCCAACAAAACAGTATCCCAGTAGTCGCATAGTTAGACCCAGGCCTTGCACATACACTATGGATGAACATCTAACAGCAACTTTTAGAAAGTTTCAGATTATCTGAATGTTGTCAATGCCTATGTTGAAAACCAAAGGCTTTAAAAACCAAATTTGGTACGAGATAAGAACTCGCTTTACACTAAAGCAAAGGAAATGCAACCTTTCAGATACAGGTATGTATGTCTAGTCAACTCATTATTTGATGGACTTAACAAGCCTCACGCTTGTGTTCCCTTCAGGTGAACTCCAGTCTAACCCTCATCCACCATGCTCTCCTACCTTGAACACTTCTGAGAAGAAACCTGAGCCAATCTTCTCGCAGGAGAAGTCGTCGATGCGCGCCAGGCTGGACACGGCACTGCGCAGTGCCCGGTATGAAGAGGGCCTGATGCGCGGAGCTGTGGGGGCTCCGTGCCCAGGGCCGTCAGGGGCCTCAGCCTCGGGCTCCATCACTGGAGCTCCCTTTGTGTCACTCGGCGAGACGCTTTACATCTTCACACTGCACAGAGATGCAGTGACGTGTTTTTGGTGGGCATTAACCTAATTCCAGTTATAGGGAACTTCTAAATATCCACTCAACACAGAGCAAATCTTCAGGCTTCGTGAGCTGCACACTCCTCCACACTCAGGACAGCTTTACTTCATATGTTGCTCTCTTTCCAGTCCAGTCTGCAAAAAGAAAAGAGAGACTCACTGTATTTCATTTGAAATAAAGGAAAGTGATTTTCTGCAGTCTTATCAGAAGGCGACCCTAGATGTTGTGAATATTCCCGTGAGGATTTGATTGCATTCAGCCATTCAAGAGTATTATTGAAGTCTAGGCACTGATGCTGGATCACAAACGCATACATACAAACTCTGACTCACTCTAAAAATGCTGGAGTTCTCCAGAGAACACAGTTCCACTGCTGGGGGGTTTTAAACCCCTCTACGTTACGCTTTGCAGTATTCAAGTGACCTCTGGCCCATGTGTGGCTGCCACAGAGCGTGCTGTTCTATTGCCAGTGCTGTTATCTGACGATAATAAAAGATGTACCCGCGTAGCTGAACGCCTGGGTCAGTAGTGGGTCCACCCTGAAGTGCCTGCATTCACCAATTAAACTGAGTGCCCGGATTATTTGGCACGCATCTCTTTACGCCTGCGATGCACTGCATGGCCTCATGTATAGCTCGATGCTGCAGTGGGCAACCTTCAGACTGCTAACTGCAAATATTGCTAGTCTACCCGCCCCCAAACAAACATTTGGCCTGCAGCGTTAGAGAAGTTGCACTTTTCCGCCACGCCGCAGCGCAGAAAGCGGAGGAGACGCGCGTGCATCTGCGCATGCATTATACATGGGGCTCACCGAGCTGTCCCTGCTGCTGCGGCCACTGCAGAGTCGAGCACAAGCCAGTAAACGCGCCTACGAAACAACGTGCGCAGCAACTCGTTCTCTGCAGTTTCCATTATTTTGGCCTCTACGCGCACCGGATAAACAAGAGCGCGAGCGTGACTTTTACCTTCCGCTGTTTCTGAGCCTCGTGGTCCGCTGCGGCGTGTAAACACTCCCGAGACCCGTCACCGTGCGTGCGGGCTCTCCGCGCTGCTCGCGGAGTCTGCGCCGGTAAACTCGCAGGAAAGCGGCGCGCGCTGGCGGGGCACCTTATTGGAAGCTCGGCGCGGGGGCGGGTCCCGGGCGCGTGCGCGGCCTCACCGTGCGGGGGCGCACGCGCCGGGAGCTGCTGCTTATATATACCTCACATTACCAGGGCATTAGCACTGTCTTACAGCGCACACTAACCTGTTGGGGTTCTAGATAGTAGCAAAAAGGTTCTATGATTTGTAACTAAGGTGGAACACTTTTGCACTTTTAAATAAGGTGGTTCCTCAGGGGTTCTTTGGTAAAGGCAGTGGGTTTATGCGGAGACACGAGTTCTACGCTTTAAAGAACTGTCATGCTTAAACTGTCATGTATAGTGATATAGTACTTCAGACTGTTAGAAACTGTGCTGTATGTTTTAATATAACACTGTCAAAGCAGCAGAACCCTGTTTGCTACATAGAACCATTTGCAAAATAGTCTACAAAGAACCACATACAACACATTCTCCATTAACACGAAGAGGCAACATTTACCAGGTAAAGGGCAATATAGGCATGATATGTTTCTTTATAGAACTCATAAATCTAAAAAACATGGTCCATATTATACACCTCTGAAGAACCATATTACACACCTCTGAAGAACCATATTACACACCTCTGAAGAACCATATTACACACCTCTGAAGAACCATATTACACACCTCTGAAGAACCATATTATACACCTCTGAAGAACCATATTATACACCTCTGAAGAACCATATTACACACCTCTGAAGAACCATATTACACACCTCTGAAGAACCATATTATACACCTCTGAAGAACCATATTACACACCTCTGAAGAACCATATTATACACCTCTGAAGAACCATATTATACACCTCTGAAGAACCATATTATAAATATGTGCTATGTAGCCACATTTCTGCACCATGTAGCTAGAAAGGAATCTAAATCGGTGAGGCCAATCATTCTCTGAGTAGAGAGTTTTTTTGAGCCTTTTGTGTTTTTCACACAGAGGAATTTGTATTCCACATTTAACCCATCCATAAAGTGAAACACCCACATACACACACTAGTGGGCAGTGAGCACACTTGCCCAGAGCAGTGGGCAGCCCTCTCCATGGCACCCAGGAAGCAGTCGGGGGTGAGGTGCCTTGCTCAAGGCTAGTTCCCTAACCTCCAGCCCACAACTCTAACCAGGCCAAATATGTTTCCTTGAGATTTCTTGGTTCTACATAAAGCTATTGTCTTTACTTGTATAATTATGGCGAAGCATCCTGTAGTAGTAAATTACATCTAAGAACAACAAAAGAACAAAGAATGGTTCTAAATAGCACCGAACCTTCTTTGGGACTATATATCATACAGTGTATGATAATGATTAGAATGTATTGTAGGGCTCTTATGGGATAATCCTGTAGACAGTCCTGTAGTATCACTGATCTTTTCATAAGGGAAGCTCAGCAGGGCGACTCTCAGACTGGGTATATGTTTACCTCTACATGTGAAAATGAAGGCTTGAATAAAAATGCCCAGGCGGCACCGAATGATGAAGTGAGAGCTCACAAACAGAGAGATTTTCCAAACTCATGTACATCATTTTTAGTACCCTGATTATAAGTCTTGAACATACGCCCAAAGAGGCTATGCTGCAATTTTCCCACCTACATAAAAGTCAGTTACTACTCAGCAGAACGCAGGAATCAAACCTCACCCAAACATAAGACAATAAGAAAATACGTTTTCATAATAAACACATTTCTATACCAAAAATATGTGTCTGCACACACTGCACTGTATGAATTAGAGTGGTTAGCTAGTTCCACCATTGTAGTGTTTAATGTAAGTTCTAAGCAGCATCCAAAACACTGCTTACTTCCATTCACAATAACACGTTCCAGAGTGATTATTGCCTGAAACCACAGTTATTTATTAAGATCGTGGGAGAAAAGTACCCAGACTCACCCCAAGACATCCAGACACTGAACATTATTCAGCTCCAGCAGAAGAAGGAATAACTCCAGAGGTTGCTCAATCAATCAGGAAGGAGATGGATAAATGTATGTACGAGTGTAGAATGACAGTTCTGGTGTTACTTAAAAAATCTGCACTACAGTGTGTCTCCTGTGTTGTGTTCCTATGAGCTAACCTATAGCCTGCCAGCAAACCCACCTACACTACCAGTCTAAAGGTTAGACACAGCTACTCATAGAAGAGTTCCTTATTCATAGCTTAGTACTTTACCTTAGAATAAAAGTGAAGACAGCAAACTATAAAACAGCACTCATGGAATTATACAGTCCACCTTAAAAAACCTCCATGGAGCTTTACAGAATATTTACAACACTGAAAGGGTAACTGCAGCTTCCAAACTTTTTCTGCACACAAAAAGGTATATTAGAGGTGGGCAATATGGGACAAATGTAATACCGTAATAGAGTATATGACGACAGAAATTGTTTGACTGGTAGTGTTTTGGAAGCTGTTCCTGCTAAATAATAAGAAACAGAGTGCATTCAAACTCACTGCAACTCAGGCACAACAATTGTAGGTGGCTTAGCTTGGTAAAACAAGGTTGCATGTACACATACACACACACAAACATACACACACACACATACATACACACACACATACATACACAAACATACACACAAACATACACACACACACACACACACACACAAACATACATACACACACACACATACACAAACATACACACACAAACACACACACACACAACATACACACACACAAACATACACACACACACATACATACACACACAAACATACACACACAAACACACACACACACACACACACACACACACACACACACACACACACACACACAAACATACACACACACACACACACACACACACACATACACACACACACAAACATACACACACACACACACACACACACATACACACAGGCACACACACAAACATACACACACACACACAAACATACACACACACACAAACATACACACACACACAAACATACACACACACACACACACACACACACACACATACACACACACACACACACAAACATACACACATACACACACACACACACACACAACATACATACACACAAACATACACACACACACATACATACACACACACATACACACACACACACACACATACACACATATACACACAGGCACACACACAAACATACACACACACACACACACACACAAACATACACACACACACACACACCCACACACACACACACACATACACAAACGAACATACATATATACAGTATATATATATATATAGCTTGTAAACACTCTGCACCTGTATATGTGTATATACAGGTGCAGAGTTTTTTAAGAGCTCCAACAGCCAGTTCACTTTTGCAACAATGAGTGCAAGCACACCAATAGTGACACAGCTATGTTATGGTGTTGTAGGCCAGTGTGGTCTCATCGAGGTCATCAAAGATCATCTGATTAGATAAAACAGCATTTAAGGCACACACCTCTTTCACTGATCAGACCCTGTTGAGCTCTTTAACAGTGATGGACAGTAATGAAGTAGATGTAATTGGCTGCTGTATTAAAGTAGTTTTTTCGTGTGTCTTTACTAAAGTATTTTCATTTTGGGGGACTTTTATATTTTAACTCCATTACATTTCAAAGTCTGATATCTTATTGTTTACTCCTCCTCATTATGGTCAAACCTGTCCTTCATTTTGATTTATGTAGGGATAAAAATTTAACGTGTGTAAACGAAAGAAGGGTGAAGTGAGCCCACCAATCAGGGTTCAGGGTTCTGTTGAACAGAGCTTGGTTCTAGCTAATGGGAGCTGTTACATTTACATTTACATTTAAGGCATTTAGCAGACGCTCTTATCCAGAGCGACTTACAACCGTGCTTAGTGTTCTGTTGGATAATATTCCAGCTAGTACAGGAAGTTTAGAGCCTAAAACTCACCATGAGCTCAGACACTGCCCGAACAGGGGCCAGTGCTGGTACCTAGAGAAAGGTCATTATAAGTGCAACACAAAAAGGTTATTAAATTGCCACACGATACACACACAATTTACACGTCTGCTAGAGCTCATTCACTTAAGTGCTGTTCTGTGGTTATTATTATTTGAATAGACATCAGACTAATTAATGACCTTCTATCAAAAGATTGCTGGACTGAAAGTGACACTAGAATCTCTTCATCTAAAATTAGTTGATCAAGAGTCTTGTTTTAGAAATGACAATACCTCTAGGGATAATAGCCATATTACATTTTGCTACTGTTACTCTCCATAAGTATATGTGTATAGTATAGTATATTTGAAGGCAAATCCTTTTGTACTGATAATTAAGTGGAGGTCTAAAGGGAGGAACTTCTACCTTACTGGAGGAGTATTTTACCTTGGGTATCTCTACATGAACTCAACTACATGGTTTGTGTAAGTTGTCCACTTCTTCTCTTTAACCAAAATAAAAAAGCTCGTAAAACAGGAGAAGCAGCGGAGAATCTGCTGGGGGAGCATCGCTGAAGACGGAAAGTTTCTCATAGCCCGAGAGCGAGGCAAGCCCCAAATGGACAGTTTACGTTACTCATGACTTTTGCAGATGACTAATAACCAACGCTAAAGCCAACAAATCTGCAGAGAGAGTCTCATGATGAATTGGAGTTAACAGTGCACCGCTATATATCACCACATATCCACATGCCTGAGATTATACCATGGCCTAAGCAGCACTTTGGCCCCTGTTATTGCTCAAGGTGCCATTCAAAGTGCACACACGTATAACACACGGTGTGTTCCTGTATCGCGCCAAGACCACTATATATTATTCATTGTCTCCTTTATTGGCTTGCTTATTCACGGCTTGGAGGCTTATAAAGGCAATGTGAGAAACGTAATGCCGGGGTGACACCATTGTGTGGACAAAGCAATGATGTTTAAATTATTAAACAAGGCTGTTAAGTTATTTATCACTTCTGAAATAGTTTTCATTTTGGTGACGAGTCAAAATGGAGAGAACCCTAAATGAGTAGTACTAACCCTAATATTATAACCTTCAAAACCTGAGCAAAGACCCTTCAGGCGCGTCATTTTCTGACTCTGAGAACACTTTGGCTTTGAGAACATGTAATTCTATAGATACTGGGTCATGTGCTGTGACCTTTTCAACTCACTCCAATGTTATTATTGACTCCTATGTAACACTAGGCCATCGTGCTGAACAATTCACAGCTCTCACACAGGCAGTTAGGATGCCAAACCACAATTAACAGCCAAATAAAGATGTCACGTGTTAAATGAAGTGTGTGTCTTCGCTGCCTTATTAAAATGAGACAGATGCGAATGCACAGAGCTCATTAAAATGTTCCTTTCGGTGGCCGCAGCAGGTTTGACTTCGGTTCACTGAGCAAGTAAATCCTTACTGTCATAACAAAACCCTGTATCTCTGATAGGGTAACTTTAAGGGAACAGTGGCGATCATGAACAAGCTGTGAAGAAGCTTAAAGACCCAAACAAAGGTAAGGATATTCTGGGAACGCTATAGCTGCCAGGAGTAGGAATCAAATTGACCTTAATAACAACAGCAACAGCAACACAAAAATGTAAAATGTGTCTTATATGTCAGATACACCGCATGATAAATGAATAACTTCTATTTAATGTTTGATTTCATTGAAAACGAAGTAAATGAAAGATGTACTTTGACCTTTGCTCAGTACTGCAGTTCTAATCTTTAGTAGATGTGTTGAACGTGAGACAGTAAGTGATAAATCTGGGTAAGAGGAACGCATGTGTTGGAGAATAAATACTGTATATATGTGTGAGTAAATATAAGTGATAAATGTGTCTGTCAGATGAAGTGCTGACTGTATGTGTGTGTGCATGTGTGCAGGAGACTTCCTGTGGGTCCAGGGCTCCAGCTGTCTCAGACAGAAACTCAAGGGCCCTGGTGGATGGCTGAGAGAAGGGGGAGGAGCACCTGGAGGCTGCTTATCCCAGATGACCCTGCTCTCCCCTGGGACAAAGTCCAAGATGAGATGGTGCTTCACTCAGGCCATGGACTCCCACAGCAATTTAAAGGGCCTGTTTATATGCGTTGTCCTTGTGCGTTTTTTTTACAGTAGAAGTAAAAAGTTGAGGTTTTAGTAAAATTATCTGATGTAATATGTAAACAATATTAAAATTTAAATCCTGGTCCTATTCGATATAGGTCCTAGGCCATATAGCCTAGTTTATTCCCTAATCTTACACTCTGTCTCTCTCTCTTATCTATCTATCTATCTATGTAAATATATAATTTATTTATACAAGCAAACAGTCCAATCTGAAAGCCACCATAGATGTGATGTCACAACCATGAACATATTTGCCCATGACTGCAAGAAAAGGCCTGCAGCAGTTTAAGCTGCACAACAGGTAAAAACACAAATAGATAATACAGAACCCTTATCTACCTTATCTAGAGAATTACAGCTGGGAATACACACACAGATTGCAGTTTCTTATCATGAGTAATATACATGTACTTTTATTTAATGTAAATATAGGCAGTGTTCACATATATTTTATATTTTTACATTTTTATATATAGCTGGGAATATACACACACACACACACACAAACATACACACACACACACACACAAACATACACACACACACACACACACACATACATACACACACACACACACACACACACACACACACACACAAACATACACACATACATACACGCGCACACACACATTCACTTTACATTTCAAAGTCTGATATCTTACTGTTTACTCCTCCTCATTATGGTCAAACCTGTCCAATCAGGGTTCAGTGGTCACTTTGTTTTAAGCTTGTTTTGACCTGTTGAACAGAGCTAGTTCTAGCTAATGGGAGTTTAAGAAAAAAGGGGGTTTGTAATTACACACAGCTTAAAAGATGTGCTGAAGAATGATGAACGTTGTGCTGTACATGGCTATCAAGAAGCAAAAGTAAAGATGTAGTTTAGCAGAACTTCCTCAAAAGAAAATCTCAGTCCTAACCCATCTTACTCTGAATCTATTTGAATCCAGGCTGCTTTTGAATGAGGTGTATTAAGAAGGTGCAAATCAGAACAAAAATAATTTTAAACATATCAGTTTAGAAAGTATGGGAACTAACACTAAAGGGATAAAGACAGCAGGTTTATTTTGCAGGTGATGAAGTCCTGGAACACTGTGTACTGATGGATTCGGCAGGTAGATGGGTGAGGAGATCGGTTTGATGGTTCCCTATAACACTTGATTACTGTAAAGAGCGTCCTTCTCTTCTGACACCACATTTGTGATGACAAACAGAGTGGGCATTGTTTATCCACCACTTCTGTCATGGTGTGCGCCAAAACAGGAGCTGGAAATGGAAGTGTGCATGAATCATGGTGTGAGATGCTGAGTTAACATTTCCATTTGTAAAGTTAATAATAAATATATACAGTTGTATGCCAATACTTCGCCACCCATATCTGCACCCAGAAAGGAAGTGTCGGATTGCAGTGCTATTGGGAAGGAAGATAAAGGTTACCAGGAACAATAAGTAAAGTTTCATTCCTGCCAGTTAATTCCTTCTGGGTGCAACTATTTGTGAAACTATTCTTTGATGACGAGTGCAATATATCATATTTTCCTATGTGTTAAACTCAAAATTAATTAAAACTGTGCACTAAAATATGCAGAAAGATAACACACACACACACATATATATATATATATATATATATATAGAGAGAGAGAGAGAGAGAGAGAGAGAGAGAGAGAGAGAGAGAGAGAGAGAAATACATGAGCTTCTTTTTTAGTACAATTGATCCAGATCCAATCTAAGAAATGCTAAAGAAAGTTCCGGATCAGCCCTGCTAATAAAGACTATAAACTGTAGAATAATGTCACTTTAACATCATAAAGAAAAATAAGAGCAACCTAGAACAGTGCATTTCCTGAAGGAAATGTGGAATGGTTTCACAACGTAAATGTTTCCCATTTCCTGAAAGCTTTTGCTAGGCTGTGGTTGCTATGGGAGGAAATAGGGATGAATAAACAACACACAGTGCGTCAATATGGCTGTGGATTAGAGTTTGCGGATCTGCCCTGAGTGAGTCTATGCAGTTTGGTGGCTGTAGGTTAAGGGCAACAATAGGGTTTGGGTAGGACTGAAAATGAATGGGACTGTATGGGGAGAAGAGTGATGGAAAAAAAAGATAAACAGACAAGTGCGCGTCAAGCCAACACTGAATCTGTGCTCAGGGGTCGGCCCCGAGATGGTCTGCGTGAAACGGTGTCTCTCAGTCAAGCAGAGGTACAGTAGATGAGTGTGCAGCTTTCAATCCCATTCATTAGTGTGATCATGGTGAATCCAATTTAAAAGAAAGCATCACAAATAATGTTTACCAATTTTACACTCTCGCTACACCTCAAGAGCAAATGCTGATAATGTCCAATATCTTTCATAACAGACTAACATAATCTAAAGCACTTAAAGCTCTCGGGTGGAGTGACCGGTAACACTCCCAGCAAGTACTACAGAAACAGCTCTGAGTTTACTATTAGAGAGTAGCACGATAAACAGTTACCGTTAGTTATTAATAGCAGGTACAGTCATCCTGCACTGTTGTAAACATCACTGTTATTGTAGTAACAAAAACGGAGACAGCAACTACTAAGACTGGAGCTCTACCATCTGGGCCATCATTATTAACACCTACACCAACAAGAGTACAAGTGTACTGATCAGCAGAAAGGTAGCTACACTCATAATCAAAGAATAGCTGCACCCAGAAGGAATCAGCTGACAGGAATGAAACTTGGTGGGTGGGTTTGACTTTGTGAGACATGCAAATGATTCAAGTTACACACTCGTAAGCAGAGATGGGCCTTATCGCTGTACGTGACCAACTTAACTACTATTAGAGACATTTAGCGAGTAATAATGCACTCTATGAGTCATCCTGTCGGTGCAGCACTATTAACAGATGGCTGCACGATGCAGGACTACATGCATGCAGACCATTGTGATGACTGCCTTAACACCACATCAGCATCACCAAAGACTGCAAAGGTGTCGTGACAGACTGTGATGGAGTAATTCAGTGACGAGTCCCGCTTTTGACTTGTTGGAGACGACCAACATGTCCATGTGTGGAGGCACTGTGGTCAGCACCAGGATGAACGGTTTGTTGTCACACGTCCAGAAGGCCTGGTGTCACTCCATCATCAACTGTGTGAGAATATTCAAGGTGCATGGGATGGATTATCACAGGACATCATTAGAAACCTCTTTTAGGAGCATCCTCTTATACATGCTACTAAGCGTAAAGCAGGCTTAATACGTCTTTTAGTGTAACACTTTACACTGCTGCAAATCCAGTCCAAATAAAGCTGCAGGGGCTTTAAAGATGAACATAACACAGTGGACGCATAACACAGTCCTAATTGTTAACTCACTGACCTGAATTTTAGAATCCTTAACCCACATACAGCCAGGCTTGACTAGCACTGAGTTTGTGATGCTGTGCTGCCCCCTAGTGCTAGCAGTCAGTACTGTAGGCTCCCTTTCTGTCACCAGCATCTGAGCACCGCATAGAACTGAGGAAGGCTCACCTGCCTTGTATGCAAGTCTAATGTCTAGGACTGAAATCAGTGGATTAAAGTCACTCTGTAGTTTTTTTCCAGGACAGCAGACACATTCCATGTGCTTGAAGATCCAGCCTGTAATGCAGTGTACCTGGTTTATGGTGCGGGTAAATAAGAGCAGGCCCGTTAATAAATAATTACCCTTTATGTCTTTACAGACTCCGTCCTGTTGTTATCTGATGACAGGACAAAGTTGAATAGACAGGGTGACACTGTGTGCAGTGCCTCCCCACCCAACACATAACACCCTGCACCAGGTGCATGCTGGGAAAGAAACATTAAACACGGAGCAACCAACTTGGCTCTTCTGGGACGAAGCCTAGCAGAATGGGGCTAACAGTGGGCGAGAGGGTCCAGAGGTGCCTCCTGCGAGCAGTCTCGGGGCTCTTCTTCGCTGTCTTTCGGCTGTTCTCGCATCGAGGGCCGGACAGAGCCGCAAAACTCCCTCCTGTCAGAAACCCGCTGCTCACTGTGCCTGCAGTGCAGCTGGCCGAGAAGATCCGCAGGAGAGAGGTTTGCACATTTAGCCACCTTCACTGAACCGAGCTGAGGACGAAACAGGGGACACGACTGTCTGCATCCTGCACTGCGTTAGCAGCGCGTTTACTGGAACATATCAGGATAATGGGGGAGCGGGGGATTGTGGGAGGTGTAGTTTGAGAAGACACGCCCAAACCGGATTAAACTGAGCATCCCCTGTTTTCAAGCATATTAGATTGCTGCTAGGATTGTCTGTCTGTCTGCCTGTCTGTCTGTCTGCCTGTCTGTCTGTCTGTCTGTCCGCCTGTCTGCATTCCTGCCACCTTACTGTGCACATTAATGGTCAGGACCCCCTCTGACAATACACACACTTGTTTAGGGGTGCACTTTTATATTTCTACAGTTCCAGACTGTTTTTTCTGTGTTAGCTAATTTATCCATAGTCAGGACCCCACAGGACCACCACTGAGCTGAGCAGGTATTATTTAGGTGTTGAATCATTCTCAACAATAATAAGTATGTGTGTATTCTGTGGTGTTCTTGTGAGAGTCCAGGTCACTGATAGGCTGGATGTGAATGCACAACTAGTGTTATAATAACAAAAAAAAAGTTTTATTTTTGTAGAATATTTTAATTTCATGCTGTACAACCTGTGCACTAAAACTTGCATACAAGTTTATATTGTGTGTTTCCTGTAGAGGACCTATTAAATTACCTTAATGTATATACATTTTGCCATGTATATAGGTCTATGTACTTCTCTTTACATAATGCCATGATGTGTCACTGACCTGTGCACACTAACTAGTGCCACTCAGTATTTTGCACCAGCTGTCACACTCCCCTGGCCTCACTCAGGAGGTTTAGAAGTGAGATTTAATCAGCTGGCACCACAGTCATGTTCTTTTTCTGTTAAGGGCATAGTTATACAAGCGCTGGTCCATATCCACAGCCTCTTTCTAGTCAAAGCTAAGAAAACAGCAGGCACTTTCTCAAACACACTGTTGACTATGTGTGCTTAGATTTCATTCCCACTAACAATGCTCAAACATTCTCTCCTGTTTATCCTGAATACAGGTAACGAGTGTGGAGGTGGTGCAGGCCTATATTGACAGGATCCAGGAAGTGAACCCACTACTCAATGCAGTGGTGAAGGACAGGTGAGTACTCGCTCATGCTGTAGCTACTGTTTACACAGGGACAGGTATAGGTGCAGCTCATAGGAGCAGGGCTGTGCTGACTCAGTAAGACACATGGCAAGAGTACAACTGCACTAATGTAGGAGCTGACACGTCAACAATTTGACACATTTGCTTATATATTATTATCACAACCTGTCTGCTTCTGCCCTAGTCCGTTTTTCCCTTTGCACCCTTTTGGCAAACCCCTCACCTATCTCTAGTTTGTGGCTCCTCCCCTTCCCAGATGTGTATTTATAGCCCTCTTGTTTGCTCTCAGTGTTGTCTGGTATTGTATGTGTACTTGTGCAGTTCTTGGGTATTCCCTGTATTTTGTATTCGTGTACATTTATCAAGGTCCCCTATGTGTTTACTGTTGTTAACTCAGACTTTAATAAACGGGCTCAGCGTTTGTATCCATCTCTCTCACCTTTATGTCATTGTTTTAAATGAAGTGTGGCCAGATTGCATTCAGAGTTATATTTGCATTTGCTCTGTATATAACTCTCTACCTCTGCTGCAGATCTCTTTTGTGTGAATGTCAGAAATGAGCTACATTTAAACATAATTAGGTATATACATTTGAAATTTAAAGGAGCTGAAGGTCCGGACGGGCTTCTTCAGTAAAAGTAAAAAACATACACTTTAAAACATAATCAGGTTTATAAAAGTTGGTTTGTTTTAAGACCCTCATCATCATAAGAGTAGTTGCACCCAGAACGAAGTGTTGGATTGCAGTGCTATAGGGAAGGAAGATAGAGGCTACCAGGAACAATAAATGATGTTGTATTTAGGCTGATATGAGCAAAATTAATTGATCTCCGCATACAGAAGTCCCTCTAACGCAACTTGCCACACGTCTCAGCACGGAGTTGTAGAGGTTCCTAATGGTGTCCTGTGATAATCCGTCCAATGCAGCTTGAATATTCTCACACAGTTCCTGTAGATTTTGCGGTAGGGGTGGAGGTGGAGTCACATCAGGCCTTCTGGATATGTGGTGCGTGACAACAAAACATTTCATTTCATTACATTGGTACTGACCACACAGATTTATTGGTCGTCTCCACCAAGTCGAAAGCGGACTCATCACTGAAGATGACCCGCTGCCATTCTTAGTCACTACATGACAGTCTGGTACGACACCATTGCAGTCTTTTTCGAAGTTGACGTGGTGTTAAGGCGTGGTGTCTTTGTAACAGTCTGTGCGCATGTAGTCCTGCATTGTGCAGCCGTCTGCCAATGGTGCTGGATTCGTAGAGGGCATCACTGCAATGTCCGCAGCTGTGGTTACTGGGTCAGTCAGGTGCAGCGATAAGGCCCAGCCTTCTTTGTTATGTCACATGTGTCCATTCCTGTCAGTTGATTCCTTCAGGGTGCAACTATTTCTGAAGCTATTCTTCTCATGATGAGTGTATATAAACTAGAACAAAAATTCATAAACACACTTTAAATTGGGTGAACAAAACTCTGGGATCTCAGATAGGCGCTAGGATGTTTCTAGGCTGTTGTTATTGTATAACTGGTAGTTAAGGAGTCATTAGGCTGTAGCTGTGTTATTCAAGGAAAATGTGTATGTTGCCTGTTGAGGTGGTTGATAAGGTATTATTAGGATATACTGGTCAGTACTGGTCATTGCTCAAAGGTGAATAATCACAGCCATGAGCAGTTTAATATTATGAGTTTGTTTGGTTTAATTTAAAAAAAAAAAAAGATTATAAATGGAAAATGGAAAAAATTGATCTCATAAGATTTGTAATCAGTCCTCTGAATGTTTATATGAAAATCTAGGAAATAAACAATGTTTTTCTCTTGTAACTGTGATTAAGACTGCAAGTATTCAATTTCAGTAGGACTTGAGTAAAGCACCTAAATAATTCAGTAATGAAGTACAGTACTTTTCACCCCTGTAAATGATCCGAGATGCTTCTCGTTGTCTGTCTCTGTATGCACTGTGTAACATCCCTTTATGAAATAGCCTCTCCATGTCTCTCTCAGGTTCTCTGCAGCTCTGTCAGAAGCAGCTCATGTGGACCGGCTGATAGATGAGGAGACAGGAGGAGAGGAGGCGCTGGCAGATCGATTTCCTCTGCTGGGCGTGCCCTTATCTGTCAAAGAATGTTTTTTATTACAAGGTAAATACACTGTGATATAATAGAAGAGGCTATATTCATCATCACAGCCACACATAATACTGTCAGTTGAAGTTTCCTATTTATGGCAGATATCGGACAATATAGATCAGTGAGGTAATCTGAGTATCAAGCATGGACGTCCTCTGTGAAGAGCACCATGTCCTACTATACCAACCATAGCAACTTTACCTAAAGGGACATTCTTGTCACAATTTGCAGTAAACGTCCCTGTTTGCGTCCTACAGCGGAACAGCCGGAGTCTTTAGAGTGAGATTTTCTAAGCAGGGAGCTGCCATCCTGTGTGGGAGGCTGGTATTCCATTTCACGGTCTAGGTAACTGTGTTGTGCTGCACCAATAAGAGTCCTTGGTCAAAACTCCTAACACTACATTGGCCTACCTGTAATATGATTAGCCTTGTAAGTCTCTCTGGATAAGAGTGTCAGCTAAATGCTGTGAATGTAAATGCTGCTTAAAGTAGACTTTTATTGAGTGTCCCTTTAAAGTCTGTATGTAGTTGTCAGGGGTGGAAGGTATGTGGTATAAAAGTGAATACCAGTGTAATGTTGATCCATGAACTCACCGTTAAACAAGATATGTGGGAATATGATAACCTGGCAGTGCGACAGTCAGCCTGTGAACAGAAAAGAAAAGAATGCTTATCTGTGTCGTTTAAGTGGAAGAGTTTAACTCGTGTTTCATTCATCCACACTCATGTGTGAAAGATTGAGTGACCCTAGTTGAATTCCATGTATTGTTGATATTCTGTGCACACGTGTTAAAACATTTTAATACACAAGTGCTGTTTATTTGTTAAATCTCTCTTGGCTGGTGGTACCACTAACTGCACCATATTTACAGGCATGCCCTGCACCACGGGGGTGGTCTCTCGAGCTGGAGTGCTGGCCAGTGCAGACGCTCCCGCAGTAGCTCTGCTGAAAAGGGCTGGAGCCATTCCTATAGGAGTGACCAATACCCCCGAGCTCTGCATGTGGATGGAATCCAGCAACCATCTGTATGGCACCACCAACAACCCTTATGACATACAGAGGATGTGTGGAGGAAGCTCAGGTAGGCAGTCAGTTCACCATGATTCAAAATGATTCAGTTATTTTGGAAGATGATTTAGACAAATAAATATATATATAAAAAATACATATACAAAAACATATACACACAAACACACACACATATATATATGTATATATACACATACATACATACATACATACATATATACACACACACACACACAGTGAATTTTATTCTGGACAAAAACACATTTTAAAGCTATTATAATACATTATATATTGATGATGACTTGTCACATTCAGACTGATGTCTCACAATGCATTTATACCACTAATAAACACATAACAACAACAATAATTCTGTCTATGCAGCTATTTACGTAATGATTGAAAGCTATACTGATAACACTGCATGTTTTAGCTTGATAGCTTTTCTTTTTCCTGCGAATGTTTTTAACATTGTAATGACATTCTGTCAGTAGAAAGGTGAATGTGAGCAGATCTCCAGCCTGTTTTACTCTGTAGGTGGAGAGGGCAGTATCCTGGGCAGTGGAGGGTCAGTCATAGGAGTTGGCTCAGATATCGGGGGCAGCATCCGTATGCCATGCTTCTTCAACGGCATATTTGGACACAAGGGAACAACAGGTGTGTTTATCAAGAACTTAACTTCGCGATACATTAAATGAACGTAATAATGATTTGCCTGTGCCGTGTGTAAACTCTACACTTGACCTGTGTCTACACTACCAGTCAGGCATTTAGCATGTCCACAGAACATAGACCTGAAAGATGAAGTACACTACAAATATTGGGCAGCTGACCCTCTGACCCTCCCTAATCGGTCTATTAAATACATAATATTAAAACAGCAATTTGATAAATAAGTTTTTCTTTTGTTAGCAGCATTACAGAAACATAAAATATGAATCCTGAGATGTCCACAGTTGTCAGTGTTACCAGTGATATTTCTGATATGTTTGACTAAATACTGACATCTTGTGTTAGGGCTGAATGACTCAAGCAGAATTACTGTGATCAGAATTTAAAGTTAGCGATAATTTCTATAAATTAAGGTTCAGACTTTTTGGGGGATTTGTCAGAATCAAACTTTTTTTTTTTTTGAGGCTTGATCATAGCCAGTCAACATGCCAGGCTGCCAGTTAATGGTTGTGTTCTTGTACACGGTACATGGGTTGTTTCTCATCTACAAGTGGTTCACAAGCTCGGTGTTTTCACAATGTCTTACACCAACCTAGATGGTAATGTAGGCAGGTTGTGAACATCAAATTTTGATATGAAACAATTTATCTTTCAGCTGCGAATTTCTCCACTTCCTAGACTGTAAGCTAAACAGTTGCTACTCTTTCAGTTTGAATATTGCACTCCTAAAAATTGTGGTGTCAGTATGTAATTGATTTATCCAGCAGTGTGACTCATGAAATATAAAATTATTTGAAAATAAAATCTATTTAAAACATCAGCAGGAATATTTATCTTCAATATACAAAGTGGCACATTAACTACAGTGGCAGTGGACTATATTTTAAAAAGCTCAGATATGATTCATTTTGTCAGTGCTGTTAAAGCTTCACTGACGTTTTTCCAACTACACATCAGTAATGGTTTGCTACTGCAACGGTACAATTACTCACTTTGCTGTTCTCCTACAGACAAATCCCAAGCATTTAAGAATATAGCTTAGGATCATGGAAAACACACATTCAAGTCAGGTCTCCAAACTTTTGGAGTGATACTGCTTATGTAAGAACAGCTGCTGTGCTACTGGAGCTGCTACTGTGTAAACAGGATTTGTGTATTTAGATAAAGAGTGGGAACTGGTCCGGTTAGCATTCCTGCTATGCTTTATAAAGTTATCACTCCGACTCCTGATTTGAAACCCTGCTCTTCTTTGTAGGGATAGTCTGTAATGATGGTCAACACCCTCCTAGCTCAGGGATGCATGAGGAATTTCTGAGCACAGGCCCAATGTGTCGCTATGCTGAAGACCTGCTTCCTATGTTGAGGATAATGGCTGGAGCCAATGCAGACAAGTAAACATATGCACACGCATCTGCGCACATACACATGCATAGCTGCACTCCCAGCTAGAAGACCTGCAGAATCAGCTGCACGTCATCTGCCGTCATTTTGTTCACAGGCTTTCACTGTCATCAGAGGTGGACCTGAAGAAGCTGCGTTTCTTCACAGTGGTAGACGACGGTGGGTCTCCACTGACCTCACCTGTGGACAAACAGCTTGTTGAAGCACAGAGAAAGGTGAGACGTTCATAAATCAGCTGATCCTGCTGGCTTTAAACCATGAATTTAGATTCACGTTCAGTCACTATGAAATTCATCTGTAGGGGAATTTAAAGGGGACTCTGGGGGGAAAAGTGGATGTTTTAACAAATGGTTTCAGGTAGCGTTGCTGTGTTTAAAAAAAAAAAACAAAAAAAAAAATCTCCAAAATAAGAACTTTACAGGAGAGGGCCAAAACCTCATTTAACGTTATCGTAAGTCAATGAAACCAGACTCCCCCCACTCCTCTAACTTTGCTCCACTAAACAAATAGCCAAAGGGAGTGCCATGTCGTTGTTATTGATGTTTACAGGTGGCTCAGCGACTAGAGTCCGATCTGGGAGTGAAAGTGAAGGAAATCAGCTTCCCTCAGTTGAAATACTCCCACCAGATCTGGGACACGTTCTTGGCTCTACCTGATAAAGACGGCAAGGTCTGTCTCTAAATGCTGTGGATGTGCACTGATGGATTAGGCTTAACTTCCAGAAGCATATTAGCTCATATTAGCTACTAATTATGAGGTGTCCAAAGTGATATCTGCCTCACCATTGCTCCTCGTTTGTGTGTTCCAGCCGCCACAACCTTTTGTGGAGCTGATGGCAAATGGAGGTCCAGCTGTGTGGCCTGTTTGGGAGCTGATCAAGTGGCTGTTTGGGAAATCTGACCACACAATTCCTGCTATTGGTAACATACAAATCAAATCAAATCAAATACAAACTTAAAATACAGAAACAGATAAAATGCAAGTCTGAGCTAATATATATATACCACCTTATATACACATTATATATATATATATATATATATATATATATATATATATATATATATATATATATATATATATATATATATATATATATACACACATACAGCCACCTTCATATATATTGGTTCTATTTGTGTCAGTATTGTTGGTACTCTTGCATTTAATACTTTGTGTTACCTTTTATAACGCTCCGTGAAATTGGAGAACCTCAAGCACTTCAGAGCTTACAGTAAGGTTTTGGTTGGGAATGGCAATGTCAAAAGCCAGACTGAACCATTTTTGTGTGGATTTGGAGGTGGTTTTGGACCACTGCCTCTTGGCTGCATAGATAGTCATGTTCTTCTGTTTGTATTGGTTTAGGTTTGGCTCTTCTGGACAGCATTCGCAGCCCCACACCCCCACCGTTCATCCTCCAGCAGAAGGAGGCCCTGCAGCGCAGCATGGAGGAGGTGCTGGGGACTAATGGAGTGCTGCTGTACCCTCCTCACCCAGTCCTGGCCCAAAAACACCACCATCCAATATTCACACCATTCAATGCCTCTTATACAGGTGATACTGCACATGGTACACCAATCAGCAACACACCACACATACTGCTGATACAGTTAGTCATGGTAGAGCTCGGTACAGCGTACATTTCACATTACCTCATGTGTGGTTGGTGTAGCTCAGCGGATAACACCACCACCACATATGGGAGACTAGGGTTCGATTCCCGGTCTAGGTGACTATGCTGTGCTACACCAATAAGAATCCTTGGGCACGACTCCTAACACCACATTGACCTACCTGTAATATGATTACCCTTGTAAGTCGCTCTGATAAGCGTCAGCTAAATGCCATAAATGTAAATTTAAAATTTAATTCATACAATTGCATGCCTCAAACCATGCTGAGTCTTAAATACTGGCCCTGTATGACGTTCTGTAATCTCATACGGACATGAATATGTAGCAAAGCTGAAAAATGTGGTACACACACACACACACACTTAACTCGACTGTTATCAATGCCCTTACAGGGATCTTCAATATCTTGGGCCTGCCTGTTACCCAGTGTCCTCTGGGGTTGAGCGTGGAGGGCTTGCCGCTGGGTGTGCAGGTGGTGGCTGGGAAGCTACAGGACCATCTGACCCTGGCTGTGGCTCTGTACCTGCAGAAAGTCTTTGGTGGCTGGAGAGACCCAGGGGCTACTTGAGACACTAGGACAATGGGATACCATCTTTTAGTTAGGGCGGTTTCGTGATCGGTGGTGCTCATTAGATGTTTACTACACATCTCAGTCTGTGCACTGAGAGGACATTATGAATAGTGGTGTACTGTAAATAAAGATGACCTGAACATATTTCCCTCAGACTAACGCTACTAATAACAAAACAGGTTTAAAGTTAATATAATAGCACCTCTGTAAAAGTGTCTGCTTTGGAGTTTCAATGAAACTGGAATAAATATTTTTACAGATTGCATTGCTTTTCATAACTCAGTTCACTTTAGACTACAGCACTGAGAGCGGCATAAGTTCTGATCAATTTGAACCAAGGTTCAGCTCAGGCTTTTAATGAAACCCTAACCTAAAAACTAAAAAAACCACCAAATACGAAAAAGGATTTAAGGTTTAGATTTCATTTTTCTTACATTTCTATTATTTTACATTTAATTTTATTACAGTATGATTGTTATTGTTGTTATATGAATATTACTGTTATTACTATAATTATTACTGTTTTTTTTTTTGTTTTTAATACAGTATTATTTTATATATTTATTATATATTTCAGCTAAGCCTACATTATAATTTTTGGACACTTATGCCAAACATACAATGTACTAGATATAATTCATGACCTGTATAAAGTGCGCCTTAGCCCGCTGTCCTCTTCACAACAAGAAACAGCTGATGAACACTCAACACCCTTAAAAGGTCATTAATGGCATTCATCTCCAAATCCAACACATTACTGGTTACTGTTGAAACATGGTCAGAGACGTGTGTTGGTAGTTGGTGTGTGCATGCATATGAATCCAAAGTAACAAAGTGCTTTTAAAGGTGAAGTGGGGAAAGCCAGGTCAGCAGACAGGAACCTCCACTGGTATTCACATTCAGGATCTCTGCTGAAGTCACCACATCAAACTAAATCAAAAATATACACTACTTGAAACACGCTCCCGCTGATCTACCAACCTGGAGAGCCAGAGATCAGAGCCAACACGCCTGGCTGTAATTTCCAGATGCCCCAAAAGCCTTCTTAATCAGGGGTGTTAGATTAGAGTGAACCTCTGAAGGGTGGTATATCTCTAGGAGCAGGATTCGGCACCCCTGTCTTGCACACCTGAGATGTCTGTGTGTAAACAAAGCTACCAAATGTAGTTATAAGCAGAGTGGGAAAGTAAGTGAACAGCACTGTCTCAGAGCAGAGAAACTCCAGAAAAGCCAGCGTGGAAATGGGCTAACTGTACGGATGGTTCATCACACGCTATTTATAAGGGTTCTATGTTTCCACAATTTGATTTCTAAATAAGAGTTCAGTAGATGGAACAGACACACTATGAAGCTTCAACACTGTTGTTCCTCCTTCAAACACGTTTATAAAAGAGAGTGGTAAAGCAGACTGATTTAAACATGGTAGAAAATTAGTCTCGAGTCAACATGTGTACACACACTAACATATGTTAAAGACCAGCAAGGTGAAAACCGTAACGTGACGTCAGCACTTCGAATACCCTTTCCAAGGAGCCGAACTGTCAACAGGCCTGGTTCATGTTCATCGTCAAACTAGGTCAAAGTAGGCTTTAATTTACCAGCTTCTTAATGTTAGGTTCCAATTTAAAAACTACAGCTTGTACAGACACCCAAATGTAACTGTGCCACCATTTAAGGGGGCATGAAGTACTTGCAATACTAGCTCGCACACAGGAAGCCAACTTTAGCCCTCACATGTTTAACAAGATTCTAGGTTCATTTTAACAAAAAAAAAAAAAAAAAACAACTTGTAAAACATTATATTAATTGGTAGAGCATTTGATTAAAAACTTTGGACAGATGTGGTAGATGCCTTACCTGGCACAATTCTGAGGAGAATTTCCTGTTGACTGGGATTTTAGCCACTGCTGGTAGACCTGTATGGCCGTACGCTTCCATACACCTGCAGATTCAGGTACTTCCTTCACACTATGGTCTTTGGCCACACCCAAATGCAATCACTCCTTTTAGCCAATCATTAACGTCTGCTTTGGAGTCATTTCCCACACATGGAACAAGACATTCCCTGCACTGTACCACCTCTTCTCAATCTATGTCACTCACCTTCTCTTAAGGAGCCTGAAGTTACTACCACCTTAAATGTGCAAGGTGACTCAGTTTTGTGTGGGAAGCTTATAATTAATAATGACAGCCTTCCACTTTGCATGTGCGTACAGATGCTGAAATCAGCAACACTGGTTAAGGTCTGGACAAGTAGCGCTTTATTTCTTACCTTCTTCAGTGAAGCTGAAAAACAAACATCCTCCAGAACTATTAAAAAAAATGTAACCAGCAAAGAGCCTCTCTTCGCTTGGGTTTTCTCCTTTTTTTGCAAATGTAATTTCTTTTTTTACATTCTCACACTGAAACAAATGGACATGTTTTCCTGCGTGTGGACACCGTTTATGGCTGGTGATGCCATACTGACAGCTGTCAATCAAAGAAGGTCAAAGCGGTCCAGAACAAGAACCCTGCCCCTGTTCCATTTGCACCAACTTTCTGGAATTTCTGCAGGGCCTTTTTCCCCCCACTTCAAGGGCCATAAAAATAAAGGAACATATTACAAAGCACAAAAAAAAAACACAACCGAGAAAGAAGGTCCCTGGCTTTTGGCAATGCAGGAACACGGAGAGAGGAAGTGAGATCAGCCCAAAAAGGAAGTCCACCTCACTCCTGTTAAATCCACCCCCATCAAAAGTTACCCTAGTGCCAGTCATTCACCATTTGGCCCACATACTGTATGTATGTTCCAGTACATGTAGTTGACTTGTCTGTGTATCTGTGTTCTTTTTGTTTGTAATCAGTCTTTAGGGGTTAACATGATACTTGTGAATGGATGTGTAAAATGAATGAATGAACGTATGTATGTAAATGTGCAGGTGTAAGAGTGTGCAAGTATAAAGCCAGTCATCCTTCATGAGGCGTTGGTAATAGGCTTGTATTTTTTGAGCCGTGTCCACTGGCCTGTAGAATAGTTCATCTCAAACACAGTGTCCACCAGCATGGTGGTACTGCCTGTACCATCGGCTTTGGGTAGAACCTCCGTGTGCTCACTCAGTTTGATCTGGATGATGTCACCCTGCTCTGGACAGGGGTTTTCTGGGGGGAGGCGGGAAAGACCACAAACGAGAAAATTACAAAAAGGCCAGACATAAGGCCTAGATGAACATAAATACTCACATTTTTATTTATTTATATATGTATATATGTAAAAACAGACTGAAGGAGATAACCAGCTTTAAAATGTTGGCCACAATACCTCTTGATCCTGCCATAAAGCCCAAGATGAGAGCCTTTTCTGGTCGAGTGACTTTGTTCGCAGTCTTGAACATTTCCTGCGCTGCATACATCTGTTCTCTCTGTAGTGACAAAAATAAGCAAATCATGGACATTACATGAGAACTGTGACTTCCTAGCCCTTCAAGCCCCCTAAGCCTGTGTCTATTTCTGCTAGAAAGACATACATTCTCATAAGAATACATCAATGCTATGCTTGAAGCTGGCCTCAGATGAATAAAAAAGTGAAAATCTAGAAGGAGAAAAGAACGTTTTAAGAGTCTGGGCTAGGGAGTTAAAAGTCAGAGTGGTTAGTAGCTTACCGTGAGTGACAGGTTCTTTTTGGGCTGTGGTTGCTGGGGGGCTGGTGTGGGAGCTGGCTGAGCTGTGGTGGTAGGCGGTGGTGTGGCTGTGTCCGCTTGTGTTGCTGTGGCAGCAGGAGCTGGGGCGTTGTTGAGGGGCGTGCTGGTAGGTGTGGTGGGAGAGGTAGGGGCTGTGGGGCTGGCAGTGCTGGCGTTGTACATGGGCGGTCTCTGTTTGAACTGGCCCGGCAGTGTGGCGGCAGCAGCACCGGTTGCTGTGGACTCCTCAGGCTGCCGGTTTGTGGCATCACGCCCTGAACCACCTGCGTTGGCTGAACAGAGGAAGACAAATGATTATTTTGAATCAATATCAAAAACAGTTTCTTACATAACTGTCATCTTGTTTTTTGTTTTTTTTTTTAAATGAAGGTGGGGACTCATTCACTTGACAAAACTAAAATAACAGGTTGCAGATGGCCCGTTGGACTTATTCACACAGTTCTGCATTGTCCATGAGCCAACGAAAAACGACGCTGTAAACGGCATTTTACAATGACTGAAAATCACAAACTGAATATTAACGCTCTGCAAAAATAGCTAGTAGGAAAAGGAAGGCATTCTGCGCTGTCGGTTACTCATTAGCTGACTGGGGTGAGCACATTGGCATCTACATTCGTTGGCAAAATTCATCAAATGTTTCTCTATAATTAGATGCGCAGATTACTTAGGTTTTAACAATAACTTGAGGTACAGTACTATTGATGTAAAAATTAATTATTACAATGCATAATTTACCTTTATTCTAATAACTCATAACAAGCGCTGTAAAATAAAAAAGGTTCAAGAGTTAAGCCTCACCAGGCTGCGTCTCTGAGCTGGGAATGTATGAGGATGAGGGAACCATGCTGGGCGTGGCTGGGAGGTAGCTGGTCGAAGGTAGGGCACTCTCACTGTTTAAAGCCCCCAATTTCTGTTGACAAAATCAGCAGATTTAAATAGTCAAAAAATAAATAAATAAAAAAAATAATTAAAAAACTCTATACAAAAATAAGAAAAAGCACTTTAAAATAGTTTAATAAATTAGGATCTATTTACAGAGCATGACTGACATTTGTGACTTTTGGGGAACTGCAAAACTACAATCATGTAATACCTTCATACAGAATACACAGCAGCAAGATGAAACATGTCCCTCCATGATTTGACGGAACTGTTTCAACATGTACTCCAGTTTAATTAAGGAAACCAGGTAGCATGTTTTATCTGCGATTAAACTAGTTGGAGACTCTACAACTATTTTAATACTGTGAGGTGTCAATACTGTGAGGTCAACCGATTGTTAGCTCACTGATTTAGTAATCCAGTCTTATGGTATTACCCGCAGACTGGTAAAAAATAAATAAAAAAATACACACAAACAACAACAAAAAAAACATCTTTCTTTCTTTATGAATATTTGCAAATTATTGTGTCCAGTAATGTTCAGTAACACATTCAAATGTATTATGTTTCCATCTATACCTGTGTAGATACCAGGCCGGCAGCATAATCAGGTGTAGCATTCTCCACCACTGCCTCCTCTTTGGCTGCTTTCTCTCCTGCCTCTGTGTCTGAAAGAAAAAGGGTCAGACAGATGTTACATATTAGACTCAACCTGTGGAGAAAGCCAGTGACATCATGATGGGACTCCTGTGACAGAATTTACCCAAAGTCTTTCTTCTCCTTTTGGCTTCTCTGCCTGCTCCGACCATGTCCAGCTCTGAGATATCTAATAACTAGACAAGAACAAAACAGCTTACAATAACACAGCAAGGGCTAAAGTTTGATCTTCTGTAAGTATTTCTCAGATGTGTTTGCTGATACGACCCCCGCCCCCCCCACCCCTTCCCCCCCAACACACACAGCGAGTCTGAGATCTCTCTAGCTGAAAATGTCAACAAAATTTGTGGAGAACCAAACATGTCGGCCCTCCCTAGGGGAACTCTGTGCCGTGCTGCTTTGATGGATTACCTTCACTCCTCTCTCTTTGCGCAGGGGAGTGCGGGCTGGGGTGATAGGCGCTCTGTTGCTGGGGGGGCTGAACATGCTAGGAGTTGTGGGGCTGCGGAAAGGAGCCTTAGGGATCCCCTTTAGCGGCGCTGTGGTAGAAGACAGGAATTATTAGTAAGATCCTGTGTACGGGAACACAGGGATGTATATTGTCTATCCAGAGTTTGGGGACCCTTGTTTTCAAAGTGATGACTTTTGAAATGAAATGAAAGTCTGACTTAAAAGCGTAATTGAAACTCCTTTGGACTCAAACACAGTTTCAATACCTGAAGTGTTTAGATACAGATATCACAAGCAGTAGCTTCACAAACATCACCAATATTTATACAGGAGCTGTTTTTTTCTGAAGACAAACCTGGCTAGCCTAGTTATTTAAGGTCCTTACAAACCAATAAAACAAAGCAATTTGTATTTTATATTAATATTTGTAAGTTTGAGACAAAACTGCAGCACAGCTTTCAGTCGCTCCTAAGTTAATCAGTATAGAGTTGAATGAAGCACCACAAAAACATTCCGCTCTGCCAGCTGCGACGGCTACTTTGCAGGGGTTTCTATTTGCACTCCTTTTTTTTTTTTTTTGCTCTGCTTAACATAACAGTTGAGCACAATGAAATCAGCTAGTAAATCCCATCCAACAGGCAAGCAGTAAACCTAATGTGATTAACCTAGGAGGCCTGGAATTGCAAGCTGTCTTTATTACAACACACTGTAAAATATTGTAGACACTATCCAAGGTGCAAAAAACAGTCAAGTGTATAAGAAAAAACGGAGAAAAAGGGGCAAAGGCTCAGAGCAAGAATGACTAAAAACCATGGTTCCACACGGGACTTGAAGGTGGTACTGGAATTCATGGCAGTATTTACACCATGAAACACACTTTCTGGCTGGCGGTAAAATAAATAAATAAATAAAAAAAAACGGCCAGTGTAGGAGAGAAGCCTGGACTATTTTTACCTTTGAAAAGCTCATACTAATTGCAACAACTAGAACAGCCGAAACAATAACCAGCACACTAGCAATAATGATAGTAATATGTATTTATGCAGTGCTGTTTGGTTATTGGCATTTCTGTCATCCTTATAAATGTATTTTTATATTATGACGAACATTATTGTCTGAATAGCACAAAATGCTGGGATTGAAATTATTACATTTTACCCGCCCAAAATCAAACTCACTTGTGGTGTCGATCTTCTTGACAAGTCCTCTTCCTTTAGCATGGAAAGGCACTCCTGCTGTTTTCTTTAACTGCTGTGCAGTTTCTGTAGCTACAGAAGGAAAACAGCGACACCTGTTAACTCATTCTTACATACCATAAACAACACACACAAACAAATACTGATTACCACATACATCATTCTGCTCAACACATCAGCTGGGATGCAGCTGTTTCTGCGTCACTCGCACAGATGAACCCATACACTTACATTTTTGGAGGAGCTCAGCTCTGAGGGTGGCACTCTTTGGTTTCCTCTTGAGCTGGAAATGTTTGATGGGGGGTGTGAGGGGTCCCACAAGCGTGGTCAGAGCACTCTTATTCAGATACTGACACTCCAGAGGCAGCATGGCAGACGCCTCGCACTCACTCACTGAGGAGAAATCAATACACACAACACAGCACTAATAGTAACTGTACAGTCTTTGGCATGTTCAACATCCATCTGGAATGATCTGATCGTAAGTGGACAGCAAGACTTATGGCTGTTTACATCTGGTGTTTCCGTGGGTCTCAAATTCATCTCCAGTGACCACAATTAATGGAGTATTGTGACTGGAGGAGAAGTACTGCACGTAACTGAAAACAATGAAGGCTCCTTTCATGTAAAGGTAAGGTCAATTACTAACATATTGACTGCATTGACTGCAAATGCAAGATGTTAAAAAAAACAAACAAAACTGAACTGTGGATGAAACATGAGGAGACATTAATATGCTTTGATGTTCAAAATCTGATCATATGAGTTCCTATCCACTTCTGCAGGTGGCTTAAGTGATCAGACCATAGTGCATCTCTGAGAAGCATGCTACGTAGTTTACACCTGTATTCTACCCAGGAGGCATGTTAAAGCCAAGTGTAAAGAGGGACTTTTGAAGACGTATTGTCTGAGCAGGCGACACAACATACTGCTTAACTGTTATTATAGTATTGGACTATAGTATAGGACTTTGTGATCACAATACTGCAACATGCAAATGAGCCCAATGGTCAATCACAATTGTTTAAATCTGTGCTATGAGAACCCTAACCCATCATAGCTCCAGTGTCTTTGTGCTGTTGCTTTTTTGATCAAGCAAGAGAAAAGAGAAACTAATGAATGGTGTTTGAGCCTTCTTTTGTATCATAAGGAGTAAGGAGCATAAAGACATAGCATGGTGTGCTTTATTTAAATTTTCCTATGCTGATATTACACATCCTGTGATGTGACTACTGTGGATGCACAATGCAAAACAGAAATTATATATTGTGCAGCCCTAATCATAATGCATCATGGTCATGATATTGAAAAAGACTGAACATCTTTTGAGCCTGAACTTTTGCTGACCTTTTTCTCGAAGCTCTCCCAGAATGTCCTGCACGTTGGGATTCTGCTCCTCCAGGTCCAGATTGAGGGAACCTGTCTCAGGGAACGATTTCAGGATATCAGCTACCATCAGCACCCATGGCTCAGAGTCTACAGTGGCTAACTGAATGATCTCAGAGAGAGCCTCCTTCATCTGGGGGAAAAACAAATAATAAAAAGGCATATATTAAAAGATGGTTGGTGGGGGCGGGGTGACAAAAAAAAAAAAAAAAAAACATTTAGGGAAACAAGTTTTAGGAAAGTTACATTGCCTTAATATAATCAAACAATATCCCAGAGGGAATATTTTGCAACATTACAAGCATCAGCAAGTCCAACTACAACAGAAGCTAAACTCGTGCATTTAAAGCACTTTACAAGCAACAAAACACTTGAAATTAAAACATACTTTGCCAAGACCTGCTGAAGCAAGTGCAAACAACATTTGTGAATGTGCAAATTAAACTCTGACTACTAGTCATCTCCACATCACAACCAATCTCCTCACATCATGAACCATGCACCGTCTAGTGGTGTTCTTATGCAGATTATCCTTCCAAAAATATTACCCAAAACAGGAGAGCGATCACCAAGCAATGGGTGCAACCAACACAAAAGCAACTCAGACACACACCTACTTATTCATTACGGAGAAAGAGCTGCTCAAAAAGAAAGCAGCAAAAGCTATCAGGATCCAAGACTCCAACAGGCTGGTACAGGTCACATGCTCATAAAACACAGAATGACACAACTGATGAAGGAACCATCTCAGAAACCCACTTTTCCCCCTCCTGCATAGTTCCCGCTATATTCTACTGACACCATGCACTACATCAACGGTATATGCCAACTGGTGGTTTCCGTAACGTAAACAAATGTACGTGTCCAATACATGGCCACCATTCAATGGCCTCTATCCCAAACCTTTCTAAATCCACTTTTTTTTTTCTTTAGGGTTCGCTCGCAACCTTTGTGTGAGACTACATACCAGCAATAAATGCCTTTTCATGACCATAAAAAAGCCACCTTTGAATAAAGTGAACAAAAACATTATACCAATAGCATTTGTCCATACAACAACCAAATGTGTTTGTGTGGAATTTTGTCCTCAGTGTTTTTTTTTTTTTGTGGGTTTTGGGTTGATGGGTGTTTTGCTGTTGAGTTAGAATATCAACACTCACTCTTCTGAATCACATACGGTGCCTTTAAAACTGAAAGATGTAAATGATCTCTGTTCTGCTTGGCTGCCTTGTACTGCTCCTCAACAAAAAAGCAGGCAAGGCTCCAAAAATACCACAACCTAAGAAACTTCCAACTATGTTTACAGATTACATCCAACGTTTTTCACGACACGGGTCCTTCAAATACCAATACTGTAAGTACAGTGGGAGACGACAAACTAGCAATCCAGCAAGATGTAAAAACTAACGTTAGGTGTCTTTTAGAATATAGCTCAGAAAAGTAAAGCAGCGCTGACAAAACCAGTGTTGGCAGATTGCTCAGGTAAAGCTCCGCCCAGACGCACCTTGTAGACTACCCAGCTGTAAACAACCCCCTCTACACACGACTAACTCCAGTGTATAAAAGAGCGGGAGCGAGCAACACGCTTTAGCGTAACCAGCTACCCAATAACCTATACATTAATACCTATAACTGATCAAAAAGTGACTGACTGAATCACTTACACACGCATAAAGAGCATGCAGGTCGCCAGCTGGCTCGGCGAATGCTAACCTGGGCTTCGTAACGTTACTTTAACCAACTCTGCTAGCATACCTAGCTAGCACACACTTTACCGCGCTTTAGCGCCGTTTTACCTGAAAGGAGTATAAGGCAGCTCCCTGTCAAAATGTAAGGTTTTTAGACAGCAGGGAAGGTGGCTGCTGTACACGAAAGAAATAAAGGGCAGTTGTGTTAGCTTTAGCCCCAACCAGAACTTTAGCGCTGATTTAGCACTCGCGCTCCTTGGTAACGTTGAGTGTTCAGGGCTTCATCACAAACGGATCCCTCCTTCCCATGTAGTGCACCACGCAAGTTCTAACATTCCGGCTTCTACACCAAACCACTACACCATTTCTACCGTATGAGAGATGGCACACATGTCCGAATCTCAAATAGTCATCTTCTGTATATTACACACTGTTTGGGTGCAGGAGCAAGTATTTTGAAGTCCCAGGTAGGGCACTAGGCAGGGAGTACGGAGCAATTAGAGATTCAGCCCGAGATTTTTGTTCCAGGAGCAGTTAAAAGTGGCTGCTGTTGTGTATGAATGAAAACAAAGGCAGCTTGCATTGGCTTAAACTCTGAACTAGTTGCTTTTCTTCGTGCACAACAGCAGCCGCGTTTACTGCTTCTGCAAAAGCCCAAACACTGCTTTAGCACTGCATCTGGATGGAAACGACGCGGAGTAGGCAAAGCTGCAGCCCCCCGCTGTGCTGTAGGAGCAGTAAACCGCGTCCGTTGCTGAAGTAAGCAGGGCAAAAACGTGCTGTACTAAGTTTCTGTAGTATGTGTCCGGCTGTGCAGAGTCGAGCCGCAGCCCCACCTCGTCCACGGTCCTGCGCGGGAGGTGCAGCATGCCGAGCAGCAGCTTCAGCTTCACGGCGGGCGATAGCGTGGAGAAACACAGCCGTATATTATCAATGACCGACACGGTGAGGAGAGAGCCGATGCTGGACGGTGTCCACAGCTCGTCCGTGGAGCCCAGTTTGTTATGAAGCCACAGGCCGGTGTCGCTGTCCCTCATCGACGCCATCTTGGAGAGAGATGAAGAATTGGGGCAGGCATTTTAACGGGCCACCTAAACCCCGAACGTACACAAGGACCGGTGAGGACCCATGTGACCATGCTTGTGTTACAGGCTGTATCTCGAATGCCTCCTTACACCCTACGTAGTGCACTTTACAGGTCTTAAAATAATGGCTCCTGAACTCCAACTGCGCCTGATCGGTCAATTTGGGATTCAGCACAATTTCCGACTGAACTTATGGTGCCTTATTTGGGTAAAAAAGACACAGTTTGGGGGAAAATGAGGGTAACTTTAGATACAGCCGTCGTTTAATATTATAAAAATAAATACCTGCAGCTTTGTAATATATATGGAATACACCTTTATCTTAAAAAAATATATATTATTATTATTTTTTATGTATTTATTTATTATTTATTCTTAATTTGAAAGCATTTATTGATTTGGCTTTTATTCCAATCTATTATGTCGCCAACGTCTCAACTTCTTTTTTCTTTCTTTTTTTATTGCTATTTTATATTCTATCTGTATTTTGTGCTTCTTTGTGTTTTAAACACCATTGGGAGTCACTGAGCTAAAAAGCCAAATAGTCCGGTACTAAACTGTCCTGTCTGCAGCTCAAATCGAAACCCACTGAAAACTTTCAGCACACCATAAAAAACTCCATAAACTCCAGCACGCCATAAAAAACTATTTTCTGTTTTATAATGCACGGAAAGGTTTCAGTGGGTGACAAGGCTGGATTGTAGGCAGGTCACATTAGGACCTGGACTCTTTTACTAAAGTCAGGATAAAATCCTGTATCAAGCAAGAATGGGAAAACATTTCACACAAATACAGCAATCGCCTCCTCAGTTCCCAAACATTTACAAAGTGTTAAAAGAAGAGCTGATGAACTCAGTGGTCAACATGATCCTGTCCCAGCTCTTTTTAATACATGTTCCTGGCAAAGAACAATACCATTCCTTAGTTTTAACATCTGATTTGCTGTTTCTGTACCATTTTACATTTTAACTAAATATGGGTTTAAATGATTTGCACATTATTTTGCACCGTCCTACCTGTTTTGGATACAGTAACAGCTCATCCCCGACCACAGGATACCTTTCCATGTGGTTGTTTAAGAACTGAGAAACTACTCGCTGCATCTATCCGTAATAATTGTATTAATCACTGCAGTACTTATACAGTCAAGTCAGTCCGTATTTTCTAATTTAAATTCAAATGCCGACTTTTTGGCCAGGCAGTGAGATCATCTCACTTAAGAAAAAATTAAATTAATTCCTCAATGATGTTCCAATTATGTGTTCACTTACTTAAGCATTTTAGCTCAACTGAAAATTCATGTGTATTCGTTATATTAACAATCGTAGTAGTTACATTCTGAACTGCTACAGAGGACAGAGGGAAAAGTAGTTCCTATATTACATACGGCAGGATTTTATTTAAGAGTTATAATACACATAGGCACTAAATAAATAAACAAATAAATGCAGATTTGTGCACCAGGATCGGAGATGTAAATTATTAGGTATCGAGCCGCCAGTCCCTGTTTGTACTGTCTCCATCATTCTCAGACTTCAAATGAATGAGGATGAGCCGCCCACGTGACCTGTATGTACCAATCAGAGCAGAGAGCGTCCAAGGGGGCTGAATAAAACAGGTTTTGGGGCACCATTGTAGTGGGGTGTGCAGAAGAGGAGCTGTAGCGTCTTACACGGCCTCTGGGTTTCTCTCTGGCTCTCCTTTGACTGTACAGGTAAACAGCAGCAGCCTGTTCAGCTTCTCCAGAGCCGACCGAGCAGCAACGATGTGTCTGTTGAACTGAGCCGCCTCCTGCTGTGTCTCTCCTGTTTGTCCGCCTGTGTCTAGAGAGGGACCGTTATTTGGGTTGTGGGTTGCTACTGAGCAAGCACTTGAGCTCAGCTCAGTGTTGTCTGTTCCCCCAGGCTCAGGTGCTGCAGCTCAGTGTTGTCTGTCCCCCCAGGTTCAGGTGCTGCATCCCTGTCCGAGCCGCTAGGCCGCTCTGAGCTGCTGCAGTATGAGGTCGATCAGCGCCGCCGCGGTGATGCTGCTGTCGCTGCTGCTAACGGTTCAGCTGCTCTGTTTTAGACAGACGAGAGCCGAGCCGGAGTCTGGGACCGTCATTCCGGCAGAAAGTAAGCCTTATTTAATCGTGTCTTTTCGTCAGTACGAAATGGTCGAAATGGTTTATGGTGGTTATATTCTCAGGATAAGCCATATTTACACTAAACTCTGTACCTAGCAACATATAGGCTAGCGAGGCTAATAGTCTCCGCACATGCTAATCAGCGCTACTGACAGCTAGCAGACGTGTGTTTGCTAGTCCATGCTATTAGCACTGTAGTTCATATGAAGCTTTTATATGTGTATTTCTGTAAACATTATGTATATTTTGTGTATGTGACTTATGTGTATGTGTCTATATGTACTGTATACTGTGTATCATTTGTAAATCTACATTACCTGTATATAACAGAGAGACAGCAACAGAACCAATATTATTTAAATCTGATTCTGATTACACTGATTATAATATTATCATTTTCAGTAGAATAAAACCAATTCTGCCTGCAAATAAATGCATAAAATGATTTGTGTGTTGTGCAATTTCACAGGTGTCAGGTAAGTGGCAGTAACGTAGAAAACCACAAGATTAAAACATTTTAAATGTGTTTTTAAAAATGTAAAACCAGCCAACGTAAAACGGGGACCGTCTATACCTGGGAGCAGTTTATACACTGAATACATACACTGAGTGCGTTTACGTGCATTTAATAATGCGATAACTGCACAAATGTGTCTATGCCCTTTACACTCTATAGTGCTCTGCCATTATGTAATGTTGTTTGAAATCAGTTCAGAATATTTCATGCATTCATACAATCCCACACAGCACTGGAATAAGTACTGTACAACCAATGTACCTTAGGGGTTAGGAGATATGTTGTAATTATGTTGTTCATAAACAATGAACAAACCTGTATAACCTCAATGCCTGAATCACTATAATTACAAGTTCTGATCTGTATAACAATGTTATATATATATATATATATATATATATATATATATATATATATATATATATATATATATATATATATGTATATGTATGTATGTATGTATGTGTGTGTGTGTGTGTGTGTGTGTATGTATATATGTGTAGTGATTCAGATGTTTGATAGAGTGTGTATGTGTAGTGTTTAGTGTTTAGGGGACCATTTTGGACTTGGCATTGTTCAATATGAGTTGGGCAGTAATCGGGTTTCTGGCCAATTAACTCTCAGAATAAGACACAACACAGGCGTAACATAGAATTCAAACTTCATGGACTCACTTTACTAGAAAAAAGAAACATACATCATAAAGAAAATGGGAAATATTAAAATCCTTCATTTTATCAAGCATGTAGTTGCAGTGCTGCTCCAACAATGTTTGTTGTTGTCTCCAGACTTTTGAAATCAGTAGTTAATCTTAAAGTCATACAGTCTAATAATACATCTGTCTAATAATACATCTGTCATATGTAAAGGCTAGGCACGAAGATGTTTCATTCCCCATACCTGGTTCAGTTTATCATTCTGTTCTCCACTGTCAGGCCGGCCCTGTGTGGACTGCCATGCCTTTGAGTTCATGCAGCGAGCACTGCAGGATCTAAAGAAGACAGCTTTCAACCTGGACTCACGGGTAAGTACAGACTCACAGACACTGTATTAGAAACACTTAATGCACTCTAGTCATTCATCAGTGTTCCTGATCACTGATCCGCAAAGCTGCTGGTTTGAAACCTTAGTAAAGCAGCCATAAACTCTTCAGTGATGAATAGGGTAGAGGGTGAAGGACAAATGCAGAACAACAAATGATGTGCAAATGTACAGCCACAGTCATGACCAAAGTTTCGGGGTACCTGTCCTGCAGAAAAAGACCATTAGGGTTAAAACCTGTTGGCTTTCTAGTGTGAATTGGCTTAATGTCTCAGAACACTTGAGAAACTTGAGAAAAGTCCTTTACAATGTGACATCAACCCATCAGCAAAACAGAAAAGCCTACTAGTGACCATTAGGTGACAACACCAGGAATTCAGCATTTCAGTTTAGTGTTTTTTTTTTTTGCATGGCGGTTACTTTACAGTTTGTTGGTTTTCTAAGTAAAGTAATTTACACATCCTTTACAGTAAACAGACTTCTGCATTTTACATACAACATTACTGTTCATTTACCTGCACACAAAATATGGCACATTGTACACTATGTGTCAGCAGAGGATGTGTTAACTTATTTTCACAGATACAATCAACAAATAATCTGACCAGGCTGTCCTTCCTTTTACGTATGACTGATTATATTATATATGTTTCTGTTACAGTATATAGTGAATGCTATAGGATATAAAACAGCCATTGATTTTGTAGAATGTAATAGTATGCTTCTTATTTTTTGGCTGGACTTTATTAGTTCTTTGTAATATGTAAAAGCTCAATCTGGGCTGTGGAAATATATTATTATTATATCATATTATGTCATATATTATTATTTTTTTTAAATTGCCATTCTGATGAAAATGATGTGCACCTCTAAATCAAATAAATTCACCGCATAACTTAATTCTGCAAACCATGACGGTTTTATGGGAGAAGATTTCAGACTATGATTTTTTTCCTCAGACGGAGAGCCTGGTGCTGAGAGCTGAGAGGAGGGCTCTGTGTGACTGCATGCCGGTCAGCACCTTAAACTGAAACGTCTCAGCATCCATTACTGCACCGCTGGAAAGCTTTCAGGCCTTCATTACACCTTCCTCTTCTATACTTAACCACTTGCGCACTTTTCCCCTGTGATCTGAGCAACCTCTCAATTTTGCATTCCTACTACAAAAACGCAACACTAGCATTTCAGAATGTGCTGATATGCGTGAGCCAATACGTCCCAGTGAGTCCCGTCTGAGTTTTAGCTTACGTTTTACAGGTTTTATAATAAATGTTGTGGTTGTATGTTTAATGTGGATGGTCAGATGGTTTTTGTTTTTTGATAAGATGCTTCCCACTCGGATAATACAGAACCTACGGCAGATTATTTGCACAACAGAATTGTTTAGCTTGTTTTCCTTCTTGTTTTCAGCTATATAAAAACAACACGTATGACCAATACTAGATATGCACCAGATAATATAGATGTATTTTCATGTAGAGAGTCTGTAGAGATAAAATCCATTGTATTTAATTTGTAATACAATGTGAAACGTCCTGGCCTTGTTTTGAATGTGTTGTGCATAGATTATTGATATGATATTGATATGCAGCTGCATGAAGATTGATTACACATTAGTTTAGCTGTTTTATATGGAGATGTTTTGTCTGCCGTCAGTCCGTACCATGTCCAATATTCTACAGTTAATTAAATGTAATGCTGATCTGTCACGAATCATTGGATCACTGAATGTAGCTGCTATTATTGTTGGTTTAGAACATTGATGGCTGTTTTGTTGTATTGTTGCTGCCTTTTGTAATTTGTAAAGAATTTCATTTATAAGATCCGTGGAATTAAAGTTCATAAGAGCACTGGATGAGACTTTCCCTTGTGTTATTTATCTAGATACTTGTGAATATAGTCTTTCTTCATGGACAGTGTGCAAATGAAGCAGCAACAGCTTTTTACACTGTCCAATGAGCATCAAACCAGATAACTCTGTTTTTTTTTAGTATCTGGAGATGATGTAGAAATGTAAGAACTCTTTATAACTCTTTAGAAGTTTTATATCAAAACCTCACTTTTTGTTTTTAAGTCTACACCCTTTTCAAGACGATAATGATAAATTCTCTGCTTAAAATGCTTGAATCACATATTGCTATATTAATAACCTTTGTCATTTCTATCATACAAGAACTGATACAATGTACAATAAAACATCATAAACAGTACATCTGTACAAAAGTACACAGTTGTATGCAAAAGTATATATTCATTAGAGTCAATTACATGTTTAGTTGATTTTCCAAGTATAAATAAATTCTCAACACAGAACACATTTAAATATATCACTTGAATATGACATTTCACGATACTGATGTCAACTGTCTGTGGAGCACTTTGAGCGGCTAACAGTATGAAAGGTGCTCTATATATAAACATAATAAAAAGAGGTACTATTATTATAATAATAATAATAATAATAATTATTATTATTATTATTATTATTATTATTTTCCAGTGCAAAAAAGTTTAACATACTGGAAAAATTTAAACACAAATAATAAAAATGTGCCATAACGTTTACACAGGCCATATATAATGCTTGATTTTTTCTCTAACATGTAGACACATTATTTTAGGTTTTATTCTCTATGGGAATAACAGAACTATATTTATCATTTCCATCACATTACTGTCCTTACCACTTAAAATACAGCATTTTGGAAATCATTTACATTTTTCATCTTTTCAGTTGTGTATCTGTCATCGTCATTTTAAAATGACATATATACGGTACAGCTGTGTTTAATATCAGGTATATAAATATCTTTCCGGTTTTGAAGGATGGTACATGTCTGTATAGAGGTGTATAAACTTTAGAATTGCCTTGTACAATCGATGACGTAATCATTTCTTGCTGTTACAGCGCTATCATGCCAACACACTATTCCTTTTTAGAGTCATCACTTAGATCTGAAGCACAGTTCAGCTGCAGGACCCTCTGCTTCTCTAATGAAGTCTTGAAAAATGCTGACAGTGGAGCTGATGCACTGCCTGTATTGCGTCCTATTTTCAAACCAATCAGATCTTTATTTAGCCTCCTTTATACAAGCAACAGATGATTGTGCTTTACAGATAGGTGCACAGTTAAGACAGAGTCCCAGATGAGCTGAGAGCATAAAGAGAACAGTTCAGTTCAGTTATGCAGACCCTAAATAGATGTGAAATAATAAGAAGTAAAAACGATATTTAAACCTGAAACAATATAAATCACAGGAGTAAAAGAACAACAAGGTCTGGAAGGAAAGAGTCATATGGAGTAGGTACAGGAATAAAGTATTGTAAAATAAAGTATAATGGCTTAAGTTCCGTTGTTCAGGTGTTCGATGGGGTCACTGGAGGTCCTCCAAACCAAACTCAGTTTGTCCACAGGGCCGCAGTAAGGCTGGAACAGGAGAGGGTCTGCCTCTAACTGTTGCCAAAAAAAGTATGAAGCATGTAACAGTGTAAAATGTCTTTACATGCTGTAGGATTAACACCACCCTTCACTGGAACTAAGAGGCCCGAACCCTGCAAACATAGACACCATTATCCCTCCCTTTAATGTTAACATTCTGATAGGTGGCGTTTTCCTGACATCCACCCAAACCTGGGCACTGAGCTCTTTAGCACCGCCCATTCTACTACCAGTGTTTGTCTATGAAGATTGCATGGCTATGTGCTTGTTTGTATACAGCTGACTTTTGGCCACATAGAGTATATTACTTACTTCAGATTGTTTTGACAGCACTGTTCAAACTATACGACGTTAAACAGAAATTTGTATAAATACACAGATATTAATTTAAAACCATTTACATAAATACATACAAAGAAGGAATAGATACTAGCTATAGTTTATCCACATAGCAAACAAAATAATTACATGTACCATACAGCAGTACTCCAAACTGGTGCCAGTGCAATGGAGAGTTCAGTTTGGTTCAAAGTGCCTTTGGATGACATTTACAGGTTAGCTACATTAGCCGCGTAACTCCTGTACTAAACTAAATAAGCACACGGCAAACATGTTTTAGTTGACTGTGTTGGGGATAAGCGAGAAAACTGTACAAGTGTAGTCTCTTGTTGGACCGTTCCTTAAACTCTTGTCCTGTGTCCATGTAATACTTAGGCTGTCCACATGGGGTCAGCCAGACACAGTGGGCCATGCTGATTCACTGTCACTGCATCACTGCAGCACTTCCACCCTGCAGAGCAAGCAAGTTTAAAGGGAAATAAATAGATACAGCAGCAGGAACTAGGGGACCTCGCAGGCTCACACAGCGCCCCCTGTTTTAATTTAAAACTGCAGTGGCCTGGCATGCCTCAGCCTGCCTAAAGCCATCCTCTCCGCAGGAGGGGCAATGGTGCAGCCAGGAACAGAGGGGATGTCCTGCAGATAGCCCATTCTTTGTTTGCTTGTGTACATATTAGGCTCATTATTTGACATGATGCTGCATGAGTTTATCTGAGGTAAACGCAGAAGAGGCAAGACTGTGAGGCGCTAGTGACACTGACGTGAAGGACTACAGCCCAGTGTATGGTCTCCAGCATCTTAGGTTAGCTGTGGCCGCATTGTCAACTTCATTACCAACCAAATAAGGTGCTGCGAGCTAATGGTGTCAGTTTGGATCTCAGGATACAAAAGAACTTTACTGTCATTTAGCGATCACAAAGTGATTCAATTCACTAATGTACAATCAAATACAAAAATAGAACATATAGTGCAGTCTTTCTCAATCAACAGCTGTAATTAATTAATTAACAGAACAGAATAAAAAAATATATCACATAAAACATCACGTTAACTGTGAATGTGAGTCAAAATGTATCTCTATTTAAGCTCAGACATAGGAATTAATGCTAATGATGAACATGAACTGATCATGTGCTCTATAGATCCCTTGTGAACTAGCCAAGCTTTACATAACGAGTTTGATTCGTCTTTCAGAAGACTCTCAAATGTGTGGAAAATTCAAATACAGTAAACACACAGTGTGATGATGAGTTGCACTAAAGATGCCCCAACATGGGTATTGTGGACCAATCCCAATTGCCCACATTTGCATATCTGCTAATGTCGATAAACATATATATGTATAATGTAGAAACTAAAACTAGGTCCACCTTGAATAACACTCCAGAGCAGTTTCTGTAGGCTCAGTGATTCAGCAAAACAAATAAAATCAAATATCTGTTCAATCTAACCATCAGCATAATTCCCATTATCATCTGATATGAAAGCTGATGATATGATTCTGATGTCATTGGTCATCCCTACTCATAACCATCCCTCTGTACAGTATTACTCCTCCCTCAGTCTCTCGCTCTCATATATATTTAGCTGGACGTTTTAACTGTGGGGTAAGTGTGGGAGCTGGACTGACTGGTTAGATCCTCTGGAACTGTTTACTTAAACATCTAAATGTATTTTAATAGCACATGAGTAAATACAAATAGTACTAGGTACGCTCTGCATAAAGCAGGCTTGGTGGTATGAGCTGACCCGTAACATGTGACTGAAGTAGCCATGTGGCACACTGGCATACACACTATATAAACATTAGTACACACTTTTTTACCCAGCTCCTGGACCGCTGGGTCGCTATCCCTCAGCAGTAATGGGCTTCCCCTGGAAATGGACTAGCAGCATATTTTCTACCAGTTCTGAAATACTGTACTGACAAACAGTGGCTGTGAATATTGTGACTTTACATATCAAACCTCTTAAAGGATCCATACGTGGGCCCAAACCTCAGTCCTCAGTCTCATAACTACACTGAAGAAAAGACTACTCTGAATTTACTTCATACATAAACAGGGTTCAGATGTATAAAACATATATAAACTCATTTATTAACGTTTGTTTGGCGAGAATTGTGAGGCTTTATTGTAAAAATGTGTAAATGATTTACAAACGTGTATCAGGTAAATTTAAATCAACAGATTAAACAGCATAGCAGTTAATAAGCAGATTAGTTTTGTAGTAGTCACTGAATAATCTATAGTATTCACTCAACAATAAGCTGTAGAGTAATATCGAAATAACACGCCTTCAGTTCACGTGATTGATCTCTCAGTTAGCACCTCGCCTGCAGGGGAGAAACGGGCAGGTCACCTTCTACCCCCTGTTCAGCTTCACTTCTTATAGTTGTTCCAGTGGTTGGTCCGATCGACATTTAACCTAGGTTGTGTATGCTGGTGTTTAATGAAGTGAAGTGCATACTGGTTGTAAAGTCATCCAGCCATAGAGTTCCTCAGTTAGATATGATTCAAATTTCTCCTCTCAGTTTCTCAATTGCAGCTATTGAACAATAGCAACTAGTTACATTTAATATGTTATGTACATACTTAAGTGAAACAGCTGGATGGAGCTGAACTTTATACTAGCTTTAGTTTTTCTTTTATTGTAATAATTTTTACGTTTAACTTATGATTGCACTTTTACTCAGTTACATGTAGTTATCCTGACTTTCCCAAAATAGAAGAATAGGAAGGAAATCAGTTAAAAGTTGATTTTAGACTACCCTTGCCATCCTCTAGTGCACTTGTAATGGTAGCATCTAAAAACTTTTACCTTGGAAAGTTAAACCTTCAGTCAACCTTTCACTACAGTTTGGTTCCTCACTCTCATCATAACATAATAAGCAGATTAGTTTTGTAGTCACTGCAAAAATCCAGTCTTTTACTTCCACGTGATACATGAAAAGCATTTTCATCTTTTATCCTCCAGATCTTTAGAGACTGCACATCATTGTGCTTGCTAAACAAATCGTTCACAAAAGTCCACACGTCAATTCTTCACTCTCATAACAGCAAACATTTCATTTTTAGGGTTAGATTAGCTGGTTATTTAAATGGAATGGTTCAACATCCCTCAAGACACCTTCTGTCCACTTGTATACTCAATGCCACATAGAGTTACTACACTTTGCTGGGCTATTTTAGCCCTATGTTCAATTATTTTGTGTATATATACACTCACTGATCTGTCCTGAGGGGTAATAAATAAAAACAGGGATAATAAATTCTACAGAGAAACAGAATAACAACAGTATGTAATCGTAGAACTACAAGGTGCTCCTATATGGTAAGTAGAGCTGATCAAATGGACACTGAGTGTAGATTCACAGCAGGTACCTAATTAAGTGCTCAATATACACGTCTTACAATTGTAAAGCCTTCCAAGATTGGCACTAATTCTATAGAGACATCAGCAGATAAATAGCATTAACAGAGTAGTAGTAACAAAATCAACATTACATCAAATACTGCTATATAAAGTGAACTCAGATACATTTATGTTGGCTCAGGTTGCTCGGATTGGGAGATGACAATGGTTGACAATTCTGATCCTGGCTGGTTCTGATCGTGGCATAGCAGACAGGCTGATAAGGCAAGGAGTCTGCCTTCCTCCAATTGCGAGGAGGCATTCATGAATAACTAATGCAGGTGATAATGCATTAATTATGCATCCATATTTTCGCAGGGCCCTCAGATGAATTCCCCATTAACAGTCTGATCTATGAATAGGCCCAGGCCCGACCATCTCTGATAATGAAATATTCACTTCACACTGCCATGGGCTATCGGCAGGCAAAAGCGAGGAGGGAGCTTGAGAGAGGGAGAGAGAGGGAGAGAGCAGAGTCAGTCAGGGAGGTGGGGTGAGGAGTTCGTTTGCAGGGGGTCTACAGAAGGCAGAGTAAATGGCTTGGCTGGTGTAGGAATGTGTGAAGCATGAAAGAGAGGGGGCAGCAGAGGAGGGGAGGACGGCTGACATCAGTTCATCAGACTGACCGTTCAGTTCATGTCCACCATGTGAGTCTATGTGTTTACCAACATCCCTGCTGTTAGAATAAACCTGGTATCTCCATGTTTGTTGATGTTGTGAAGGTTTTGTTCTGGCGGTGACAGTATGGGATGTACCTGACTGCTGTATGCAGGTTAGGTTCACCTGTACATGTTCCTAAAACTCCACTTTTCACTCCACTGTCCAAAAGACCATCAGTTCGGGCAGAATGATCCACCAATCAAATAATACCTGCTCTGTGGTGGTCCTGTGGGGGCCCTGACCATTAAAGAACAGGGTGAAAGGGTGATGACAAAGTATGTGGAGATCCAGATGGACAGTCTGTAATTGTAGAACTACAAAGTGCTTCCATACGGTAGGTGGGGCAGTGGACAGTAGTGTTGATACAAGGTAGTTAGATTTAATATTCTGATTTGGCTTATTTGGTGTATTTAGTGTACTTACATCTTTTAAGAAAACACTTTAAGTCACTCTGCAGCTTAAATGAAATTTAACCCATTACCTTGGTCAAGCCACGATTTGTAAATTCTGGACCACTGAGAAGTGGTCTCTGTATATATATTTAAAGAAGAAAAAGAAAATCTCATTTCTGCATTAAAATACAGTGATGAAAATATCAGATCATAGTTTGTGTTCAGGGTCGATATATTTGTGGCTTGAACCCATCATCTTCATAATTTTGATTAATACCAAACTCTAGCACTGAGCTACTACAGAAAAACCACTACGTCTGAAAAAGGGGACTTCAAAAAACAACTCTAAATCCACCTCATCTCCATCCTTCCCTTTCTCTTCTCCTCCTCCTCCTCCCTCCACTCCCCTCAGCTCTGTCTGCCTGTCTGTGCAGCTCTCCTAGTCTCCCAGGTCGCAGAATCCGGTTCTAGCCTGTTCACCCTCTCTCTCTCTCTCTCTCTAACTCCCTGTGTCTGGTGCCCTCGCCCTCCCCTCTTGCTCTGAGTGTGTGTCCCGGTGCTGCCAGGCTGGTTTAATGCCCGTGGCAGTGTGTATGGCTGCAGAGGAGAGAGGGCATATTAGGTCCCATCAGCAGGCATCCCAGGACACACACCGATTACCCAAAATAAATAAATAAATAAATAAATAAATAAATAAATAAATAAATAACAGGGGTTACTTTTAGGCCACTGTATGTATGTGTTGTGTTGGATCTACTTAATGGAGCTGAAGCGTGTACACGAGTTCCACATGAATAAAACACATTAAAAGAAGGTTGTTGTCGAATGCGAGAAAGAAAGTCCAATCAAACAGAGACTCCCGCTGAGCTGATATATTTTATTCATGTGGAAATGCTGGACACTCGTATGTCACCTTCACCCTGGAAGGGCCTTAAACACAGGAACAGAAGAGGCATCACTCTAATATACACTGACATCTGAGCCTATATGACTGATGTTGCACTCTACAGTTACATATGTAGTGTACCCCTAACATTCTTCCCCTGTACTTATCTGGACCATACACGTGTATAATATTCACTAATGATATGACGTACTGAAAAACTGCAATATAGAAGTCTGAAAAATGTAACTTGAATGTCCAGGTTTTAGTCTGAAGTTCCATCAAACCCTGGCTGGAACACCTCCATACCTCTTTAATAATATGCTAATGAGGTTCTGTCCAGAAGTGCCACTGGACTGGTGCTGGATAAGATTTGTAGGGTTCACTTGATGACCAAATAGTACTTATAAAGCAATGAATTTCAGCATTAAACAATGCTGTTAATAAATGTTCATTTCTGTAATAAAAACGTTCATTTCTTTCATAAAAATGTTTGTATGCATTATACAGCGATGGACAATCAAACTCATGGTCTGTGGTTACTTTACATCATTACCATATGTTAGGAAACTACTTTTCGTGCCAGGCATACTTGTAAATGTAGGTTATTATTTAAAATATATATAAAAATGTGATTTTATCATATGCTATGATGGCTGCAGTTGAATCAACGCATTAGTCAATCGAGGCCTTGTTCCTGAGCTTTTATGAAGGGGAAAGCAGTCCTTATAATGAGAAGAGAAATGTATGACCTCTTGTGGCCTTATTGCTTTAGCTTATTGAAGATACATGTGTAAAATAACCGTCATGTAAGCAACTTTACAGGTTTCAATTATTAGGAAGCTGTATGGACAAATATTGTTGGGGAAAAAACTTGATATGAATTAAAGAACTGAGCTGCAGAAGTTTATAAAGTGACTAAGAAACCTGTACACCATCAAAACGGCCTAATACAAGTAATTTCCAGAATTTCTCAAATTTGAAATGCAATGATCAATCTGTCTATCTAATAGAGGACTAAAAGTTCTTTACACTGGTTCAGTCTCACATTGCCATCAATAGTTCTTTCACCGGCTCAAATCAATTTGACCAACTACAGTACAAATAAAACAACGAAGCCAACAAAGTTAAACTAAAGCACTGCTAAGTCAGACCGTCCTGTTCCAACCTTAAATGACATGAATGGTTCAACCTAGAACGGAAGTGCCACTAGTGTGTGTGTGTGTGGACGACACAGGGGTCCATTGAGCCCCATTAACAGATATTCCACACCACAGCACTGCTGGATTCCCTCCAACTCGCTATCCACCCCTCCCCCGTTCTGTCTGTCACACTGCAGACTGGTCCTAGACCAGCTTCACACCATCTCCCTCCCAACTGTGGTGAAGAAATACTCCTGAGTTGTTCAACCTCGTGTCTAGCTTCCCCGTGGCTCCTAGTATAGTTGCATATTGCATCAACAGGCTCTTCCTTTATTTACTGAGTTTAGGGAAATGGAGATTGTCTACATGCAACATGTCAGATAGAGATATGGTTAAAAAACTGTGGCATCTTCCGTTATTTAAGCCCAGGGATGGATTACTGACAGGGTCAGAGGGGCCAGTGCCCAGGTCCCTCATGTAGCCTTAAACCATGTGGCGTAAAAAGTCTGAAGACAATCCATAACAGATGTAAACATTAGATGACTGAGGTCACTAAGGCACATCTAAATGATGGAAATGGAGAAATACTCTCGGACTCCTCACGTTCTTTATGATTATTTAGGTTATGGGCCATTGCTGTTGCATTAACGTGAACACAACAATTGTTTAATATTAGTTTTCACGCCCCTTTGATTTATTACTTATTTCTCGTGTGCTATTGTTAGAGTTGGGGTGGAACGGGGTGTGGGGGGAGTTACAGATGCTGGTTCCCAGGGACCTCACAAGACCACGATCCTTCCCTGCACAGGCAAATGTTCCCTCATTGTTTCTGGTTCTGATTCTAGTCTCTGAAGAGAGGGCCCGAGTTCACTGTCCAGTCACACTGAGATGTTCCTTCCAGTAATGCCAGTGATAATCCATGTAATCTGGAGTTAGTATTGTATAGCCTGTGCGCACCATATATACATCATACCAAGCTGAGCCTGTCTCCGTTGTACTGGAGCTCTCCTGTGAAGCTGCTGGATGGAGAACAAACGCCGTGGGCTTTTGAGATGCCGTGAGGGGCCTGCATTTACCCGTGTGACCTCTGACCTTTGCATAGTTGGAACAAAAGCGCACACACACACACACCCAGCCAGTGACACACATGGAACGTATGACACCAGACCAGTCTGAAAAATGCCACGCTCTACAGCAGAACACCATGTTTAGGGAACATATGAACACATTGATGTGGATATGAAGGACACCATGTCTGTCAAAAGTGTGGAACACCTCTCACATTCTTCTAAAAAAAATACAGTTATGATATTTGGCAGACACTCTTATCCAGAGGGACAGTTCACATTTACTCGTGTAGGAGAAGGTAGTGTTAGGAGTCTTGCACAAGGACTCCTGCGGGTATAGTGTAGGGTGGTTGTCCAGTTGGGGAATCACACCCCAATAAACGGCATGGAAGGTCAAAGTGTGGCCCACTGCACTATACCAACAACTACCTGCTAGCAGATGTGACCAAGCTACCGACCGTTCCCTGCCGTGTAAATAGACTAACTGCCTGCTTTATATGTATGTATAGTAAATCTCAATAAGTTGCTCACATGACTGCAGTATGGCTGCCTAGCTATGTGACGTACTGTTTTTAGTGGCTGTGTTTAACTTTGTTAGGGTAGAACTTCTAAATACTATCGTGCTTAGACTTGTACCGACCACACTGGAACTACACGGCAGCTGAAAACATTCTAAAGAAGGTTGTATGGCCATGAGAATGCACTGTTTCAGTACTGAACAGCACAAAAAAATCAAAAATGATATATTTCACAAAGTCTTCATTGTGCTGTGTTCATCTCCTGTCCATCTTATTCTATAATAAATTAATTACGACACACAGGCCCTCTATATCGCTCCCAATTCAAGAACAGATTCATTGTACTTAATATTCTTTCCAATTCTCCCATTTTACTTCCCCTCACTCCCGCTTCCCCTCCCTAATCAGTATGTGTCCAGTTCGGAAGCTTTCAAATTAAAAAAAGAGCCTTTGAACTCCTCTCTCTCCCAGCACCTCTGTCCTGGCACTTCTTTGATCTCTCTCCCTCTCTCTCTCTCTCTCTGTATCTCTCTCTCTCGCTCATATAACTCCGACAGATGTGCATCCGCCAACATCCTTCATGAGTAACTGAAGACAGTGACATTCAGCTGTTCAGGAAGGCCACTGAGTTACAGAACAGGAATGCTACTGGGCCAGTTCTCACAGACCCCATTTCTCCAGCTGTTTACTGTTTATTTACCTCATAATCTCTAGAAAACATGCTGTACGTGAACCGGACCGTATAAGACTGTAGAATAAGGCGTAGAAGGAGACGGGCGCTGTATGTGAACCGGACCGTATAAGACTGTAGAATAAGGCGTAGAAGGAGACGGGCGCTGTATGTGAACCGGACCGTATAAGACTGTAGGATAAGGCGTAGAAGCAGACGGGCGCTGTGCGTGAACCGGACCGTATAAGACTGTAGAATAAGGCGTAGAAGCAGAAGGGGGCTGTACGTGAACCGGACCGTATAAGACTGTAGAATAAGGCATAGAAGCAGACGGGCGCTGTGCGTGAACCGGACCGTATAAGACTGTAGAATAAGGTGTAGAAGCAGAAGGGGGCTGTACGTGAACCGGACCGTATAAGACTGTAGGATAAGGCGTAGAAGCAGACGGGCGCTGTACGTGAACCGGACCGTATAAGACTGTAGAATAAGGCGTAGAAGCAGACGGGCGCTGTGTGTGAACCGGACCGTATAAGACTGTAGAATAAGGCGTAGAAGGAGACGGGCGCTGTATGTGAACCGGACCGCATAAGACTGTAGAATAAGGCGTAGAAGGAGACGGGCGCTGTATGTGAACCGGACCGTATAAGACTGTAGAATAAGGCGTAGAAGCAGACGGGTGCTGTACGTGAACCGGACCGTATAAGACTGTAGAATAAGGCGTAGAAACAGATGGGCTCTGTACGTGAACCGGACCGTATAAGACTGTAGAATAAGGCGTAGAAGCAGACGGGCGCTGTGTGTGAACCGGACCGTATAAGACTGTAGAATAAGGCGTAGAAGCAGACGGGCGCTGTACGTGAACCGGACCGTATAAGACTGTAGAATAAGGCGTAGAAGCAGACGGGCGCTGTACGTGAACCGGACCGTATAAGACTGTAGAATAAGGCGTAGAAGGAGACGGGCGCTGTGTGTGAACCGGACCGTATAAGACTGTAGAATAAGGCGTAGAAGGAGACGGGCGCTGTATGTGAACCGGACCGTATAAGACTGTAGGATAAGGCGTAGAAGCAGACGGGCGCTGTGCGTGAACCGGACCGTATAAGACTGTAGAATAAGGCGTAGAAGCAGACGGGCGCTGTATGTGAACCGGACCGTATAAGACTGTAGAATAAGGCGTAGAAGCAGACGGGCTCTGTACGTGAACCGGACCGTATAAGACTGTAGAATAAGGCGTAGAAGCAGACGGGCGCTGTACGTGAACCGGACCGTATAAGACTGTAGAATAAGGCGTAGAAGCAGACGGGCTCTGTACGTGAACCGGACCGTATAAGACTGTAGAATAAGGTGTAGAAGCAGACGGGCGCTGTACGTGAACCGGACCGTATAAGACTGTAGAATAAGGCGTAGAAGCAGACGGGCGCTGTATGTGAACCGGACCGTATAAGACTGTAGAATAAGGCGTAGAAGCAGACGGGCGCTGTACGTGAACCGGACCGTATAAGACTGTAGAATAAGGCGTAGAAGCAGACGGGCGCTGTACGTGAACCGGACCGTATAGGACTGTAGAATAAGGCGTAGAAGCAGACGGGCGCTGTACGTGAACCGGACCGTATAGGACTGTAGGATAAGGCGTAGAAGCAGACGGGCGCTGTGTGGAACCGGACCGTATAGGACTGTAGAATAAGGCGTAGAAGCAGACGGGCGCTGTACGTGAACCGGACCGTATAAGACTGTAGAATAAGGTGTAGAAGCAGACGGGCGCTGTACGTGAACCGGACCGTATAAGACTGTAGGATAAGGCGTAGAAGCAGACGGGCGCTGTACGTGAACCGGACCGTATAAGACTGTAGAATAAGGCGTAGAAGGAGACGGGCGCTGTACGTGAACCGGACCGTATAAGACTGTAGAATAAGGCGTAGAAGGAGACGGGCGCTGTACGTGAACCGGACCGTATAAGACTGTAGAATAAGACGTAGAAGCAGACGGGCGCTGTACGTGAACCGGACCGTATAAGACTGTAGAATAAGGCGTAGAAGCAGACGGGCTCTGTACGTGAACCGGACCGTATAAGACTGTAGAATAAGGTGTAGAAGCAGACGGGCGCTGTACGTGAACCGGACCGTATAAGACTGTAGAATAAGGCGTAGAAGCAGACGGGCGCTGTACGTGAACCGGACCGTATAAGACTGTAGAATAAGGCGTAGAAGGAGACGGGCGCTGTACGTGAACCGGACCGTATAAGACTGTAGAATAAGGCGTAGAAGGAGACGGGCGCTGTACGTGAACCGGACCGTATAAGACTGTAGAATAAGACGTAGAAGCAGACGGGCGCTGTATGTTGCATGCTGCGATCTATAAGGTTAATAGAGTGAACGTTAAATGTGGTTTGGTAACACATGACCAGGCACATACACTGATACTTCAGTCATATCCAAACAGCTTGATCATCCTGTTTCCCTGATAAATAAGCTCTGTGAGGTCAAAACTATTCAAACGCTTCAAACTATTCTATCTCGCTTCTCTCCCGTTGACCCTGAAGATATCTCAAATATTATATCTAAATCTAAGGCTTCATCTTGTCTACTTGATCCTGCTCCGACCTCACTCGTGAAGCTTTGTCTTTCCGATATCTCCACTCCTATCGCCCATCTCATTAATCTGTCTCTTACTACTGGTCATGTCCCCTGTGACCTGAAAACGGCTGCTGTTACTCCCATTATTAAAAAGCCAGGCCTTGATAGCTCAGCTCTGGAAAACTTCAGGCCTATCTCTAATCTACCATTTGTTTCTAAGACACTTGAGAGGGTTGTAGCTTCACAGCTTCAAGATTTTCTTAGCACCAGTGATCTCTTTGAGACTTTTCAGTCAGGCTTTCGCTGTCATCACAGTACTGAGACTGCTCTAGTCCTTGTGGTAAATGATCTACTCCTGTCATCAGACTCCGGTTCTGCTTCTATCTTACTCCTGCTTGATCTTACTGCAGCTTTCGATACGGTCAATCATCATACACTGATCTTACGGCTCTCTTCTGTCGGTCTCTCCTCCGTAGTACTGTCCTGGTTTGTGTCATACTTATCAGATAGGTCTCAGTTTGTGACCTTAGGGAAGCACAGATCGAACACTGCTCTGGTTACTCAGGGAGTCCCCTCAGGGTTCTGTCCTGGGTCCCCTGCTGTTTATCATCTATATTTTACCCCTGGGTAATATTATCCGTTCTCCGTGTTTCTCATGGCCTCAATTTTCATTGTTATGCCGATGATATTCAGATTTACCTCAGCCTCAAACCCACCGACTCTTCTCCACCTTCCTCACTGCTGCACTGCATTCAGGAGTTGACAAACTGGTTGAATGCTAACTTTCTGAAGCTTAATAGTAAAAAAACTGAGTTTATAATTATTGGTACTAAGACAGCTGTCTCTGCTCACTCCGACTGTGTGCTTGTCGTTAATGACACACCAGTCACCCCATCCACTACTGTGCGGAACCTTGGTGTTCTGTTTGACCCCTGCCTCAGTTTTGTTTCCCATATCAAATCCCTGACAAAGTCTGCCTTTTTTCATCTTCGTAATATTGCTAGGCTCCGCCCACTGCTCACTTTGAAAGATGCTGAGACTCTGGTTCATGCTTTTTATTCATCTAGGCTAGATTACTGCAATGCTCTGTTCCATGGTCTACCCTCCAAAACCCTTCGCCCTCTACAGTATATTCAAAACTCCGCAGCCAGAGTCTTAGTCCGCACCAAGAAATCCGCACACATCACCCCCATCCTTCTTCAGCTACACTGGCTACCAGTTACAGAGCGCATCCACTATAAGATCCTTCTCCTGACCTTTAAAGCCCTACACGGCCTAGCACCCACCTATCTGTCAGCCCTCCTTCATCCTTACCTCCCATCACGTCAGCTAAGGTCCTCTGACTCTGGTCTCTTAGCTGTACCTAGGTTCAGGCTTTCCTCCATGGGTGGCAGGTCATTTAGTGTTGCTGCCCCCACACTCTGGAACTCCCTACCCTCATCTATACGCACCTCACCCTCTCTTTCCATCTTCAAAACTCACTTAAAGACTTACCTTTTCTCTAAACATTTTCACTCTAAATGATTTTTTTTTTTTTTTTTTGTTTTGTTTTGTTTTGTTTGTTGGTTTATTTTTGTAAAGCGACCTTGGGTTTGTGAAAGGCGCTATATAAGTGTAACCTATTATTATTATTATTAAACGCGGCCTTATCAATCTGGGTTAAAGGTTACATACAGACCTGTTACGTATATTTGCTTTTTAAGTTGCCCAAGGATGCTGTATGATAAAATCTTAATACCATAAAAAGAATCATTCAAATTGAATAGAAATTGTTAAATACTGAGGTCAGAGACCGATTAACAAACAGACAGGTACAGATTACAACAGCAGGAACCTCTTTAGAAATAACTCATATTTCTGACCTGACAGCACATAACTCGCTACTGCTACACTCTCAAAAATAAAGGTACCAATGGGTTCTTTAAAGAACCTTTCAACGGCTGGTTCCTTAAAGCTGTGCATGTGAAGTCCCTTCAGTGTTGAGATTCTATCCCTAAGAACCATTTATGAACCTTTCCTTCTAAGAGGGCGTGTTTGTACTTCAGATGCAAGCATGCGAGATAATACTTGGGAGACGTGCCCCAAAAAGGCTGACCACTCTGACGGCTTTATTTAAAATAACTGCTACTAATTTGAATCACAAACTCAGAGGCCACTGAAAGCCTTCACAGTCCTCGGAGAGAAATCAGCAGCCTATTATCGCCCACCTTTGATCCTTTCAACACCAGCGTCAGAGTGATCAGGGAGTGACGACCCCTGGGCAACTTTCACCACCCCCTTTAACGTCTACAGGGTTAAAAACAACAACAAATATTTAAACTATTGATAAAAGTGGACTATTACTGGTGTGTGGAAAACTTTAAACACCACCAGTCAAATCACAGCACATTGTGAACCGAGTGAAAAAAAGTCAACATCATGCTAATTTCATTTAGCTCTATTTATTTGAGTTGCACATACTGAACTATGAACTGTGACTCTTCTCTGTCAAGGACGCCTAATTTGACCAGGGGCACCATCATTTTTGCACGCTGCACATCTTGCTGTTTTCTCCTGTTGTGTTTTTGGAATTAGGGGGCAAGAGGCAATAACAGACTGGCGTCACTGGCAGACTTTTATCACTCTGTTGCTGTTTCTAACACAGCTTTCCAAACGTCCCTCCCCAAAGCCAATCTTTTGTCCTTGGAAAAATTCAATAAAAGCAGAATAAACAAGTGGGTGGGCCATGGTAGCAGTAATGAGCATGTGCCGGTCAGAGAGCTCTCCTATCCTCTCCTCCGTTAAACTTATAGTGTGTTTTAAAGTGCTCTTAGTCTTATTCTTGGCCCAGTGAACGACATTCACTGCTCATTCACAAAGTGAATCACGTTTGGCAGCTGGACTATTTAAAGATAATAGATTCTCACAAGGCAGAAAGCAGGGCACCATTAAAACCCACATTTCATTTATGCCTGACTGTAAAAAGGTGGAGATACATTATGTGTGATATTACACAGTGCCCCAATAATAAACTCAGCTCTGATGATGTGAAAAGGTGCTAATCACTAGTGGAAATCACATTTTAAACTTGATTCTACATCAACACTACCTGAACAGGACATGACCCTATCCATCAGCAACCACACCGATTACAGAAGACAGGCATGGAGGTTCAGGGGCAGAAAATATTTAAGTACTGGATTGTACTCAGTTAAGTGTTGTCTGTAGGATTTGTTCTTTACTCAAGTACTGCAGAAACAGAATTATTTCATTTAGTTACATTTCCAGAAAAACAAACCTCACACTTTAGTTTAGGCCTTTAAAGTACGTGTTCACTTTAGCGTTGGACAGATTTCTCACTTTACCCAAAAGATCTAAGCTTTCTTATTTTATTCTGTTGTACGTCTTATACCAGCCTATGTGGTTGGTGTAGCTCAGTGGATAACACCACTACCTGCCAAATAGCAACCACCACACGTGGGAGACTGGGGTTCGAATCCCGGGCTGACTGACTAGGCTGTGCTACACCAATAAGAGTCCTTGGGCAAGACTCCTAACACTACACTGGCCTCCCTGTAATATGATTAACCTTGTAAGTCACTCTGGATAAGAGCGTCAGCTAAATACCATAAATGTTATGTTTATTGTTTATTACATTGAATATACTCTTGTTCTTGTTTTAGTTGTAATCCATTTCTGTTTATTTGCTGCACCTTGGGATGGAGAGTAACACTATTTCAATTCTCTGTATGTCTTGTACATATTGAAGTGCTGACAATAAAACCACTTGACTTGATTGGACTCTACTGGACTGGACTTGACTAACCTTTCCACAACTATGCTAATTTGTGTTTGTGCAAGGACCAGTTCCCCCCATTAGCGGCATCCCTACGCACCATCAAACAAAGAAAATGTCTATGTTAAACATTGACATTTTTGTTAATTAGTTTTACAGAGGTAGGTGAATGTAGCATTACGAGTCCTGCCCGAGGGCTCCTATTGGTGAAGTGTGTTGTTCTTGACCATGAGGAGACAAAACTCAGATCTAAGATCATATCCAACTTCACTACACCAACTCCAACTATCCAAATCATGACTAACCATTAACCACAACTACACTGCACCAACTGCAACTACCATACCCCTACATGACTCTGCTGCACCAACCATGACTATGGTATATGGGTTATAATACCACTCATTATAACTGTAAGCACGGAGCATCAATGCTAACAACCACAAACAGCTCCCACTCACATTGTGTGACGTGATGACGTTATCTGTGTTTCTTCCTGTGGGGTAGCAGAGTGTTTGAGTAGTTTAAGAATGATGTCCTTCTATTATATATTAAATGAATAAATTTATTTTAAAGACTTCATAGAGTAAAAAATCAGATCTAGGTCCCAGTCAGCTGGAACTTAATGTTTAATATTGGTGTCGGAAAAGAAAGTGGTGGGTATTGCAGGCATCTTGTCACCTGAACGTGTACAATAATTGCCTTCAGAGATCTTTACCAATCCTTTAAAAAAGGACATCACCTTTTACAAAGCCTACCTTAGCTGTAACTCTTGTATTATCGCTACTATGGAAACGTATTGTGGTTGTAAAGCCTTACTAAAACTTTTGTAGATGATCCCACACTTGGACCTGGACACACTGACCCACTTACCAAACCCCACTGGCTCTGTGTGTTTAGGGGGGCCTCATGTTGAATTTCAGAGCACCCATAGTGGACATATGCATGCTACACACACGTCCCCGCTCTCTCTCATGCACACAGGCGTCCATTCATGAGAGGCCCATGTTCTTTTTTTAACAAGTTAATTTGCATCAGTCCATCTCGATCCCTCACGTTTAACCCACAGGCCTTTTTACGCATGTTTAAAAGTGGTAGCAACACTAAAGAAACGATCATAAAGACATCTTACTCTTCATGCGCTTTACTGATCCATCCCTTCTGTCCGAGCCGTAGTCTGTTCATTACCCCAAACATTCACCCATAATATAATAATCTACACAAACAAAAAAGTGAAGGTGTCCGGGTTCTGTGTTCATGTTATTTTGCCCTGTTTGGTAAAAAAGCAGCCCATAATTTGTTACATGTATTGCTCTGGTGAGTTTCCTGTGCAAGACAATTCCGGCTGCCATTTTAACTGTGTCTCCGACCCCCCTCTACCTCTCAGTACGACTCTGTTTCTGACATGTCCGCTGCCTTTCCTGTTCCAGTCTGCCCTCTCCTGACCTCAGAGCAGTTTGGAGCTTTTGTGGTTTGAGAGTCAGTTGCTGAGAAAGAGAACCGTTCCCATCAGCCCAAAAGAACCGCTTCTACCAGGAGCCTGTGGTGACATCCATGAAAGTGTGGCTGTTTAAGTTTTAATGGTCTGAGGCGCAGTTTGGGGAGTTTTGCTCAATCCGTGTGGCCTCTGGGGTCACCACTTCCTTCTGCTAAGGAAAACAGGGGTCAGAGGTGAAGTTAGAGATAATAAGGACAATATAAAGCCAATAAAGACTGAGGCCGGTGTCTTCATGGTTAAGTTTAAGCTATCAAAGTATAAGTACATTTATTTATTTACCTGCCCAAACAACTGCTCTGTTGTTGTGAACTGCAGGCCTGAATTTGACATTTATAACTCGTAAGGCGTTTCCTCTCCTGGTACCTAATAATTAGCAATAACACTGACAAAATGCTAAGCACACAGCCATCTCTGTAAATGTCGGTCAAGGCAATTTTCTACCTCCTAGCAGCTTTGTGAAAGAACATATGGGACCTTTTATGGGCCCTCAGCTCTGTGCATACGGTCACCAGCCTCTGAAGCATTTAGGACTTTAGCCTAACATATAGTACATGCTCAACTACAAATATTTACTGGGCCACATGTAACTACTACTTTCTTGTACCTTCCTATTTTACACAGATACTAATATTTGTTTCTATTCCTTTTTCTACATTTTAATATTAGTTTATTGTATTTGGTTAAATATGAGTATATGCTGATCATGTATTTGCTAGTATCCCCTGTTAAAATGGGAATTCTCCATTATTTAGTGGCCATGTTGTAAAGCAAGACACACAGATTGGTTTGTAGAGAAATTTACCAACACAAGTTTTGGTGGTAATGATGGGAACCACAGATCCCAGTGATTACAGTGCAAATATAGACTTTTTATATATGTAATTCTTCAGGGACTATTTTGCCTCCACCATGAATATATTAAATTAATACATAATAGATGGATTCAATATTTTAAATCACAACTATTGTCCTACATCTACCACAAAATCAATGTCTCAGACATCAGGCAGGGTATTCATAGCCATTTCATGTAATAAGTTTCAGTAAGGAAGCTTTTTCATGTGGTGTCTGGTTCCTATTACTGCCACTGTGAACAATTCTGACCCGGTAACTTTCTCTAGAACATTCAACATCAAACCACTCTGAATGACTTGGCCAATGACATGTTAGCCATTTAATTCCGCAGAATTTCTAAAAAATTAAGGTACTTTAATTCTGTTCTGATTTGCTTTTGCATGCATTTCTCACTTTTGAGACTTGCTGTTAAAATGGCACTTGGCAATATTCAGTTCCTTTGCTAGCAGATGCTGAATGTACCGTAGTTCCACTGCAGCTCTACTGGAAACTCAGTATTTGATGAGTTTAGAGTTAATACCATTTTAATTCTACTCGTTATGTTTTTGGATACAAATTCCACTTAAGTAACTTCACGCTCATTTAACCAGCTTTCTTAATTATTTTAATCAATCCATAGAGAAAGTATTAAAATCCCTGTAGCACATAGCTGTAAAACAGAAAACAGCCACAAAAGCTCAGCTGCAGCCTTGGCTTTGGAGCGTAGCTTCTATCTCTGCTAGAGGAGGTTGCGCATGCGCACTAGCGCCTGTCTGTCTGCTAGCTGCAGGTGCTGATGCTGAGAAAAGAGCTCCGTGAGCTGGAGCCCTACAATATTACTGATAATCAATCACTAGATAGAAGTCTAGTGGATTTGACGCTGTGTTGTTAAGAGGTGTGTGGGGATGCTGCAGGGTGGAGACCCCCAGACTCGAGTCTGTGTGTGTGTGTTTTGTCGGAGTCTTGAGAAGGGGGAGGGGGAGGAGGGAAAGATCCAGTTCAAACTAGTTCAGTACAAAGCGATCGGAATGCGACCTTATTCATATGTAGGAGGCTCAGCGGTGTTTAGCAGGCAGGAGTTCACCATGGACTGGGTCTGTCAGTCGTACTGATTAATACAGGTTTGTTTATGGTTGGCGGTTTGTCCAGTCGCTTGGGTTCTGTGGGCTGGCTGTGTCCAAAACCACATACTGGCGCACTGAACAGAATGACAGAAGTAGTACACTCATTATCGTATACTGGCTAAAACAGTAGGACACACGCAGAGTGGGGTTTTGGGCACAGGTTCTTCTTTTGTGTTCAGTTTTTGGTTGATAGAGAATCGTCAGCACTGTGTGGTGTATCTCTCTCTCTCACACACACTCTCTCTCTCTCTCTCTCTCTCTCTCTCTCACACACACACACACACACACACACAAACAGTCTGAAACAGACATAAAAGAAGGCGGGAAGCCCAAGGCGAGAAGAGGGAGGGTTAGAGGGAACAAAAATCCTCATCAGGAGCACTGCAGTGCAGCAAAAGCACAACACACACAGACACACCCCTCCCCAACACACTCACACACCCTCAGAACAGCAGACTCCACGCTGGTGAGATGCACCAACTAAAAAAGACCAGCTTCACCCCATTTCACCACTAAAACCTGCATGTACACACACAGACCCAGGGCTGAGAGTCCCCTCCGAGGCGATTCCCTGATCCAATTCCAGACATTCCCCTCAAAACATCTGCACTCGATTCCGCACAGTGCTGATCACACTAAGCCTTGACTGCACATAGAGTGAATATATAGGTATATGTAGTTAAAGGAAACATATAAAACATTTAATGGTCTTAACAACAAATAATTCATTAAACAAACATGTTAGTGTGTGTGTGTGTCTGTGTGTGTCTGTGTGTGTCTATGTATGTGTGTGTGTGTCTGTGTTTATGTATGTCTGTGTGTGTGTGTGTGTGTTTGTGTGTGTGTGTGTGTGTGTGTGTGTCTGTGTGTGTCTATGTATGCGTGTGTGTGTCTGTGTTTATGTATGTCTGTGTGTGTGTGTGTGTTTGTGTGTGTGTGTGTGTGTGTGTGTGTGTTTGTGTGTGTGTGTGTGTGTGTGTGTGTGTGTGTGTGTGTGTGTGTGTGTGTGTGTGTTGTTGTGTGTTTGTGTGTGTGTGTGTGTGTGTGTGTGTGTGTGTGTGTGTGTGTGTGTGTGTGATTTTAGGGTTTTATACAGCACCCAAAAGGATTCTTCTAATGTTAAGAGCAGACATCGTAACTTTAACAGAACTCTTTTTGGTGCTGTATAGAACCTTTTTGAAACTTTGCAGAACTATAGCACATTGACCTGTACCGTATATGTGCTCATTATGGTGCATTCCACTGTGTTCCTATGTCTCTAATGTGTTCCTGTGCTCCTATATATAAAGTATATAAATATATACATATTTTACTTTAGAGAATAGTAACAGAGTTGAATGCACCATAGAGGCACATATTACTGCAATGACATTTGGTTTCCTTTATAAACAGCATCTCTTATCAGCCAGTCTAATCAACCAATCAATTGTTTTTGCTGCTACTTACTGTTATTACTTGGTTTTCAGTTGTAATTTTGCATGTTGTGTGAAAATGGGCATGTTGCCAGACTTCTGGAATCGAGATTTAGGAAAACTGTAGATTCGACTATTATTAATTGGATACACTCAAATTCGCACACCAAGTAGACTTTCTGGATTGAACAGACACGCGAACTCTCGCTCACTCTCTGTCCAACTCTGTCTACATCCAATCCCATCTCTCTCTCTCTTCTTCTCATTTTCCATCTCTCTCCACCTCTTTTTCTTTACCGTCTGCCTACAGCCATCTCTCTCTCGCTCGCGTTCTCTACATCTTTCTATCCCCGTCATTTTTTCTTGTCAGGAGTATTTCTCATTTGATCTCTCTCCTCCTATAGCAGCCATGTGGCGGTCTCTCTCTGCCAATCAGCGCGTAGCAGTAAGTCCCGCCCACCAAAGCGCGTGCGCGGCTCTGTATAAATATTGCCGAAACTCCGCCGGCATCTCTCGGTCGTGACTAAGCTCAGGGTTGCAGTACCATATTCTTTTTTTTCTTTCCATAACCAACACAACAGAAGAAAGCCCATCAACCCATTCATCCATCCATCCATTCATTCCATCATCTCCCCCCGTTTTTTCGCTTTTCTTTTCTCCCCCTTCTTCTTACCCAAATCCAGCCGGTTTGCATGCATTGTTCGTCTCCTAAAATGGTTTGCGAGACTAAAATCGTTGCGGACGAACACGAGTCCATACCGGGGCCCGAGCGCGAGCCTCTGGCCGTCTCTCCCGCGCGCATGTGGCCGCCCAGCCCCGGGAAAGGCGCAAGACGCGATCAGGTTTTCATCCGCGAGTTCAAGCGCGAGGACCACGCGGAGGTGCGGCGCATTTTCTACGAGGGGATCATGGAGCGGATACCAAACACTGCTTTCCGGGGGCTCCGACAGCAGCCGCACACACAGTTCCTCTACGCAGTGCTCACAGGTAAGAGAGAACAAGGGGAGACCCTGCGTACTGCATCATGGCCACGTTTCTCTGTCTGTCTCTCTCTCTTTCCTCCCCTCTTCCATGTGCATGCGGGGTGTAAAGACTTGCCGGGTGCATGCACTGCATCAGAAGCTATGCGGGTGATTCTGATGATTACTGGGCGCTTCAGGTCCAGCCAGCCTGAGAGCTGATTTATTAGACTGACCAGTGACGTGAAATCCTTTGTCTCGGTGCATGCTCGCCTTAGAAACCCAAAGTGCGTAAACCCGCCTCCCCAATACAGAGGAATGAACGCAGTCTGCACATTTGCATCCCATAAAGCGGCATGCTGTGCGCACGCCACTGGCAAAAGCCGGCTGAGTGAAAGAATGAATAAACGAATGAATGCATGTGTGCATAAGCGAGTGAATGAATGAAGGAAGGGGTGTCCAGTGCAGCCGGCACGCAGGATAGACTGGTAACCGCGCAGGTTTTTTTTTTACTGCTCTATCAGTGAAATAGTTTCTGGCATGCTGTGGCACTTTACCCTCAAAGAAACAGCAGTTACATCCATTTAGGATGTTTTTCTTTCATATAAAGTTTAGCTCCAACCTTCACAAATGACCATTTGCTATAGTAAGCAGTGCCCTGTTATTAAGGCCAGGGCTGCCCAATCCTAGCCTTGGAGAACTGAGGTCCAGTACATGTGGCCCTGTTGCTCCCGAGGGCCTTCATTACCTGGAACAGGTGTGTTCAACTTTGTAGGATGACAGATCTCCAAGACAAGGATTAGGCACTCCTTGATTTAGCCGAACTGGTGCCATGACCCACAGCTGAGGCTAAATTCAGCTTGCAAAGCAAATGACGTTGAATAGTGTAGCTTTTTAAGTGACAAACGAGTCTAGAAAGCTCTGGTCAACTTTCCCTGAGGTGTGTGTAAATGTGCGTGTGTGTGTGTGGAGAGAGAGCGTGTGTGTGTAGGACTGGCTGCCCCACAGCGCCAGTGTTGGTGCAGCGGACAAAAGCGGTATTGCAGCACATGTGGCGCAGCTTTTCTGTCTGCGTTCTCAGGAGTGCCACCGTGTGGCCAAACCTCCAATTAACCACCACCAATCCAACCAAACTACCATGCTGACTTCTGTTTCCAACAACTTCACAGTACTATTCCACCTACACACTACTACTAGTACTTAAATACTCGCTCCACTTTTCATCCCTTTCACAAGGATAAAGTATAGTGCACAATATGGACTGCCCATAACAGTTTCTCCTTGTGTTGAAGTGTATGATTGCCTGTTCTGTCTGTTTGTGCGTCTTTCCTCTACCAAAAATCAAACTTTTGGTTTTCTTTTCTGACAGGTGACGTTTATTTTTCTTCCATTTCTCCATAGTAATGTGCTTTGTTATGACCAAGTCCGTCATGCTGACATGCTGCACGCCACTCATTCTAATGGGAGCGCGCTATTACTATAGCAGAACAGTCATCCACAACTACCTGGACTGCGCACTCCACACAGATATGGCCGATATCGAGGCGTACTACATGAAACCAACAGGTAAGGGGAACACAAGCTGCACAGTTTGAGAATGCTTACAGGTTGTAAATGACACTGACTCAGCTACCTTGTTCTGGTTAAATCTGTGCCATCATCTTCTGTGTCACCAGCACCAGTACATCTCACCTAGGGGACCCATACAAAAACACCTTTACGCAGGATTTCACTCCTCAATCAGGTCTCATTAAACTGATTTCAATCAGGAGTGCTAGAGTACGCAGCACTGACCCGTTCAGAAAGAGGTGCCAGCAGTGATGCAACGTCACATCGGTCATAAATGCTCCCCTTGAGCGGTCCAGCTTGGGTTAATTGGCTGAAGTGCTGCTTTGATGCAGTGGACTCATAAAATATGCAGCAAGCCTGTGCTCAGCTTGGGCTTGGCTCACTGCTCAGGGTCACGTGGGTCTATTGATCGCGGGAGGGGAAAAATCGCTGATACACACTTTGCTGCCGCATAGCACCAAGAATGACGAGACTAGTTTCTGCTGCTCCTGTGCAGAGAGATACAATCTGACACATTCTGGGTTCAGTTTTAATGCAGTGTGTGCCACATTTCCTTTCTAGGCATTAATGAAATTAGGTTTGCCCAGGCAAGCCATGTCCAACAAAACCTCAATTTCATCACTGTAAACTATGGTAGTTAGACCTCCAATATGGCATATCCAACAAGAAAGAAGAGACCCCATCTAAATACCTTTTAATAGATGAGATTCATGAACAAGGCTTGAAGGCATCACTCCCACACAAATAACGCTCTGCTTTAAACCAAACAATGCTGAGTGTGTAAACAAACTACCTAGACTGATGTGTGGCTGGCTCAGAAAGTCATGTCATTTACCTAGGCAGATATTTGCACTCCCAACAGCAGTCGCTTACTTCGGCCTGAGGAAGCATGACCTCTGTTTTGACTGATCCATCGCAATTAAGACATTCATTAGTCACGTCTGGTTGGAATGCGGTTGAGATCACCTGCCCTTGGGTCGTAGTAATGATTACCAACGAGTGAATCAAGAAAAAGCGCACACATACTCAGGTTTGGTCAACACATGAAGAAGCTAGCTGTGTATAAAACATCAAGCCTGTGGTCACAAAAATCACAAAAGACGTGTAGATATTGAGAAAACACAATAAATCAGCCCAGCAGTCGCACAGATCGGCATCCAACAACCCCTGCACAGCTCAACCAATCAATACTCTAATCTCCTCTATGTAGTATATGTGTATGGACAAAGGAGAATAACCTCGCTGGCACTAAAGGCCAGGTGTCCCAGTGTTTATAACAAAACGCATGCCTGATGGGGGTATAGAAGGGGGGTTGTTTCTGCATATTAGCAGGAATCCTGAAAGGAAGCACCTTTTCTTCTTGGCCACTTTCTAGCACAATGTCTCTTAGTGTGAGCCTGATGGTCTAATAATACATTCCCCACTGAGTGAATTCAGATTCACAAGTCCAGCATATCTCGCTCCTGAGGCATCAACTGACTCCCCAAAAGCAGTAAAGGCTTTACGCTCAGCAGTGGCCACTACAAGTTCTACAGAATATTGTTGGTATACCCAACAGAAACAGCCCACCTTTAGTTATGTGATGGAAATTGTGTTAATAATAATAATGATGGTAATGAGAACTTCACCATAGTAGATGTCTATCCAAACAGAGAAATACCAATAAAGTAAACAGTAAAAGTAAAAACATAAAATGAGAGAATGAGGAATCAAAATAAACTTCATCTACATTAAATTGAACAAAAATCCCCAGTGACAGAAAGTAAAGATCTACAGCTGTCAGTGGTATATGTGTGCTATAGAATGGTGTTACAGGAAAGGTAGTGTTACAGGAAAGTACAGGCTGTTGTCCTCAAAAATACAACCTGATTGTTCCAGAAGATCAGCGCGGTACAGGCTTCTTATTTTAGCTGGGATAAAAAGAGAGAGTGAGACAGAATATGAGAGTTGGGTCAGGAGATGGGGGAAGGTGTAAAGCAGAGCCTCAGCATACACGCGCATGTGTGTGTGTGTGTGGTTTTGCATATTGGTAGCATGCAGACAAAGGGGTCTCCCTGGGGAATCTCTCTCCCTGACTGTCTCTGTCTCTCTATGTTAATGTGGAAGCCTCCCCTGCTCCTACTGCTGCAGGAGGAGTGGTGTTATCTGTCAGGCTCAGAAAGATGCTCCTTTAATGTTGCAGCTTTGCATTTTTTTTACAGCTCACTTTGATTATGCTCACAGAGAGGTAATCCGTTTTTATGTGTATAGGACAATAGAACATAATGCCATTCAAGTAATGGAAGCATATGGGAGAATGGTTAACAATAGACCGTGCCCGTCTACGGCAATACAGTACAGTAAAGCAAAAAAGCTACTTGAGGCCCAGTTTACAGCGGTTGTCACATGGTTAGGGGGGACTGGCATCAAATGCAGGGGAGTAAACCCCTTATCCATGCCTTCACTGTAACACGTCCTACTGGTTTGATAATATGCCAATGTTAATAAATAGCTTTCATGTCTTATTAATAATTCCTTTAATGCACTTCCCCCAAGCAATATAGCTGAGTAGCAATAGGCTGTGGCTAACAAGTGCCTTAGCGGTCAAAGATTATTCAAGTTTACCAGTGGTTTGTAATAGCATTGCACATTAATTCCGAATTCATTGGCCATATTTGAATACATCAATTATTGTACATTGACACTGGTACAACCAATCAGATTTTAGAAACAGATTTTTTAATACTATATATTTTTATGTTTAACTTGCTTAGTCCACACATTAAAAAGCATGTAAGGCCTTATATTATATATGGTACTTATGGTACAACAATTTATGCAAAATCTCTCCAGGCTTGTAAAATGGATTAATGTTGGATCTAAAAATCTATATTTAAAAAAAATGGAATGCTTGTTTTAGTAAAAGTCCCCAAAGTTAGATGTAGCAACAACAGAATGTGGTTAAACCACCATTAAAAACTCAAACTGTCCATTAAAGCCCAAGAGCACGTCTTTAGTGAAGTCCAGGTCACGAACCAGTAGAACAATGACACACAACTAACCCTCCAGTTTGCACCACGCAGCACATGCAGCCTGAAGCCCCTCAGGTGTAATTAACTCCCCCTCCCCCTTGACTTCAGTCATATGGTATGTTTTCAGCACAGCTAGTGGGTGTGCGTTAGTGGGACAGAAGGCTTGGCGTCTTTATGATGTTAGGTGTCATGACCTCTAGTTGGGTTAGGCTCTTAATTAGGAGGAAGTGAGCTCACAAGCCCAAAGGCTATGGACATGCGCACACACACTTGGGAGTAAGTGCTGGAAAGCCAGAAACTCACACACTCATATAGCACTGATGTTACAGCTGATTATCACAGCACCAAGCTAATTTTCATATAAAAAAATTTATATAAAAGACAGATTGTAATAAATATTTATATTTACTACTTATAGTAATGCATTTATTATTCATAATAGTGCATGGACATCATGCATTACATACTAGTAATGGTGGGCCTTTGTAGTGGTCCATTTATCATGGAACTATAGACACTGTGACGAGCATTTTCAAATGATGTAAATCATTTACATTTTTGGCAGTTTAGCTGACGCTCTTATCCAGAGCGACCTACAAGGTTAATCATATTACAGGTAGGCCTTTGCCAGTGTTAGGAGTCTTGCCCAAGTACTCTTATTATGGTAGCACAGCATAGTCACCTAGACCGGGATTTGAACCCCAGTCTCCCACATGTAGAGATGGCACTCTGGGTAGTGGTGTTACCCGCTGAGCTACACTAACCACTAATCAAAACAGCAGTGATGTGTATATATGTGTGTGTATTTACAAATCTGAGTATTTTACAACAGCTTCCATTAAGAGTCAGCCAATCAGACTATAGAATAGGAACCAGCAGTTTTACAAAGTCTAGTTTACATGTGCTGTAGTCATGCTGGTCCTTTCACACCCATGCATTGTAACCAGTGTAGCAGAATTGATGAAGATATAAAGCAGTGAGGGAGACTGTGTTTGTGCTTACACACACATGTACAACATTAAAAACTATTGAGTGTGCACCAAGAGCTGTACTTCCACACTGATTAATAGCCTCACAGTAATAGCCCTGCAGTTAATGGAGCCATCACCCACACACACGCACACACCCACTGGGAAAATGAGTGAGTGATAGTGTGTGTGCCATGCTGTTTGAACTGTGAATCTTGAGAGTGTGTGTTTGTGTGATTGGCTGCAAAGTCAGAATGTGATTAATGGTTGTGTGATCTCTCATGAGGGCAGATCTGTGTGTGTGCCTCTGTGTGCGATAGCATGCACAGATGTCAGTGAGAGATGTTAAAAGGTTTTGAGAGCATATGAATGTGTATTTGGTTTCCAGTAATTACATAAACCTAGTATGAAGATTCACTTCATCTGACCTTTTAGCTGTACATGAGATGTAAAGAGCTTGGCACAGGTATAATTAGAGACAGGCATGGTTAATCAGCTCGTCGTAGTACTCGCTGTAAAGCATTCATATAAAGCCATTCCTGAGCCAATGCTTGGCACCAGATTCCTTCTGTCGCAATTGCTAATCAATGTGAATCAGAATGTGCCACTTGTGGTTTATTGCCAAAATACCTCTCCAAAACTGAATAAGAACGTGAATGAGTTTTAGATTGCTGTTAAATCAAAGTTAACAACAAAAGGCTTAATAATATTAGCACTAAACAATAAAGGCAATAAATAACAGCACTAAAACTGACATCTGTGTATATATATAGTTATTAGATATTTGAGAATTTGGCATATGGACTGTTCCATATGTGCTGTGAGTGTGCGATGATGGACAGTCCGTGTAAAAATGCTGACTTAGATTTACTGGGGTGAGCATGACAGGAGGATCCATACTCCCAGCATGCTCTTAGTCCCTTAAGGCCACCCACATGGGGGAGGAGTGTGAAAGGTGGGTCAAAAAAAGACTGCAGAGATGTTGCAGTATGCGGTGTATACCTACCCTCTTGCTTATATAACAGTGTCTTATTAGTGAATGTACCGTTACAGTCAGATTAGAGCTTGTAAGGTCAGCACTGTAAGGCAACGTTTACTCCGTTAGTGGTGTGCAAAACAACCCACTATGTGTTCTCCAGATCGCTTGCTGATATTCCCTGATTCTTTATCATCTACAGTGTGATTCTCATAAGAGTGAGTCTAGACTTACCACATTAAAGGCTCAGTTTTCTTTTATGCAGTTGGTTTTGAATTATGGCTAATCGTTTTAGAATGAACAGTGGAGAGAGAGAGCAGGTAATATGAGAAAATATTAAGCTCCACTCGAACTGTTATTACCAGTTTCCTGGTCTAGCATCATGCTGAAATATACCATCATGGCACAACAAGGAAGTGACCAGAAGACACAACTTCAAATATGGAATTCCAGTCATGGAACATTTAAATTTCACAATTGGAATTGCCCATTTCACCAATATTTAAAATGTGATATTACTGTTCTGATCAAGGTCTAATAGGCCTTTTAACCTGCCCATATGTGTGCTCTGTGTCTATCCTAATATGCAGTTTCACCTGCAGGGTATAGCAGCTGTTATTCATCTTATAGACATAAAGACAGCGTCGCAACAGATTTTCATTCCAGTCAAGCCCCTTTATTAGTTATGTGAGGTGTGCTTTTGCTTATATTAGTTATGTGAGGTGTGCTTTTGCTTATATTAGTTATGTGAGGTGTGCTTTTGCTTATATTAGTTATGTGAGGTGTGCTTTTGCTTGATGAATTCACAGTTCTAATAATTCACTTGCCTTGTCAGAACTGTTGAAACTGTTGTATAGTGAAAGGGACTAGATGTCTGATGTGTTTGATGCCTGATACCCCCCTACTTCACACATAGCTGTTACTTTGTATGATGTATGAGATATTGTTTTACCATAGTTTTGAGATGAGGTTTTGGTCTAAAATGATCTCTCTGGCTTTGTTGTATCTCACAACACAATTACTAAAGTACCTTTTTTCTATTTAAGAAATATTGCTGTCTCTGTCACAGACTAATGCAGAGAAACCTGTTCATGTGTTTGTTACAAGCAGAGTTGATCACTGAAATGCCCTCCTTACTGGGTTTCCAAAGAAGACAATCCTTCCTCTACACCGTATCTCTTTAAGAACGTATCCATTTAATTAAAACTACATGGTCATGGTACCAGTTTTAGTGGATGTAGCTGAGTAGGGAATTCACCACACTGTGCTGGACACAGGCCCTTCAGGACCAGAGCTGAATACCCACTACTCCTCTAGACCTCAGACTGATGATAAAGGGAGTAGTCATGCATTATTGCATGAACAGTCTATAACACTTTATGCTCGTTGTTGGTCACTGCACTATAAATGTGCATATGGCTGCTGATTTTACAATTTAAATTAGCACCTCTTACACACATGACTTTCCTGGCTCTGATTATTTCAAAACAGATGGTGGGGAGTGCTTCAAACCTAACACACACATACACAAACGGCACTCCCCTTTATCATAGAGGTGGCGGGCATGTTCAGTGCAGCCTCTCTATACAGGGACTGAGATCAGTAGCTGGACATTAGACAGTGCAGAATCAACTGTTCCTCAATGAAGCTGCCTAGACTGTTAGGTTGAGGAAAAAGACTATAGAGGGCTTAATTAGCCTTGTATTTCAATAATGCCAGAATACAATTTCAAACCAGAGGTGCACCACCAAGAATGTAGTCATGACAAAGCCTGGGAAATACATACATGTTGAAACACATCTAATACTTTTAGATGAGGTCTTAAACCACAGTATGTTTGGGACAAGCATTAGGTTCTGCTGATTTACAGTATTATGATATTAATAGTTAAAGGCACAGTAACTGAAAATACCCAACTGGTCCATAGAAGACTGTTGTTAAAATGAGTTAACCACAAACAGGACGCTTAAACCAAGCAGCATTTTTTATCTGATGAAAGATTACAGGAAGACAAGCAATCTGTTGTTTAAATGACCTAAGTCATTTAAGTGACATGAACGAATAATGTAAAATCAACTGGGACAAGATAGACGGCAAGCTTTCTCACATGCATTATTATAAATATGTGGCCACAGCCAGTTAGCATAAGGCGTTTCACTAATTGTACTATTTATTGTTAGCAACATTAGCTTTTTTCATTGAGCTACTCATTAATAACAGCATGTTTCATACCTATAGAGCATCTTCTGATGTGAATATTGATCCTTAGTCTAGTGTAACAACAGGAAGCTGAGCATGCAGTGTGCTGACCCTGCAGTTTCACGTTTCAAAAGATGTGTGGTCCTGTTTGTAGTTACATTCATGCCGACAGACTTTACAAATTAAACACGCTCGGTATCATATGACTTGGATCAGGCTGCGAGTGTGTTCGGAAGCACCATCAAAGGACAGCCCAAGTTGCATGAACATATCGATCAGGAAATCACTCCGTCTAAGCTTGCTGCTCAGCCTACGGTTTTCAGATCCTCCTCAGCACGAGCTATTTTTAAACAACCTCTATCACTGTCTCCATTACCATGTTATTAATAATGTATCAATAATAAATGAGGCATATTTCGAATAAAACAACTGCAACAGCTGGACTAATGAACAGCATTGGGCCCAGTGGCCAGATGAAAATAGCTGGAGTTCAGGCTGCACGACAGCTTTGAGGTAGAAAGTCATCCAGTTACTAAAACAATATGTTCTTAGACAGGAAGCGATATGCTCCTGGAAAGTGGAATAAGCTGGTGGAGGACAGCACCCAGGAGAGCAGTTCTTTTTAGGGAAAAACCAACGGTGATGTCTGCATCATTGTCAGGGTGCCCTGAAGTTCATGCAAGTACAAAGAAGAATGGTTTCAGGTAGTCCTTTCTGTAGATGACTTTGTGCTGGGGAAACGAGTGAGTGAATTAGTTCATAAGCACCTAGGTGGGATTTTTTATTTCAGAAACAATGGCATATATATTTTACACTATACACTTATAGTGTTGGCCCATTTCAGTAAACTATCTGAGGTATCCAAACAGCACTGATCATGTTGTAGTACTGAAAAAGAATTGCACTACCATCTATACATTGTGCAACGCTAGCCAGAACGCTTATGAACGAATGCTTAATTCTCGCTGTTGTATTTCTGCCTGCAGGTTCTTGCTTCTGGGTTGCAGTTCTGGAAGGCCAGGTGGTGGGCATCGTAGCGGCACAGGGACGAGAAGAAGACAACACGGTGGAGCTGCGACGCATGTCTGTGGACTCTCGTTTCCGTGGGAAAGGCATTGCGAAGGCACTGGGTCGTCGGGTGCTGGAGTTTGCCATGCTCAACAACTACTCTGCCGTGGTTCTGGGAACGACAGCAGTCAAGATGGCCGCCCACAAGCTGTACGAATCACTGGGTTTCCAAAGGGTGGGCGAGAGCGAGGACTACACCCTTCCCGGAATGAGCCGCTCACTCTTCGAGAGGCTCTTCTTTCAGATCCGTTACAGCCGTTACCGGCTACAGCTCCACGAAGAGTGAGAGAATGTGAGAGTGAACGAAAGCATGAACGAGTGAACGTGAGAACGCACGCGAGAGAGTATGAACGCCGACAACACCCCTCAAAATCACCTGAACCCAACCCACTCCTTCTATACCTACTTATTTATTATTTTTTAAGAGGTTGCAAGTGTTCTTTCTACCACTGTTTCTATTCATTCTTAAACTGCTGAGTTTTTGGTCATGCTGTTTTTGTTTTTCTTTATTATTTGGTTGAGATTTTTGAAATGTAGCTAATGTTTTTTTTTTTTTATTTCAGTCATTCTTTCCATGGTTCTCTTTTTATCCACAAAACCGTAGTATTAATTGAACCTTAAAGTTAGTTGAATCATTTAAACTCCCCTAACCAAATATCCACACACCAAACCAAGGTCGGTCTGTCAGACTCTCTTTTGCATTCATTGTAAGGGCTGATCTGATAGCTAGCATGGATTCAAAGATGGGGGGGATCACTGGAGGGGTGTAGAGAGGAAATGTGGACGGGTACTGTTCAGGCTCTGTCCACCGTTTCCAATATCACACCACTCTTTTAGAATTCCAAAAACACATGTTGAACTTTGTAAAGCTGAAAGACTGGTGGCTCTAGCAGTCAACCAAATGACATCTGACCGAAGCACAGCAAGTCTTTCCTAAATCAGATAGATAGATAGATAGATACTTTATTGATCCCAGAGGGAAATTCAAGGATTCAAAATCTCATTAACAGGAAAAGAATATTTAGGTAGCAGAAGTCGATCCTGCAGAGTTCCATGTAGATTAGCTCTGTAGAAGTTACTTCTGATTATTTTACAATGAAGAAGCAAGAAGAGCCCTACACTATATGTATGAAATAATATACATACGGTAATGAACTCTTCCTGCCATCTTTTTACCTTTTCTTTCTATACCAGGCCAGTTCTTCACTTTAGAAAAAATGTGATCAACAGATATTGTTGACCTAAAATGTCTTAATACTATTGAATTGGACACACCTAAATTGGAATCAACTGACCATAATGAAAGAAGACGTTCATTTGCAGTCAGTGAAATTTAATTTGGCTCAAACTGTCACAAAACTTAAAAGCCAATTCCATTACAAGTTGACCATTGAACATACCACATACATTTACATGTATAGATTTTTTTCTCTAAGAATTTTTGCATCATCATGAGAATAAAAAATAAATTCTTATGCTATAGTTTTATATCTGTAATAACTGGTAAAACTGTTGTTGCTGTTTCAGCAATTTCTAAAACAAAAATAATACAATTCTAAAACAACTGGTGAAAAAGCATAAGACAATTGGACATAAAAAGATTGGGACACTCTAAGCAGTCTAAATATAAATACAACTGAGCAAAAATTAATTAAAAAATGTACTGCATAAATACAATCTCTGATATCTTCATAGTTGACATGCAGATTTAATATGTAGATGTGAAATATTTGAATACACAATGTGAAATATAAATACACCACACATATATAACAGACACACCCAAAATCTCTCACCATCTTCATTTTCCTATCACAGTACCAGCAACGGGAGAGATACAAACCACAGCAAGCCTCATTTGTGACATATTCTTGTATAGCATTAAGAAACTAAATGTGATTTAAACATAAGTAGTGCAAAAAAAAAACAAAACACCACACCACATGACCCTAGCCGATTTCCTCAACTTTAATACCATCCCCATCCATTAATCTGACTGCAACCCTGGGCCAGACCCCCTACCCCACTGACCCCATAACCCCAACCCCCTCCTTTAAACTCCACTCCACCTCTGCATGCGCCACCGAGCCTTGTTGCGCTGCTTTTTCTCCATTCGAGCTTGTACTATCCCTGAACTCCCTCTGTGATGTCATGGTCGCAGTGCAGACGGCTTGGTAGCCAAAACAAAAAAGCGGATGTAGACTGATATGAATGAATACAGGGCAATAAGGGCTAGCTTCCTGGGCATAGATTAGGCTTAGTCTTGAACTGACCTTAGTCTTGATCCCTTTTAGGCTTAATCTGGGTCTGGGAAACTGGCCAGTTTAGGAGTTAAAAGACAGACTTACCTACTGGCTCGCTGCTTCGCTGACATCACAGCTGCCAAAAGTAGAATGCAAAAGCAATGCAAGTGTGTGGCATGCCTCTGTACCTGGTTTGTGCGTACGGTGCCTGCCCTGGAAAAGTAAACTCTGTTTAAGAAACTATATATGTACAACAAGCTTCTGTTTTCATTTTTAGCCAAACATATAACAGTGTGTGTCTCTGTTAAAAGAAACTACTGTTTTGCATGAAATATGACTTTGAATGAAAAATGTTTACGAAAAACATGATCTATCAGAACTGAAGTCTTAACAGTGGAATTATTTTCTTTTCATGTTATTTGTTTAATGTACAAAAAAACTGTTGCCGTTGTTTTCACCTTAATCTGTTGAGGTGGTGAATATCCTGTTTACTGTAAGAAGCCAGAGAAAAGTATTCAGCTGAATGCAGCATTATACTTAGCCTAAAGGGCAGGTGATCAAATCTGTCTTGATTTAAGTGACTTATAGAGCTTCTCACTGTAAAAGGTAGGACGATCCACCTTCCTTAGTCACGTGAGTTGAACAGAAAGCTAATGCAATCGGGTTCATTAAAACTTGGACGTCTTACCAAACATCATGCACGTCTAACGTAACTGTTGATGTCAGAGACGACCTTCAAAAGACAGAGTGAAATTGGATGTCAGATTTTTATGTATGTAATGAATGCTGCTGCAATGATCCATAGCTGACCGGTTATTAAAGGAGCTACATGTAAAATTAAACCAATTATGGAAACTTTGCTTAGAGTCTGTTATTGATTATTAAAGGCTCCGTTTGAGCTTTTGGTCAACACATTTATGACCACTGTAACCAAAAAAAAAGGGCATGCTGGTAATTGTGCCCAATTTTTTGCCTAAGGCTCAGAACAAAAAATCAATAGTTGATAAAAGTACGTATTTTATATTTGCCAAGGATTTAAACGAGTATCTCTCAATGAAACTGGCATGTAGCTCCTTTACCACAATGTTACTACAAGAGAAAATATCTGGCAACCTTGATGAATATCATTTGTATACAAATCTTTAAAAAGGCCTTACCTGAACCAGTACCCCATACTCACAGTTCAAAATCAAAAAAGTAAAAAAAAAAAAAAAAAAGTCTGCCTTCCTACCAATAGCACATCCTACAGTAACAGTACTTCGATCTGGTGCATGTTTGTAGAGACTCAGCAAAAACCCAAACTGCACAAATTTCCAGTCTGTCTGTCTGAGTGAACAGTGTTTTCTCTTCAATACAAATTAAGACGAAGAGTGTTGGCAGATGTGGATTCCTGAATGTAAATGGCAGGCTGTAATGTACAAGCTCCCGGACGGCTCCAGGCTGAATGCAATGGTGAATGCTCCTGAGCTTGTTTACTGTGAGTGCTGGTACTACTCTGTACTGAAACCGCCTTACTGATACAGCTGTGTGATAGCACATGTCAAAGTTGCTTTAAAATGCAGGACTGTGGCTACCATGAGGTCTTTGGGCAGGTAACTGAAAGTTTTGCACATGCTGAAAGCTAAAGTAATTCAACGTGCATTTGGATGACTGTGCAAACAGGCTGCTGAAGCTGCAGGTTTACGATGACTGCTGTTGTGCTGCTGAGTGTAACTGAGCATGGCAGCTGAGGGATGGTTCATAGTTGTTGGATTTTGAGAAGCAGGGGAATGCTTAAGCTTTGCCAGGTGGATTTATTACACTTCTATCACAATACAGCAAGAATCTGTGTGGAAAACAAAATCCTAACAAACTGAACCAAGGAGATGTTAATGAGCAGCTAAGGCACCCCGTACTTTCAGAATGCGCTATAGCATTCAAGTGTCTTGTATATAGATGTCCAGTGTGTGACAAGCTGGAAGTCAGACATTCAGATGGACCTCAGTAACCTGCATGAGAAGATGGCTGCTACGGAATGTTCCACTTTGTAGAGGATGGGGGTGCACTGAGGATTCACAGCAGAAGAAAGCCTTGCTTCTTCAGTTTCTCCTCCCTCTGGGGAACTGGTACAAGCTGAGGCGCCACGGCGTGGATCCCCAGCTGCCCCCATTTACTCCTCTGCTTAAAAGCACTGCAGGTGCCAAGAATGCAGAAGCACTTGTAACGAATCAGTTGTAGTTTTATTTTTTATGGTTTTATTTTGAGGTGAGGTTTAGAAAGTATGTACCATATGCAAATGTACGATACACCATATTATAATGTATTGATAAGAATTTTTTGATTCTTTTTTTGGTTTGTTTTTGGTTTTATAGAAGGTTGAATTTGCCAAAGGTGTTTTATTTTTTTGTTTTTTTGCTGCGTTTTATGGACGCTGTTTGTCTTTCAGTGTGCGCAAGTGTTATTACCAATTCTGTATTTAGAGGAATCATTTGGAGATCAAGCCCATGTGCCATCTAATCGAGCAATAATAACAAACACATACAGAAAAAGTCAAACGAGAGTATTACGAAGTGCAAACGAAGAAAGTAAAAGGTAAAAATGCTGCATTCATGTTCTATCCCTCATGCTGTACTGGTGATGGTGATGGTGACTGTGACGCTCTAACTGTTGGCAACATCACCACTGGCAGGTTGAGGCCTGTTGATGTATGACTGTAAACTGATTTGTTTCTTTTTCTTTTTTTTTCCTGCTTTCTATTAAGTGACTAATGTGTTATACTAAACTTGAAAATGATTGCTATGGTTTACGATGATGATATACTACTGCATGTAAAGCATTGTACAGTTTTGGCAGCCCATGGAGAGGTGACCACTCGAGCTGACTGGAATGAGTGATGCTCCATGCCCTCTGAAAGCTGTTCCACGTTCTGACTTCTAGTTGGTCAGTCGCAATAGCCTCAACCAAGTCTATCTCAGCACTAAATACTACACAGACTAACGATACAGAAAAACAACAGTAGCAACGTAAGCAACACTACAACTGCTGCAACTGGTTCACAGTAACAAAGAATTTATGATTTTTCTTGAGAACAAAAAGAGGGAGGGGGGAGGAATGAACTTTTTTAAAGACGATTTTAATACCTGTAAAGTTGTAAAGTGTATTTTACTGTAAATAGCATCTGGGGATATTTTATGACTGTTTTATAACAAAGTCTATGGATAACTTATTTTAAGATGTTTTTCATAAAACATACTTAAAAAGAAATTCAGCTGTTAAACTGAGACACAATTCTAATCTACAGTATACAAACGGGCACGCGTTTATGGCAGCCAGGGCGAGAACAGCTTTCAGAGCTAGTGACATCTTCTCAGTACTGAATGTAGTGGGGGGCTTTAGGTTTGGAGCAGACTGTTACTGGGGAGATCCCTGACAGTGCGCTGGATGTTGGTCATCTCCACAATGTGTTTCTACAGTCTGCAGAAACATCTATTTTCTCGACACGTGCATTATGAGTGGAGCTTATAGCGGTCTCCTGTACCTGTGTTAGTTAGCATGTATTGCTAACAAGGCCCCCCCCTCCAAATACGCCAGTGCTGTTAACGGGAGGCTCTGTCTTTGGTCCAGTTACTGGCTGCCTGTCGCTATGGAAACAAGCCCACATGAAGCACAGCAGAGAAATGATATGCAACCACACAAGGGGCTGGGTCATCTGGAATATGGGGGCGGGGTGTGCGTGTATGGGGGTGTTGAGTATGCTAATGACCAGGGGGAGGGTAGAATGCATGGCTTTAGGGTGATGGGCCAGGCCTTGCTAAACCTCTGTGTGGCCGCAGTGATGACCTGGATCTCTTGGGGTCTGTAATTATGAAGATGCCTCAGTTCCTTCAGATGTTTTTTCTTTCTGCTGATTTTTTTCTTTCTTTCTTTCTTTTTTTTTTGAACTTCTGTAACTACTAATTTCTTTTTTTTTCTTTCTCCTGACCTGGTCTCTTTCTGTTGCTTAACAAATGGGAACAATGTAAAGATGTAAAGAAAAGAGTTCCTGCATTATGAAAGAAATGGATGTACATAATGTATGAATTAAAAGAACAATTCATAAAGCTTGTACAAGACTCTCTAGATGTTTTCCTTTCATTATCAACCTCTTTAACCACATAACCATACATACACCCTTCATTCATACCATTAAAACCACCTCCACTCACTGTCCATTATATCAGCTCCACCATACAGGAGGACTTTGTAATTCTATAGCTACAGACTATAGTCCATCAACTCCTCGTACAGTTTGTTGTTCAACTTAATAGTCGAGACCCACACAGGACCACCACAGAGGAGGTATTATGTGGATGGTGGATTGTTCTCAGCACTGAAGTGACACTGATGTAATGGTGGTGGTGTGTGTATTGTGCTGGTGTGAGTGGATCAGACACAGCAGTGCTGCTCGAGTGTTTAAACACTGTGTCCACTCACTGTCCACTCTATTAGGTACGCCTACCTTCCTGGTCCACCTTGTAGATGTAAGATCAGAGACAATAGCTCATCTTCTGCTGCACAGTTTGTGTTGGTCATCCTCTAGTCCTTCATAAGTGCTCATAAGATGCTGTCTACAGGACGCTGATGACTGGATAGTTGGTTGGTGGGCTGTTCTCCAGCAGTGACACTGAAATGTTTAAACACTCCAACAGCCCTGCTGTGCCTGATCCACTCACACCAGCACATCACTACAGTGCTGAGAATGATCCACCACCACATACCTGCTCTGCTCCAGACTATTAAAGAACAACGAAGTATACAGAGAAACAGCTGAGCAGTCTGTAAATGTAGAACTACAAAGTGCTCCTATATGGTAAGTGGAGCTGATGAAATGGACAATGAGTGTAGATACAAGGAGGTGGATTTAATGGTTTTAGAGTGTCTGGATGGGTTTGATGTGTACTGTATAAGAGTTTAGATGTCATAATAATAGAATTAAAAAGGTCAGTAAGCATTTATTAGCTCAACAATAAGTAGTCTGTCATTACGCTCACTTAACCATTTCCAAACCTTTCCTCAATAAAGACCACAGATATATTTATATTATATATATATTGATTGGCGCCTCATTATGTTAAATCAGTAATGCTGCTGGGAACATTGAGAAGACACTGAAAATCAGACTTAGTTCTAACAACCAGCTCACAAGATATCAACTGCTTTTGTAAAAGCACATTTAATACTGAGATAAACGGTTTTAGAGAACTTGCTTAGGTGCTGAAGTCTTTTGTACAATGCTATATGTAACATCTTGTATCTCCAGTTGTGGCCTTTTACAGTTTTGTAATGATCAGATTGATAAAAATGGTCCAGAATTCCAGCATTATACAAAAGTTTGTGCATCCCTGGTCAAGTTTGCTCTATTGTTTTGTTGTTTGAAGTGAAAATAAGTGAACATAAGTTTTGCATATTTTAATGCACAATTGCTTTTTTAAATGTGTGTATATTTGTGTTACATTTGTATATTTTTATATTTCCAATATGTTAAAAAACAGAACATAAATTTGCAGAAAAATGCCATTTTTAAGTTTGTTCTATGTAGAGTATGTGTTGGCTTACTTTCATCTCACTAAAATTCTAATCATTTGATAGGAGCGTTCAAACCATTACATATTACTGTACTTACTGTACCTTATAAAAGGTTAAAGCGTTTGTACAGTTACTATTTTGGAGATACAAGTTTTAATCCAACAGCAACAATATGGTGCTAACTATGTGAACTGGAATATAACATTCTGAAAAAAGACATCCAAGTTATGATCTGCGTATTTGTACTAATAAAGTTAAATGCCATATTAATAGGCCCTTTTGTTCCAATCTTGGTGTGGGCTCTTTTATAATAAGTAGCCCCAGAGCAACCATAACATTTTAAAAGGAGGTGCCATTATGAGCTCTTACAGACTGCGGAAGGCACAGAGTTCAGTTGTAATGGGGCCGGATACTAAGGGACACTTATCAGTGTGTGTTGGTAGGGGGCCTACTAAGAGGGGCTTTGGGGACCTGACACCTTTGCCAGACGCTGGGAAACTGGGTCAGTGTGCTTGGCAGTGAGACTGTTTTGTGTGTGTGTGTGTGTGTAAGGACAGTGTCTACGTTCACCCAAAATAATAAAAAATAAACAAATCTAAAAACAAATGAAAGGGGAAAAAAACTGTGCCAATTTAGCCATAGAAAAGGCAATAAGGGCTTTAAAATAAGATCCCACACTCTTAACAGGAAGTGAGGCAAAATTAGCAAATATATAATAATATATATTTGTAACATATAACTTTATTTTTCATGAATGGAAAAAATCATCTACATAAACGTATTTAAACAAAATCTGATTTAATTTGAGTTTAACAGATCCCATCACACCTGCTAATTATACTGCTAATTACTGCACACACTTTAAGCAACTGTAACAAGGTTTTGAATATTAATATTTATTGCTAAAAAGATCAGCACAACTGAGGCCTAATCACTGCTGCTAAAACTAATAAAGTCAGAACACAATAAATCAATAAAAATTGCATCAATAAGATTAAAGGTGACTGAACATCTATATGTAAATGAATCAAATAAATTAGTCATGACAAATCAACTGGCAACTGAAAAGAGAGGAACTAAAGAGGAACTAAAGAAGAGACTGGTGGAACCAGAGGGCAGAAAACCAAAAATGCAACAGTCGTGGTGAAAACGGGCTTAAAAGACAAGAAAAGAAAAAGAAAAAAGAAGAACTGAAAAAAACGGGAACTGGTACGATCCAGTCTGCTCCTGCGGTTGCCCCCGGATACGGCTGGCGAGGAGCTAGAACTGGGAGCTGCTGCAGTCCGGTTACCATGGCGATGGGTTTCAGAGAAAAAGAGAGATAGATGGACAGAAATGAAGAGCGGGAACGAGAGAGGCAAGAAAACAAGAGCAACGAGGAGACAGGAATGGGACACAATGTGGGAGAGAGCGATACACAGCAAGAAACAACGGTGGACGTGCAGTGGAACTGACAGGAGGAGTTCAAGAAGAGGCGTGGGCAGCAGCATGGGGGATGCTGAGTTCACACATGGAGCCCCACGATCGCCCTTTAGACACAGAAACCTTCAGAGGCACCTGAACACACCCACGCACGCACGGACACACACACACACACACACACACACCAGCATTTGTGCCCAAGATCACTGTTATAACTGCATAACTTCTCAATTAGTCAATCAATCAATCAATCAATCAAACCAATCAATCAATTAATCAGCATGCCTACACACTCTCCTGCCTTTGCGTCTAGTTATCTAGCTATCAAATTTCCAGTCAATCCAGCTATTAAGCTCAAGTTATAAATCCCTCCACTGGGAAAAGGACAGGCCTATGCTATGGGTCTGAACCATGTGTAGTTGTCAAGAAGCCCTCACAGAGGAAATAAAAAATAAAGATATTTAAAAGCTGGTGTTCTCAGGACATTAGACTGAACACCTCAGGGTCAAAAACTCAACATCACTGAATGTGTTTGGGATTATATGGATAGTTAGAAGCAGAAACAGTTCCCAACTTCTAAAAAAGTCTTTCTGAAAAGAGAATGGAAGTTATAGTAGAGGTGAAGAGCAGACATGGTAATTACTGAAAGGCTCTGATATATTTAGCTGTTGAGGCTCCTGTGTAGGGCTGAAATATGTAGGAAGAATATCTAGTTGCGCTTTTTCTGATCAGTATCACAACTATGATTTAAATTGTAATTAATTTCTGTGAACTCAGGTCCAGGCCTGTTATTTGGTCAGAAGGGTCAAATCATCCTCTTTCTCAGTTGTAGTGTAGGGGTCGTGATGTCACAGCATATAGTTGTTTGGCTGCCTCTGATATTAAATATATGCCTCTGATATGAAACTGGTTATTCTTTTGGCCCCACTTCTGTGTAATAAATACTGAATAATGAACAACATGTTTATTAATGGCTGTTTTGGCTAGAAAAGTTGGTCTATGACATTTTAACACCTCTATTACCATTATTCATGCATCCATCCATCCATCATCCATCCATTTGTCATTTGTTTTTTTAAATGCTACCCTAAAGTATACATATTTATTACTGTATTTTAGATCTATCTATTTCTATATACATACTCTAGCAATGAAGTTTGATCTCCCCTGACATATGAATAATTGCTGTTATTGAAGGTTAACTTACACAGTGTAGACAGAAAGCTAGACACAAAAAGCTATTTTAAGATCTTGTCAGGGAGGCACCAAAAACTTTTAATGATAAACAATATACTGTAATTATTTACCTATAGCCATCTTAACTTTATATTCATTTTATATTGTCTACCTGAGATCTGAGATTTCAAATACAAGGTGGTGTGAATGGTATAAATTCACTAAGAAGTTAAGTTGTGGCATCATAATAGAATTACTCAATACACTTACCTGCAAAATTTATTAGTGAAAATATCAATTTCAAACATGTCAACTGTGACTCCAAATGTTCCAAATATACCAGTGTATATGTAACTGAACCCATTTAATATGGTGGACTTAAATATTGTATCAGAACTGGTTTGTTATTCAGCTACTACTGAAGTGCATGTGTATTTCCTGATCTCTAAAACATTTTTTTAAATTAATAAAATATACATTTTATTATCTTTTTTTATATCCTTATTATTTGGAAATCTAAATTCTGTACCAAAAGCAAAAAACTTAAAAAAAGCAAACAACTTGCATTATTTACTCACAGTAAGGCTGACTCCAAGACAGTCAATGTGCTGAAGGGACTCCATTGTTTTCTTCACCAACACTGTTTCCAGCAGGACAACAGACACAAAAAATGATGCAGAGATTCCTGCTTGGCCTGACCTGAATAAACAGGAAGGAGTGCATTTTGTGCTTACCTGCAAAGTCCTCCACCTGCGAGTCCTCCACTTCAAAAAGCAGCTCGTCATGGATCTGAGCCACCAGCCTGATCACATGCAAACATACACTCAGAGTGAACTGCTCAGTTAAGTTCAACCGTTGCTGCAGTGCACCCTTCACGAAGACCTGTGGAGTCTTTTCATACCCTTTTTAAGTAACGGAAATATCAGCGGCCATGGATGATGTTCATCTTTAAATGGGGCTGAAGTTGGCTTCCTATTTGCCAGCTTCTTAATCGAATGTTCCGTTCCATCTTTATGCTACAGCTTGTACAGGCGCCGACAGGCTGTGCTGAAATGTACTTTGTAGGCTGTTAAGGGAATGTCAGCTCTTTCGTCTTTCTTCTGAGGAATTGAACTGTCAGCAGATACGGATGATCATCTTCAAACTAGGGTGAAATTTAGATCATCTTAAAGGTTTATAGTGAGCTACAAACTTAAATTTGTGTTGTTCCTAAGGTTCATGCTAGCATGGCTATTACAGCACATGGTTGTTAATGAAGCATCTTAATGAGATATTTAAAACATCACTATGCATTTGATGTTTAAATAGCCTAAATAGTGACCCCACAATCCCATCAGTGGACACTTAAGTGACATAAAGCAGGTTTTAATGGAAAATGCAGCACAGTTCACCACTAAAATGAGGTTGTGCTTGCGTGCATCGGTTGAAGTAAAACAAATAAAGGCGACACAATTGAAGGCAATAAAGCAGAATGAGTTAGACCACTGGTATTAATCCTAAATGGATTTCCAATAACTGGACTGTGATCACTGTACCATCTAGATTGCAACTATAAAGATGATGAGATAAGAGGGTCTTTCACAGCACTCAGTGCGTCTGGCTTGGAGAGCAGCTCCATGGGTCATTGGCAAACTTTCAAACCCATCTAGTGCAGACACGGTGTCTGAGGATGCTCAGTGAGGGATGGAAGAAATGATGCTAAGAGAGATAAATGAATTTGATCTTGCAGGCTATACTGCCCTTAATTGAGAGATTCACATTGAGAGGTGAAAGAGAAAGTGGACAGATAGGTAGAGGGGGCACAGAGTGGATAGATGCACTAACAATAGCGGACAAAGATGATGGAGAGGTGGAGATAGAGTGGGATGTAAAAGGCAGATGCTATGTAATCATTTTATATCCTACACTGGGCTGAGGTAGTCAGTGTGAGCTAAATATAAGTACAGATAGAGAGCATGATGAAAAAATAGATAAATGGATCTTGTATGTATGAATAGAAAGACAAATGAATAGATAGAAAGTAAGGAATACAAGATGGTAAGTGGACTGATTGGTGGACGGTATGGATGAACAGATGGATGGACATACCTGGGAGTGAGGGTGGTGGAAGAAGACACATGTGAGCAGATCTGTATCATGGCCATCTTACAGAGGTCTGCAGCAGAACCTGAATGGTCATAAATTCAAATGGATCCTGTTGAGAGTCTTTGCAGGGCTTTAAGGAATTTCTACTTTGTCACTTCTAAAAAGACTACAAATAGCAGCAGAGTGACCATTAGTGAGCTAGGCTTCCAGTTGGGCGCATCAATGTCAAAACGCAACTCTATGACAATGCTAATATTTGGTAGTGTCAGTTCTTGTGAGATTCTAGTAGCATGTTAGCATAACAACTGCTCCTTCTAGATTAAACACAGATATACGATACCTGTAAAAGTCCATGTTTTATGTGAAGCTTGCAACATACATTGACCTATATTGTACAGGGGTTAGACAATGAAACTGAAACACCTGGTTTTAGACCACAATCATTTATTAGTATGGTGTAGGGCCTCCTTTTGCGGCCAATACAGCGTCAGTTCGTCTTGGGAATGACATATACAAGTCCTGCACAGTGGTCAGAGGGATGTTAAGCCATTCTTCTTGCAGGATAATGGCCAGGTCACTAAGTGATGCTGGTGGAGGTTCGTCCTTCTTGGTGGTATGCTGACATTACCCTGGATACCGTGGCTCTTGATACATCACAAAGACTTGCTGTCTTGGTCACAGATGCGCCAGCAAGACGTGCACCAACAGTTTGTCCTCTTTTGAACTCTGGTAAGTCACCCATAATGTTGTGTGCATTGCAGTATTTTGAGCAGAACTGTGCTCTTACCTGCTAACTGAACCTTCACACCCTGCTCTTACTGGTGCAATGTGCAATTAATGAAGATTGGCCACCAGGCTGGTCCAATTTAGCCAAGAGACCTCCCACACTAAAATGACAGGTGTTTCAGTTTCATTGTCCAACCCCTGTATCTATATTGTATTGTTAACTTGCAGTACCAGCCTTGTGATTAGCAGGTCACTCATTTGATTTCCTGAACCGAAAGGACATGACTGACTCCGTTTAAGCAAGGCACATAAACCCCAACTGCTCCCCGGTTGCCATGGACAGGGCTGCCCACTGCTCCGGGCACATGTGCTCACTGCCCCCTAGTGTGTGTTCACTAATGCGTTGGAGTTTCACTGCACACAGTTAAATACAGAGGTTGAAAGTGGTTCTAATCTAATCTTTATAGTCACTCTTTTACTAAGGAGTCCTGGCATAGAGCTGTCACTGTTATTGTCCATTTTTGACTGACATGGTCTGGTCAGGCTGCCACTCATCTTTGAAGTCAGTGACGTGTCTGGCACTTCCAAAACGCCTAGAGTGATGTTTCTTTCCCATTCTAAATCAAAACACGCCTGCTTTTTTCCAAAGTAATTTGAGGTTTATCATGCTAGGCCTAGCTCCTGAAGTTGTAAACAATAAGAAAGCTCACTTGGATGCATCTACCTAGATACCTCAGAAAAGGAAAGATCAGGATTAGATGCTTGGAAATCTTGTTTACAAACCCAATTAATTTTTTTTTATAATAACTAATTTAAGTACAACATATGTGGTGATTTTATACAAAAATTGCAGACATATATTTTTAAGTTTGCAGAAATCATTAGGGTTAAGGCATAAACTTCCTGACTAATTTTATATACAAAGTAAAAATCTGTATAAAGCTGTAAGGAGTGCAATACTATTGCTTTACTATTGCAACACAGGTTCAACTGTTCCACCATGCCCTCTGGTATGTATAAAAATTAAGCAGATGACCTTTATTTAGAATAATAACGCCAAGTGACTTTCGAAAGAGGGTTCATTAGTGAGGCATGTGATGCTCCTGCATTAGTGTAAACTACATTGACAGGGACAGTAAAGTAAGCTGAAGTGCATAAGACAAATACACATTTAACAGCTCAGCAGTGCAAACACTCTAGGCTACATCGACTATAAGGTCGGGGAAGTACTCCACCACGTTCTCCTTGTGCTGTGAAAGAACAGTATAGACCCGAATGGCTGTTTAAATGTTTGGATACGACTGCATGCATGTTAGGGGCAATTTTAAGATATTCATTCACATTCATTTATTTATTTATTGTCTTGATACTTTATATTCACTTGGGGCACATATAGACTCATTCACAGTAAATTATTACATTTCTATGCTCATTTATATTGACTTGCTATCTTTATGGAGCTGTTATGTTTAGCCCGCAAAATACCATGCTTTGAAGTTGGAGGCCTGTGTTTTAGGAGGCAAGCACATTGAATATGGGGGCATAGTTGCCCTCTGACCCTGGTTTACTCTGACACTTGTACACACACTTGATGAATGAACATACACAATCACACACTACCTTGCACTACAAAGTTGACGGCCTGTCTCTCTGCCTGGTTCCGGATGCCCCAGTCAGTTGAGTGAACATGAGGGAGGGAACGGCGCCGACCCATAATGGACTTTACATAACCTAGAAGCAGACATAACACACACTCTGTCTCACTAACTCTTACATAATCTCTCTCTCACAGTCTGTCCTTCCCAAACCTAGTCGCACCCTTACACACACGTCGACTCTCTGAATCTCCGTTAGTGGTGCATTCCTGGGTCAGGCCGGACAAAAGGGTCGGCTTTACAGCTAAAGCCCGGCTCCAAAAGCCCAATGTCAGCCAGAGCCCCACACATTGACAAATCTCTTTCCCAGAAGCACAGAGACGCCAGCAGCTATAAGCCACAAACACACTGATACACTAATACACACGTGACGCTGTTTTGGGGAATGTGCCTAGATAATGTGCAGTGAGTGTGTATGTGTGTGTGTGGTGATGAGATGCTGCAACAATGGAGGGATGAGTAACAACATCACACGTGCAGGAATGTGTAGTATTCACAAGCTTGAGTGTTTTTATGGCAGCATCTAAAAATGTTGTACTCAATTTGGGAGCCTGATGTATTTATGATGCATTTAAAAGTTTAAAGCAGTCATCTTACACACAGCATATTATTTAACTTTTCAAACCCTTTTTTTCATCAATAGTGTGAAATATATTTTGATAAATTGTATAGAAAAAAAAGCAGCCTTAGTAGGTGGGCAAGCAAATCAACATTTATAAACTTGTGTTTATGTTTCCATCAGACATCATTTCAATAGCAGCTCATGTGTCACAACGGTTAACACTATGAGCCACAAAGCAAATTTTTTACTAATTAAAAATATTTACCTTGATACATGTTTCCCAGCAGAATAGCTCCATTCACTACAGGACCTTTAGAAAAAGTTTAAGTATTTTAACATTCAGTCATTAAACTTAACAGGGGCATCTATTATAACCGGGATACGAGAGGGTAATTCACATGTAGCCCAAGGTATAGTTTCACATAGACGGTCTGCCATTCTATGTCAAAAGCATTCTGAAGTATTATATGTATGATTGTCTTTTACAGTCTGTGCAGTCCAGCAGGTAGGAGTTGGGAGAACAGGTCAGATTCCATAATCTGATTGGCTGAGACATGCTCTAAACCACACAGAAGCAGATTAATATGAGCTTTTTGTTTTTGTTTACATTAAGAGTTAGACACAATAAAAATTGTGAGCATGTTTTTACATGACAATATTTAACACAAAAAATATATTAAAATGTATAACTAAATTCTAACTGTATTTATCTGATTTATGCTACTGTAATAATGCTAATATTGTTCCAGCCCCTATGTGATTTTGAGTAATACATGAGTACTAAGGATACAGTGGTGTTACAGTAGACAAAGGGTGTTGTTACAGACATTTAGAGTTTGTAATGTCTCGTAAAAGACATTTAGATTTCTTAAGTCCCCAAAAGCTTCAAAAGAAGCCTCTATTTATACCATATCCACTTCTGCGATAATACTTATTTCTATTAGCAGCTAAATAGGATTCCCAATGTTACGCAGCATAGTATTCCTACTTTGACTTTACAAGGGTTAAGGGGCAGGGCAACCGCTGCAAGACTTGTTATTATATCAGTTATTATTGTTATTATATAGATACGTTAAATCTCTGCATTACTATGTAATGTGATGAAACAAGCATATATCAACATAAGTGCAACAAAGGATGAAAATATGGCAAATAAGTAGTATCAACTATGGGTTTTTTTCTAATTTCTGAAATGGTGTGCTTTTAGTTGATTAAAGTTATTTATACAAAGTTCAAGTTACATATAGGAGGTGAGGTTGTTTGTGATCACAATATGATCAAATCCATATCACAGGGTGTCACACCAGAACTTACTTTCATGCAGGTCCTCCATGTTGAGAGAGTGAGCAGTTCAGCTAAAGGCCTTGTAGTGGTTCTGACTGACTACCAGGGGATTTCTTAACAGCACAACACATCATCACAGGACTACTGCAGTGCCTTCATTTCAATATCAAAGTGCGTGTCAGTGTGTTGGTGAGGGGTATTTATGAGTTAGATGAAACAGAAGGTGTCTGTGCGCGCATGGGGAGCTGTGAGAGGACATGACTGGTTTTGCTGTTCTATGGAAACGAGCCTTGAAGAAGACTAATAAACTTGCTGTAAATGAGCTACTGGTGCTCTGAAACAGCATAATCAACTTTGGGAAAGTAAGAGACTCTGAATTTGAACTACATTTGACACTCATCCATAACTTTATGCAAATGCTTCATATATTTGCTGAATACAAGTGCTGCCATACAGATTACAGCACTGGAGCAATTGGATTAAATCTCTAATGTGGTTCAAGGCAGCTTCATAATCGTAATGCAATTGTCATTCCCTGCCGACTCTGCATGCATAATAATGTAATAATGAAGCAATGATTAGGTACAGCAATTATACTTCCTCTTCTTTCACAAAGGTTATTTCAATATATGGATATTCAAACTTCACTTAATCAGATATCATTATAATATGCTAATGTTTAAAAGTTTGGAATCACCTGTCAAACTGTATATCATTTATAAAACAAATCTGTTTCTTTTAGATAAATGTATGAAATTGTTTTTTTTATGCTAGTCCTGTGCATCTTGACTGGTTTCTAATTAGTAGTCAGTTATAATGAGCAATTTTATTCTATACATATAATCAGCAATTTTAAAAGTGTCCAAAAAGTTGAAAGGAGCTGAAGCTGAACCTAAAATGGAGATGGAATGAAGTTTTATAACATGAAGAAGTTCTAATAAATTTCTGTTCAGAATTAATCAAGGTTTAAAAGTGATCATATCTTCACATAAATAAGAACAAAAAAATGTAAGTCGATTATTTCAGTATATTCATCATTAATATTTGCAGTATGTTACAGTTTGTGCAGTATTCAAATACATAACATACCTTTTAGTGCTAGCTTACAGGAGTTAAACTGAATAACTGTAAATTACTGTATAAAAACGGTAAAAATTTCAGGCACAAAACTCAAGAAGAGTTAAAATGATGACAAATTTAGAAACAGAGTTCAAAGTCATCCTCATCAGTCAAAATTTCCAATTAAACCTCTGCACTGGCAGCAATAAGAATTTACTCTGGCTTTTATGGCTTTACTGCAGAAACTGCACTTTGGACAAGTACAACATTTAGAGTGGTCGGAGTAGTGTGCACTCTTTGTTGGTGAACTGTTTGACAGTTAGACGGACAGGAGCATGAGCTCTTACTGGTACAGGTGAGGAAAACTGTGCAGGGCTCCCAGAGTTGGCCTCCAACATTAGACAAGCTCAGCTCCATGACATCAAACCATGACAATGAAAACATATTTAGGATAGAGACATATCCAGTATGTGTCTCTATCCTAAATATGTTTTCATTGTCATTTTCCTCACCTGTACCTCCTCACCTTTTAGCTCTATGCGCTAAAATGCCTGACATTACTGAACAAAAATGAAAAACACAACATGTGTTTTTTAAAAGGATAAGAAACAGAAATACTATCTGTGTTTTAGATAGGAGAACTTCTGACTGCTCTGTTAAGTATGTTAGCTAATGGTGGTGCTGCTGTTGCAGCCACCTGTGCTTGTTTCAAACTACTGTCTCAACAATTTCCGCACACCTGTTTTAACAGCCTGGAAAGGCTAAAAAAAAAAAAGAAGAAGAATAAGCCCATGTACCGCTTTCAGACAATTATCTAAACTGCAGAACTGCATGCAGCAAAAAACTGAAAATTACCTTCAATCCTGTTTTCTGCTCTAGCACATATGGAGGAAGATAACAGCTTTGACTCTCTTCTGGAAGATGGCAATGACGTTATTGTTATCTTACTTCAAATTGGTTTTTCAGACAGTACATAATGATTATGTATTGGCTGAAAAACACTGTAAACTACTGTTCTTATCAAAGACCCCCAAACACGACCCCTGAACAAAGCCTCAAATCCAAGTAATTCAAATGAATAGTATAATTACCATTCAAAACAGCAAATTTCACTGTTGAAAAGTATTATTGCAAGTAAAACAACACAAAGTATTAATGTAATAACAATTCCAAACTTTTAGATGTTCATTGTAGATTCATTGTTAATAATGTTTATAACCTTGTAAGTTTTTGATGAAGCAGAACCCAGGAGAATAAAGTGAGTGCACAAGAATCTGTAACTCTTTAGAGAAATGTCTGCGCTTCTGCTTTGCTTTAAATCAAATATTTGGAATAAACCAGAATAAGTTTTAAGAATAGTTCATTATTTAACATTCAGTAGTATGTTACTGGTAGTATGGTAAACCATATTCATCTAAAATATGAAGAAGATTCATTAAAATGCTAAACCGTCATGTACAGCGTCCTGCCTGTGTTTTTGCTCTTTACTTTGTTACAGTTATTTTATAGCCAAACACCGCGTGTAGCAGTGCAAACGTAGATATAACAGAATGGCTATAATGGTCATTCTTACTAGCAATTCCCCGTCAGGTCTATCTACCTGCCTAAAGCAGTGTGAGCTATTGCAGAGGTTAAGCTCTTTGGGCCGGGCAGGAGCTGATTTAAGCTGAGGACGTCACCTCCATTTCTGAAGCTCCAGCAGCAGCAAACACCCAGACACCACGGAACAATAAATCCCAGCACCTCTAATCACTGCAGCGACAAGCCGAATGAGGCATCACTGCAGGCGATTCAAGATCTGTCCCAGTAAAGCTTAGCTCAGAGCAGCTCACTATTTCTTGCCCTCCCTCAGGAGCCTGGGGTGGAGCCCACTAAAACACACCGCAGGCAGAGGGCCAGCAGGGGTGAGCAGTTGCCGCAGGTGATGCAGCGCCAGTTGACAGCTGCAGTATTGGCTGTGTAATGGAGAAACAGGCCCCCAACTCAGCACAACACTTATCTCCAACCGAAACTTCTGAGCTGCTTCTATGGGTCAGATTCACTAAATGATGAGCAAATAAGGGCACGTTTTGCCTAAATGACGATGGCGCTTTCTTTTTCCAAGCTCATATTAAAACGTATTTAAAGACCTGAAGAAGTGTGAGTGCTCACATCACTATAAGAGGATAAAATGTGTGCACTTTGGCTTCAGGCCCTAGGTAGGACTTCAAATTCACACAAATAAGTGAAATACCGATATCAATAACAATACGCAAATAAGGCCACAGAGTGAGTTTACAGGCAAATTATGCATAAAAATAAGTAGATTGAATCCTAGCTACAGTTTCTATGTAGGTCTAAAAGATGGATGGACTTTTTACTGAAAGTGCAATTTAAGAGGGTGCAATTTTAAATCGCAAGAGTAATTAATTTTAAATTACAGCCTACACTATTATGTTTTTTTTTTTTAAGTGGGGAAATTTAGTGACTCAAAATTCTTGATTTTATATTAAAATTCCAATTTGAAAAGATGCAAATTTTTCACAAGTGCTGCAATTTTCATATTAGCCTACAGTATAGACCATGATGCTGTAACAAATTTGAAGGGGGAAATTTGAAGGTATAAAGACAGAGTCACCTGTAGATGACTAATCAGAAACAACCCCTGTTCTCAGCACATGCACACAACCATAATTAACAGGCAGTCTGGCCTCAAGCTAGAAAAAATGGATACGCTAGTTTTCTTGGCCTAAAACAGGTCTGGACCTCAATTTCTAGAAAATGATTGCAATTAAAATTGCAATTGTAAAACTGGGCAGAATGTCAAAATGATCACCATCAAAAAATACATCAGATTAGTTTAGTCATTTTTGCAAAGAAAACCTTTCTAGTTAAAGTTATTTTAAACCAATCAAGATCACAGAGGTCAGAGTCAGTCTGGATCAGGCTGTGTGTGGTGTTTTTCACTGAGCTCTGGGGGTATTGTGTGTAAGCAGAGTGTGATCCGCAGTGCTATGCTGCACACTTCACTGTGCTGGCATTTTGGTGATTATATTGAGCGTCCTCTTTGGGAAGCTCCTAGAGGTATTAAGGATCGGCAGTTTGTCTTAATCCTGCAAGCAGAGCACATCCCTCTCTCTGTGCATATACAGACACTTCCACCCACCCTACTGAGTGTACTGCTCTGTAGTTCACACAGTTGTTACCTTTCAACATTAGACTTGGTGCCCAAAGTGTTCCTCTTTACTTTACAAACTGCATATGTATACTTCGTCACACACTTGCCTCAAACTGTGTTAAGTGTCACCTGCCTCTTAACTGTCCTCAAATAGACTTATTTGGGGACTGACACTGTATGGCAAACTAATCAAAAAGGACTTACAATCTGATCAAAAATGAGTTACAAAGTAAAAGAGAAGTAGAGAGCACTCTCTAGATGGGGCTGTACACGGTTGGTTACTTTTCATGTAAACTGACTCGTTTTTGGCTCAGGCAGTTTTCATATTTCAGTCGATAAGTGGGGCACTAAGAGAACTATGGTTTGCCTCCAAGTTATATTTAAATGAGATTCAATAAGCTTTCGTTCAGCAGTTTTACTGGAATAGCCAATCAGGCTTCTATTATTTGAACAGTTTGAAAGGCTTCTGTAAAAAAAAATCACCATTATTTTGATCTCATTTCAGTAAACTTTGCTCAGCACTTGCTTTTTTCAATTAAATTTAAAGTACCTACTGTTTCTTCTTCATGTCTGGATTTAAAAAAGAAAATCCCTGAATTGCTGTAAAATATCTGCTATTAATATCTGCTGATGTTGGATTATGTGCCCTCTCAGGTAGTACAAATAATAGTAACCCATAACATCATGTTTACCTTACTTGCCCACTACCCACACCCATCATAGACAGAAATTGCTTAGGTACATCAAAGACCCTCTCTGACACCATGTTTCAGACAGACACATGTTACAGTATAGAGTAAAAATGGGCTATGATTTCTGATTTATGCTGGCTTAAGGACTCGAAGGAGCAAGTGGTGAATAATGCAGTTTGCATGATTCTAACTGATGAGATATAAGCGCTTCCCTTAGTGCTAGCTACATCAGTCCTGTTAACTCTAAAGTTAACTTCACACATCAAAGGTTTCTCTGCTGACATCTGGGGTAAAAGTGTATGTTTAATTTTTCTATTGCTTCTGTGCAACTAACAGACACACACACACCGTATTTGTGGCAGTGTTGCACAGTGCGCTGGATGAAGGTCTGCACCTCTCTGAAAGTTTGAAGGAAACTGTCTTGGAAATTGCTGGCCTCCTGAGCACTCACACCCAAGATACTCGACAGACGCTCCTTACCTACAGACATACAGACAGAGAATGTGGTGTAGTTAGTGTATCTCTCACAACTAACTGCAGTAGATCCACAGCAGTGCTGTACTCAAAAACTCTTGTTTCAGTAGATTTTTAGAAAGAGAGAAGAGAAGAAAAGATGAGAGAGAGAGAGAGGGAGGAGAGTAAATACACAATGGAAGTGAGAGGGAAAAAGGGAAAGAGTAAATGTTGATAGAGCGAGAATGAAGAGTGGAAAACAGAAACAGAGAAAATGGTGCGAGGGTGAGAATTCTTCATCTCTTCATGTTGCTATGGCTACAACCACTACTACAGCGAGTACGCTGACACATCACCCACTTCGAGCAGCAGTATTACAGAGCTATTATTACTGCTCCCACTGCCAGCGGCCCGGTGCTGCCAGAAGCCGTGCTCTGCCTCCACACTGAGACAGATCAGAGGGCTTCCAGCAGGTGTCCAAAACTCTGACCTCATGACTGAATTTGATTATGATTCTTTAGGAAGCAATTCAGTACAGACGTGCAATTTCATCACAATTCTACTCAATTTAATTAAACAGTCAGGTAACATTATTATGACCACCAGCTAATATCCAAAGTAACTGCTCTGTGCAGCACGGCAGCAGCTAGATGTGCTGAGAGTGACTCAATAAAGTCCTGGTGGGTTGGCACAGGTGTCCGGAGCCATGCTGACCGCAGTGCATCCCAAAGCTGCTGGAGAATGCATGGAGGAGGATCCAAAGGTCAAGGAGGTCCTACAGATATTCAATTGGGTTCAATTGGGGGGCCAGGGTATTACTTGGATGACTTGGTTGTGCTCTCCCAACAAATGTCAGACATTTCTTGCCATTTGACATGTGGCACTATTATGCTGGAAGATCCCATCCACCCCAGGGAAGACATGACTTTCTTCATGATTCCTAATTCCAATTCTACATCATCAAACAGATTCCCATTATTCCCATTATATTGCACTGGGTGATGGGTCAAGAGGCCAATTACACTAATGAACTCCTGGCCCCAAATGGCTGTAACAATGATGGTGATCAACACTTTTTGTCCTGGTGGCAAAAAGTGCAATGTTTTTTTGTGTGGATGCAAAACAACATCATAACCTGAGAACGTAGGAAAGCTCAATATGAGTTTTAAAAGTGCATTTAATATGATGTGTTGTTTTAGAATGCAAATAAGAATTTACAGTTTACACTATAAATGTTTGTTGACTGAGTGAAAAGTTGGGGTTGGATTTCTGGAACAACCTCTCTGTGGGCAGCAATGGTTTAGATGGTTGTGCCACTCAGGATGATTGAGCAATCAATAAATGAAAACATTAAGTACCTCTCTCATTTTGGAAATATGAGTGTACAATATCTTGCCTCATAATTAATTATAATAATGCTATAATATATGACAGTATAATATTCTGGTCCTAAAATGATGCAGTCACTTGTTTATTTTTATTTTTTACCCCCTCCCTCCACTTTCCAGCATCAGCCAGTACTACAGTGTTTGAACGCCGGATTGGGTTTATAACCCCAAGTGTTCTAAAGCTCATTTTCTCCCTGACCTTTCGTCTAGTGCTCAGTTTTATCCAGAGAGGGAGAAAACAGTGAGAGGGGGAGAAGAAAAAGGGGGAGATAAAAAGAATATGGGTGCAAAAGGGGAAAACCCATAGAGGTGAAAGGTGCATACACAGCATGGCAATGTGGAGCTGGAGGCAGGAAAACTGCAGAGGGGTGTAGGATGGAGAGTTATGGGTAAATGACTTAGTGGTTAATGTGTAACAAAGCCTAAACATTTAAAGATGCTGCAAAAAGAAATCCTATGATATACCATTACCAAGTCCCCTGACTTTTCTTTGGAATAGACTTTTTAAAATTCCATGGTATTCCAGAAATTTTGTGACCTTTGGGAATTTTGTTGAGTGTCTATGCTTTATTACCCAATGTTATGACAATATTTCCCAGCATGCTTTACTGTAACAGACAATGTTACCTGTCAGTCAGTTTGCTGTAGTTAGGTCACAAGTTCTTGAATTTTCAACACCTCCAGCATTAGAGAGCTGCTACATCTCTACTCTCTGAGTAACAAAGGTCTGACTTTAAATCCACTCCCAAACAAAAGTACAAAATACACACTTTTTTTGGTTTTTTTACAGTTTTGCTGTGAAAGTATTCAGTTTTGCAAATGACATCACAGTATTGATGTTTTTAAAACCTTTACAGTTAACCACTACCTTCCCCTCACTGCGATTTTCTGTTTTTATAAGAATTTTCATTATTTAGATTATCCTGTTTTAAAAGAACAATTGTTAGACAATGATCAACTTCTTGCACATAAAAACAGCAACTTAGAGAAATCACATTGGAGTAGATTACAGGGAGTAGTAGACGCTGTTCTTTTGCCTTGGCATTGAAGGGTTCGTGTCGTCTGAACCATAAGACACAACAATAAAACTATGGGAAACAACAGCCCTGTCAGACATTTCCAGCGAGTGAAGTCACACGTTTCCCCCTTTAACTAATTACTCGTTGCTCTCCTCTAAATAACCCCCCTTTCTCAGAGACACTCAACACTTCTTTATCTTTAGACTCAATTGTGTGTGCCTACCCTCCCCCCAGAATATATAAGTGTATATGTGTGTGTGTGTGTGTGTTATAAGGCCGGCCTCCTTTTAGTATTCTGTTACCATGGTTATCTAAAGATCTCTGTATGACTGTGTATGCACTCTCTCTCCATCTCATCAATTCCATGACAATCATTCTTTCATCCTTCAATCCTCTCTGTCCCGTCCTCCTCTCCACCGCCTCTCTCTCTCTTTCTCTCTGTCCAGCAGCTTATCTAGCATGTGGCTGTACAGGCATGTTTCATTCTGTCATATCATGCTGTGAACCTCCAATACAGCAACAGTTAACAGAGAAATCAAAATACATGTAGGGTTTGAAACCCCTCAGCAACAAAATAAATGTATTACTTAACAAAATTTGGCTAAAATCTGCTAATTTATTATTGACCATAAGAGAAATCAAATCCACATGTAAATATTTTGAGTGTAAAACAAGAGAATGGGTGTAGATATCTCCAGAACGTTTATTGCTATCGTAGCTTTAAGAAGTGTCTGTGTCAGCATGTCTGGTTGAAGAAGCAGACAGAACAACCAATGGCTCACTATCATTTAAAGGAGCAGGAACCTAAACCGGCCTTTCTAAACAGGGCTGTTTAGGCAGGGTGAGAAAGAGTGGTGCTTAATTCTTGTATTATTTTAAGCTCTCATATATCAAAGCCAGCTGATTAACACCCCAGCGAACTGTGTTAACTTGTAGAAGAGAGGTATATTATGTCACCTTTAATATGAATTCAAGAAAACCACAAGCACCGAAACTGACCCAGATAAACAAAGTAGAACAGTCACAATACTTCATCCCTCCCTCCCTCTCACTCTCTTACACACATATAGTTCTTGCTGGTTGAGAGTCACTGGACCTACATTCTGTGTTGGTCTCCTTCATTAGCAACCACTCTAAACAGCAAAGAGTAAAAACAGTGGCTGCTTATGTGGCGGTTCATACACCCAAAGTATCTAACCCTAAAAGTTTAGAATCAAAAATATTAAAACATTGTGGTTGCAGATACATGTATAATATGATTCTAACAATATGGCAAAACATAATATCACCATATAATCAATATTATCATCTATACAGTGCACCCTCATTAAATCTGATAAATTTTGGCCAGCACATCTAATTAAATGTTTCCTTGGTCTTTTATATGTCTATGGGGTTTCCCCAGTGTCTCTTGACTTTCATTTCAAACAATGGAAATAGCAAGCTAAAAGCAAATAGTCTTTTTTTTTTATAGCCAAACTTGGTTTTGTAGAGATCAGTAAAGCTGTTAATCATCCAGCTGCTTAGCTAAGCCAATGATTGTAGAAAGTCAGCGTAAGGTCTTTTTTTTTTTTCTTTAGAATTTATAGGCCGACACTTTATAGGCCTAATAACAAATTTTGCTTGTTGCCTATTATTTCATCTTATTTTGTCTTAATGAGTAAGTTAGGCCTGACCAATTACCTTCTAAGACTTAACAATAGTAAGGATGTCCAAGCAACAATTACTGCTTTTTGGCTAATTAAAAGTAACTTTTTTCTAACTACTAAAATTAGAAAGCTTGTCAGAGGTGTTGTGTTTATTTCTGATTCCTTCAAAACTCAATATAATATGTCCCCAACTTCTGCATAGTACTCTTAGTATTAATAAATAATATTACATTGCCTACACCTATTTAGAATACCCTATAGTGTATATGCATAGTGCATGAGTATAGGGTACTATAGTTCTCACCAGCTCCATAGACTACAGAGTAGACAATGCGTTTAGCGTGCTCTCTGTCCTCTGAACTCACACTGTCCTCATTCACGCCCTTCCTACAGATAGAAAAAGAGAAAGAGAGAGAGTTATATAAGGAAGTCCTAGACAGCATTGTTGGGCTAGAGGGTGTGTGTGTGTGTATGTGTGTGTGTGTAAAGTGACAGTGAGTCAGACTTCAACTTAAAGATGCTGCTCTGGATCAGTGCAGCACCAGCATAACACCAACAGGTCAGCATTCACACTGCGTTAACGTCAGAATCAGCACAGGGTGACCAACACACACACATAACGCCCTTATTACTGACATACAGCAGTTCTGATAGACTCACTGACAGCTTAAACAGGAAAACAGAGGAACACACAGACACACACACACACGTCAGAAATAATGTCACACATCATGCAGACAGGGCTGTCACTGGAAGTTACTGTTACTATGAGGACCCCATGGTACACTCAGTATGTGAGCATCAGACAAATCAGCTTCCATTTCTCTTTCTCCCTCTAGTCATCTCATTTTATGTACACACAGAATGACATACAGGCTGGTGCTCTTTGACACTATAGCCTCTTTCCAGTCCAAGTTCTACTTACACAACTCTTGCACAGGCAGTAGACAGTAGTGGGCGCAAGCATATACACACACAATATGAGTCTCTGTGTATGTTCCACTCCTCTATTCAATTTCTAGTCAAACAGGCCTTTAAGTTTTTCGGATGTTTTAAATCACTTGTTCCAGATGAGCTTACACATATGACAAAAGGAAATACATTTTTTTTTTTACAAAATCTTATAAAGATAATAATAAGGTAATAGAGAAAATGGGATTCCTAACAACTGTCTGAACAACTAACTAAGACCTGGTAAACCACCAAAACTGTCACCATCAGACCAACAGAGAGGGGAATAAATTAAGTGGCATTCTCATTTCGGATCCTTCAAACTGAAAGCAAGGCAAAGTATAGACAAACTGTAACACTGAAGGAAGCTATTATATTTAAACCTTGTAACTTCTCTGAAGGTATTCTGCAAATATACCACTGCCGTACAAACAAACAAACACTACAAGCTTCACAGAAAAACATATTGTGGAATTTCACTGTGAATTTCTTACGCAATATAATAGTTTAGATGCTCAAACGGAGATCCACATCTCTACTGGAAACTGATTAAATAAAGGGTGGTCTTCTGCACAGTACTGTAAGAACCTATATTAATGTAATAATGATACGCATTATTCCATCGCCTAATTTATACCCACACTAATACATTACTTAACAAAATTGTTTTATGTTCTTTGACAATAACCAAGCTAATATGTAACTAATCTTCATATCAGTGATCAAAAAATGGTTTTGTTCTTTTGGGTTTTAAAAAATTAAACACTCAATATTTAGCTTTAGTAAAGTGCAATTTAAACAGTCAGGAATGTTTGTTTGAAAACTGAAACACAGCACACAAATACTTCTAGAAATGGCATTTATCAATACACCATGAAAAGGCAAGTTCAAGTTTATAGAAAGCAGCAGAACCCCATCCCAACACAACCACTAACTACCATGTCACAGTAATAAAGGCACTGTCAGCGCCACCTATTGGCTCAAGCAGTTTATACAGTGACATATGCAGCACTCAGTCTTCATAACGCAGGAGGGAAGAGCAGTAATGAAGACGAAAAGTGTGACTCGCTAACCTGGTCTCATTCAATCCTGACACAGACCTCAGCCTGCTTCTGATACACAACAGTGTAAGTCAGACTGATTTCTCTGTTTCTCTCCTATACTATCACGCACTCACACTTGAAAAGACGTCCCGATAGTGTTTAGTGGAGGACGGGCCTGTCAAAGCGACGAGCGCAACGAGGCAAAACAAAACAAAACACTTGTGAAGCCTCCGGAGGGTCACCATGGCAACAGCACTGACAGCGATTTTGAAGGGATGCTGAGATCTGGGCACAAAGTGCTGCTCCGCCCTTATTACAGAGCATGCCCAGAACACACTCACGGGTGGCTGAGTGTACGTGTGTGTGTGTGTGTGGATATCTTTCATGTCTGACTGATACTGGCTGTGTGTACCTGTTTATGTGCAAGCATCTGGATTTGTATGCCAGTTTGTCAGATGCCATATACATGCCCTTTGAAGAGTTAACGTTACTATCATCTGTTGCTGCATAATTTAGCAGCCACCCAAATGAAAAGGGCCTATAATAGGACCATCACTGACCAAGTAATATATGGGTGGTGGATCATTTTCAGCACAGCAGTGACATGGCTGACTTGGTTTACTCTCACTGTCCACTTTAGTAGACACACCGACCTGGTTGGTCCACCTAGCACATGTAAAGTTAGGCCAAAGTGTTCATCTGTTTCTGCAAAATTTGTGTCGTCCTCTAGTCCTTCATCAGTGCTCAGTTTCTGGCCACAGGATCTCTCCTCTGTTGGTTGGCGGATAATTCCTAACTCCTAAAAACCCAAGCAATGCTGCAGCATGTCATGCATTTGTACCAGCATTGCACATACTGACATGTCTAAGGCACTGCTATGTTGACTGTAATCTACCACCCAAACAGTATCTGGTCAGCAGTGGTTATATGGTAGGTTCTTCCCATTAATTGCAAGGCTAGAGTGGGGGTGATAACCTATGCAGTACCACACAGGCATTAATTGTACACCTTTAAAATGTACCTATATGACCTAAATGGTCAGCTGATGCAAACTACCTAATAAACTGGCAACTTATTACCTTCCAACCTTGGGAAAAAAATATGCATGGCAAAACAGGGTAACAATGCTGTGTTAACAAGTCTGAGTTACAAACAATCTCACTCTGCATCTCATAGCAGTACACAGGCAACAGTGGCATGGTTGCATCTGTCATTCTAGGTTGTGGGTAATGGCCATTCACTAAATAGAAATCTGCCTCCCCTGGATTAAATTCATGGCGGAGGAAGCACACATCCATGCAGCACTCGGGTCAAAAAGTCTGAGAAAAATGTCTTAGATTAATAATCCAGTCGGGGTCAACAAGTTTGCCTGCAACTGTGATTTTATCAAGAGAAGTACATTTAACTAACTCAGATACAACACCGGCTTAATGTCACCTGTCTACAGTAAACTTGTGAGCGTAGCATCAATTCACATACTTTCACGCTACATGGCTGCAATATTAATAATTGCACAATCTGTGTCATATGGACAATATAAAATGTATTAACATAAATCATTGGTAAACAAGCAAACTGGGCTGTAAAGGATGTGTTATTAGGCTAACATTATTAACATAAAATATTTTCCATCCCAGTACCTTTGCCTTTGTATCAAGGATCAACCACCATCAAGGAACCAGATAGACGGAGTGAGGAGGGGAAGGTTTGGGAAGTGAAACCAGCACTACAATTAGTCAAACCCTTCTTTTTTTACTTTTTTGGGGGGCTATATGCTCCTGCCTTTTGCTGGTAGACCTGAGTGCTGTACATTTAACAATTGAACTCACCAGCTTCTTGCATAATTTAGAGAGACTAATCACAGCAGCATACTTTAATGTCAAAATGTGGATTTGCTACTCAAAATCCAAACAGAATATCAGATTTATCATTACATGCTTTTATTGTGCACATCTGTGTGTGGGAGCTTTGCCATTTGTATCTGAGCATTCCAATTTGAGGGTGCATGTGGGTGCCCACCACTGAGAGGCCAGCATGGTAAAGACGTCTGCTTCAGGATTCTGGAAGATTTTCAGGAGCTCAGGGTCAGACGACAGATGAGCCAACAGACGCAGCTCCACCTGACAGAAATCTAAACACACACATACACATATACAGTGTCAGCACAAGGGCTCCCTTTATGTGTATTGTACAACAGCATTTAAAAAGTTGGGAATTACAATTAAAATATAAGAGCAATTTGTTACAGATACATGTACAAAATGGTTCCACTTAAAAAATAGGAAACTGTATACACAGATGCGTTCAGAACGAGAAACATGGCTAAAGCTGCCCCTGTAATGATTGAGAATTCAGTACTAAGGATTTATGATGATGAATAACATATAGATAACAGTAGTGCATTGTTCATTTATTTAGAACTTGTGTTCTCTATATAGTAAATATAAGCTCAACAGACAGGAAAGGTTTTTAGCTTGTGTGTTTAAGGTGGTAGTAACTTCAGTTTCTTGCAGAATGTTAATAATTGGCTAATATGAGTGACAACATTTGGACGTGCCAAAGGCCATAGTGTGAAGGAAGTAGATGAGTTTGTAGGTGTATGGAAGCATACAGTCATAACCAGCAGTGGTAAAAATCCCAGTCAACAGGAAATTCCCTCCAGAATTGTGCCAGGGAAGGCATCCACCAATGTGGCCTACATCTAGAAACTGGTCCAGTTCATGCCAAATCGAATCACAGCTGTTGGAGGTACTCCACATACTCGTTTATAATATTTATGTCTAAATTATTATTCTTATATTTAACATGACTAAAATGATGAAAATGGCCAGTGAAACATTAGATTGACAGCGTATGTTAATAACTAACTGTTCTAAATCTAATCTAAACCTGACCCCTGTAACTAAAAGGGAATGGTTTTAGTGGTAAATAAGTTTGGTTTAATTTCCTACAGAATAAGGACATTTTGTCTCTAAAAATCCAAACACATACATCATTACTACCAGAGAGAAACATAATTAGCACCTACAGTCTCTGAACAGCTTTCAAAGAGGAGAGAGAGAGAATGGAAGAGAAAGTGAGCGAGGAGAAAAACAGCTTTTAGCAAGAGAGGGAAAAAAAAGATTTGCAAAAGAATGGGGATGAGGAGAATGATGTATGAGGGTAAAATCAGAGTGTGCGCGTGTGTATTGATGGTACGGCACCCCTCAACCCCACCCGTCAGCATGAACAGTAATCCCCCCAGCAGTCTCTCTGTCACATAAAAGAGAATGTGAGAGGGGATGAGCTCACACTGCAACACCAACTGAGAGTGTGTGTGTGTACTGTTGCCTGCTGCGGGAAACAGAGCGCTGACTCACCTTCCCTCTCTCACATACACACCCTCCATCTTACCACTCAAATACCCTTCTATCCTCAAGAGCTAGATATTCCTTTATTGTATTATTACCTTTTTAAGTGTCTGAGTGTTTGGGCTGTATCTGTGCTTATCTAGAGTGAACAGTAGGTGAACAGAGAAAGAGAGAGATAGAAAGAAAAAGAGAGAGGAAAGAAAAAAATAAGAAAAAAGAGTGAACAGGAGAGAGAGAGAGAGAGAGAGAGAGAGAGAGAGAGAGAGAGAGAGAGAGAGAGAGAGAGAGCACTGCAAGATGTAAGCGGCTGTGATCAGGGGACTAGATCGATCAGTGATTCTGGTCATTATGAGAAAGTCAATGCAGACTTCTTGGGCAAAGCAAACAGCTGGAGACATGAACAGCAAGAAACAGCAGTTACAGTCGCACAGCGGGGTACAGACTAACAGCTCAGCAAACAACTCTCTTAATGGAATACTCCAGCACCTTTCAGCATTCTGTTTACCTGCTGCTATATCTGTAGTATGCAGTCATCAAACGCTAGAGTATTACTTTAAGCTCTAGGGAGCAGATATCGATTTCCTGGCTGATTCAAAATAGTTACATAATAATAATATATAATGCATTATTATTATAATAATAGTATATAATAGTTACAAAATAATAACTCTTAGGGTCAGAGGTGGTTAGTAACTAGTTACATTTACTCAGGTACATGTATTTTAGTGAAATACTGATGGATTTGAAATCTGCTAAGTGAATTCTGATAGTAATACTTTTACTTTTATTCAAGTATATTATTGAGTAAAAGAATCCACTTTTTACTCAGTTACATTTCTGCTGTTCAGATTTAGTCATAATTCCTTTATTTGTGTTTCATTTCATTCTGCTTTGTTGTTGCAAACATCATTACTACTACATCATTAGTATGCATGTTTCTGACTTTGGTTAGCTTAGCTTTTTTATTTTATTTTAGAGCCAAATAATAATAAAACAGAACAGTCAAGCCATACAAACTTTGGTTCCTGTGCTGATATATGCTGGAAGAAATCGAAAAAAGTTCTACAAGTTATTTAAGCATACTTATCTCACCTGATACCTTTGTACTTTTACTTAAGCTGCTTTATATGAAGGCACCTTTACTTTTATTTGTGTCAGTATTTATACTCTTACCTGAATATTGGTTTGGTTGAAGGTGTTAGTGTTTTGCTGTATGGTGTGAAGCATATCAGAATTACATAAACCACTTATATCAAACAATTATGGTCAGTCACTGTTATAACCACAAACACAGTACATGTGGAGTATGACGTTGGGCGGAGATATGCAATGTGTCACTCAGTCGCCATAGTGTTTTGTCACCATGCAATCAGGTTTTATTCCGTCACATTAATTAACACAAAGTTTAAAGTTTAACACATAAAAGCACATAACCTCCACTCTAATAAACACCATATATTACTGATTATCAATTAATTTCTCTTTATTAAAACATTAGTTATTAATCAGTTATTAGTTATTTATCAACACAGTTGATTTTTTCACTTCTAGTTTCATTTTACTAGCATTTCTTTTTAACAACAACAACCAACAACAATGTTGTAGATTATATTTAATTAATATATTTAATTAGGTTTCCTTTACAGACTGTAATCCAATCTCCATCCCTTTGGATTTTCTGGGGCATTCTGACACAAGCCCCCCGGTGCAGAGGTCTGTTGCAAGAAGCTCTATTTCAGGGTGGTTCTACACTGGTCAAATTTAGCTACATATTGATTCATAATCAAAAGGGGCTATAAAGATAGATGCATGTATTCAAGTAGATGCATGAGTCAATATTTCCTGAGGGAGGGTCAAGTGATCTCAGATATCACCAGGCTCATTTGTCCTAAGTTTTCTCCCCCTCTCTCTTGCACACACACACACACTCACACACACATGCACACACGCACACAAATGAAGCAAACCCTAACCAGAACCGTTACTTGCCTAACCCTAAACCTAACCATAACATAATGATTTACATACATTGTGGAGACATATGTAAAGATATGAACAGGTTTTGGTCCACATAATGTGGCATAAACCTGACCCACACACACATACACACAAGTTTGTGACACTTAAAAAAAACTATATTAATTTTGCCCTTAAACATGATCAGATTGTCATCTAGGTCATAACAACAGAGATAATCCAATAACATAATTATAATTACATAAACACAAGATGGTTTGCAAAAGTATGTGAACTTCTAGGATTATCAGTTTAGCAGTACAGGGGATGATTAGTGTCAAGAGGTGCAGGTAACTGGACCACAAAGCGTGAGCGTGGATGAATCTAAGTCAGATCAGTAGCATACTATTCTTCCTTGTTGCAGCCCAATGCAGATCTCCGTTATGAAGTGCCCTCACTAATATCAAATAAAAGTGGCTGGTCAGGTACTTCTAATAACACAGGCAGAAGGCAGTTGTGTGATGTATTTGTGTAATGTATGCCGGGTACTGAAGTGAGACAAAAATAGACACAAATGCGATATAAAATTATGAATTCTGTTAAACCACTGCAGCTAAGGGTTATAATGCTGCTTAATATTACATAACACAACAATTGATTCTAGATTTAAACTTCATACTTTTCAGTCTCTCTGCTTGCCAGTTCATATTAGAGTGAATACGTACTTAGCATGGAGTACATATATGTGGTTCTAATGCTGAAGTGTGTGATCAGGGTTAAGTCAGTAATGTAATAGCTCAACCCTCTAAGTGAGCATATGAGATTGAGAGGGCCTCTGCCATGTCCCAGGCTGAATGGTATTAGCTTTCAGTAAGAATAGCTTGGCAACTGATTCTGTGTCAGTACTGTGCCTCTAACTCACACTGGCTGGGGCACGATTATCCTGACACTCACTGATTATAGGACAGCACTTGGGGCAGCTTATTTCTCTGGGGCTTTATGCAGCGCTTCCAGGAAAAATAGCATTATTAACCGTGTATGAAGAGGGTTTTCAGAAAGAGCCTGCAAGTAATTATGGGATTTGCAGTTTTATGTACAGGGCTCAGCAGCAGCACCTTTAGCATGCATAGAGATGATCATGTTGACAGGAGAAATAAAGCAGAGGATTTTTAGGTAATCTGATGACTTTCAGAGGAGAAGAGAAGAAAAGACAGAAGTAGAGTGGACAAGAGTTTGGAGACACACAGGCCACCAGCCATTCTTTAAAAAAAATAAAAAAATGGGGATAGCTCTGTCCCCATTTTAGCCTCAAACCTCCTCTATCCCTCTCCCTGTTTTCTTGCTGGTGACAGCAGGACACATCACCCTATCTGATGAGACAGGGCTACTACAGGAAAGTAGCTCTCGCTCTCTCGCTCTCTCGCTCTCTCGCTCTCTCTCTCTCTCTCTCTCTCTCTCTCTCCCTCTCTCTCTCTCTCTCTCACACACACACACACACACACACACACACTAAATACAGCAAGAACAAACACAGATCCATTAGAGTAGACATACACTATATGGGTGTCCTTGAAGCCACTTAATAAGGACAGCAGAAGCCACACCCATTCAAGTGACCTCTCTGGCTCTCTGCTCTCATTCTCTGTCTCTAAGGCTCATTCTGTCTTCCCTTTTCCCTTCTTCTTCCTCCCTGAGACGATTTGGGTTTGGTATAACTGACAGATACTTCTATAATTGCTTTATCTGTTGACAATTATTGGGTTAATGGACCAATTAAACTGTCTGCTGTTTCCACTCATTTTGCTTTTGTCAACATCACCATTATTCAAAGTTCCCTCTGTTTGAAAATGTCTTCTTGTGCATTGATATGACAAAAGTCATATCGGCCCATACATTCTTACAAACTAAACTAGGGCCTAATCAATTAAAAACAAAATCCTAAAATGTTTAAGGGGTTGTCAACTTATTCTGTTAATTTATATATACTTTTTAAATAGCTCTAACATGAATATACTATAGACTGTCAAATATGTGTTTCCTCTTTAGGACTAGAATTGAATGAGACTACACTGGAAAACGCTCCTTTCCACAAACTGGAGTGCCTGATCAACCACTACTGAGTGACCAAGTTAGCATACTGAAAACACTGCTGAACTGCTTTTAATTTTTTAGTTTTGTCTAAAATCGATCTTTTCAAGTCTGACTGGTCAGTGTTAATCAAGTCACAAATCTTTAGATTCCACTTGGATCCCAGTCACTTAAAATCTATGTATCTATGTATGCTGTCTGCATATAACGTCACAGCATGTTAACTTTATATGCACCTTACACTTATACTTCTGCCCAGAACTCACAGAAGAGTCTTATTTTTTGTATTTATTGCCTTGCACGTTGCACTTTCTGCTGTCTGTCCTGTTCTGTATAGTTTTTTGTTCTCGTTTTGTTCCATGAGGCACCCTTGTTCTGGAAAAAACATAATTTAATTTCACTGTGTACTTGTACAGAACTTTAATGACAATAAAGGCCACTTGACTTGACTTGACTTGACTTGACTAAACTTAACATGCCGTAATATACTTTACTGACCTATATAATTGTCTGTTGTAAATTGTGAATTGTCAAATATAAGTTAGTTCTCAGAGTAACTGACTACAGTGACTAAATTTTGTTGTTTATATGGACCAACCAGTTCACAAAAACTCAGACACGCTCCAGTCTTGCTGACCTAGAAACACCCTCAGACCACTTGTATTTACGCACACACACATCCCAAACAGCACTGAAACTACTTGAGGGCAGAACAAACAGGAGCAAGTGTATCATTGCAGAACTCTCTATCTCTGTCTCTCTCTATTTTAGAATCTGATATGCACTCTTATGGTTACTGACAGTGAGCAGATTGTGGTCAGACACCTCAACTGCTCCTGGGCTTGAATGTCCTGCAGTCACCCTATATGAGGATGATTTGTCGGGACCAGTTTTCTTGTTTTTGTTGAGGGTCTTTTTGGTAAAGGAGGGTTTTAGCTAGAGGTAACCAACAGGCCTAGACAATAGCAATAACGTGGTCTCTTCCTGAGAGTCCCACCTGCAGAGAGGAAAGTCCAGCCATCTTGGGGTATGAACATGGAACGTGGGTGGACAGTCACAAGCTCTGCCTCTTTTCCTGTAGACAGTCAATCACAGACAAGACAATATTAATTCTACAGAGAAAAAACATATAACGGCATTAATAATATTTAGACATACATCTTAAAATAATTAAGATGCTACCATAAACTATTCAGCAACTACTATGGAGCTACTGTGTTTCTTGCAGATTTATAGAGTAACTCTAGAACGTACGAGTTGGGACTACAAACCTGGGGTTTAAAAGAATGTTGAAAAATATTGTTTTTTATTTTTTACTGTACAAAGCTAACATTGCTAACAGATTTTGCTCAACCACCTCAAGCTGCATCCGCATCTTCACTAAGAGAGACTTTTTGTTTAGGACACAATATGACTTACTATAGAAATGAACAAAAGTGAAGCCCTATGAGTTTGGCAGTACAGTGAAGTTTTGAGTATTATGTTTACAGTAAATCATACTGTGTGCTATCATTTAGTCTGGCAATGATAAGGAAGACCCATGGTTGATTGAGCAATTTTAACAGGTGTTTAGGTGCCTTTTAAATTCTAGGGCTTGTTAGCAATGTTAGCTATGTATCTTCAGCAAGGTACTAAAAGGGATCAACCCCAAACGCGTCTAGGCTAAGAAACATCTGTGGTAAATGGAAAACAGTGATCTTTTACCAAGTCTTATTTTCCTAAGTTCTACAAAGAACTTTTTTTTTTAGAATAGAGTAGGTTTTTTAGACCAGACCAGGAATGATAACAAAAACACATGAACAGTGGGCCTCATTCACCAGTATGTTGTTTAAATAAATTTGTTCTTGGGAAAAGTCCTGACAAAAAGTCTACATGAGCTGGAAGCAAGGAACCAATGGAGGGAAATGGTGGTGTTTCAATGCAGAGTCTTGGACTACTCTCTGGTTCTCTCTTGCTCCTGTATTTTTTATGCTGGTTTTACATGCATCGGCATTTTTGTTGGTGCACTTGTTTCAGCAACTTTCAAAACCTAAATGTGTTTATAAAAACTGCTTGAACTTGTGCACGAACAGGTTCACAGCCTGCACTGGCTCTATACAATATGGCATTACTTTGTTAGTGCCTGGTGTTCCTGGGCTTGTAACACTAGAAACAACTATTTTGTTAATTTAATAATTTGTGTTATTGGTTGATGACAGTATTTTCTCATTCTACAGAGCCCACTACTTTACTATGTATGTCTTTCTTCCATTTACAAATTTGAAACAGTAAAATTCCATGGCCTGCATGTACAGACATGTTCCAATAAATACAAAATACAACTCCTGGGTCCAAACCTACTGTTTTATGTTTGGGGTGGAAACGTTAAAATACTGGCTCCACTCTAAGTAAACCAATTGATTTTTACTTTCTTTCTGAGCCCTCAAAAGAACTGAACAGAGCCAGTGGGGGAAACCGAGGGTTTGAAGGTACTGTATTAAGAGATTGATGAGTGTGCATAGGGACAAAAACGCACTGTTCCGACACGTTAATGCCTCTGGGACCATGATATAAAGCTGTCATGAAACGCAGGGTAAAGGAAGGGTAAAGAGAATAAAAGTTGAAAGAAAGTAAAGACAGGAGGACAGAACTGCCTAGTGGTTAGAAAAGATAAGAGTGGTCATTGTAAAAGATAGAAAAAAAGACATAAAAAAAGCAGAGATAGACAGAAAGAGTGCGACACAAACAGAGATTTTGGGGCATACAGATACTCCACCAACCTTTCACACTCTGATCTCTGCGTTACATGAAAATCCTTTCACTGTACTCATGTTCGTTTACTTTTCCCTCATAATTGTACTGGGGTGTAGGTAGACCATACAAATACGAGACACATTAATAATTAACAGTACACATTAATAATAATCCCCAAAGACAAAATTAATATACCATAAACATAACACATTCAGGTTACGTTTTATTTGTATTTCTCCCTTGCCTTGATATAGTACAGTACTTTCTCAACATAAACTAAGACTAGATGCACAGTGGACAGGTGCAGTGCGTTAATGTGTTGTGACTCCATTGTGTGCTCCAATGTGTATGAAAATAACATTCAGTTTACAATGGGTGCAGCTAATCACTTAAACTGCATGTAGTGCTGCCTGCTGTAGTGTGAGGTCTGAGATTAAAAGATGCAAACTAAAAAAGATAATAAAAAAGGTTATTTCCCACAAAGCGATGCTATAATGGTATAATTTTACTACAGCCCCAACAAACAGGACTTCAGAAACAATAACATTAACTTTGCAAATTGCCTGTCAATATCTTATTTAATTACATTCCCAGATGTAATTAACTTGCATCTAGGTCTTCATTTGGGTCGAGTCTTTGATGGTGCTGATTAGGACATCCTGGCAGAGATGAAAGAGTAAGGTGGAGAAAAGGTGGTTCCATAACCACAGATCGCATTTGCAAATGTATGTTACCTCAAGAATAAGGTGGATGAATGGACTCTTTGAATGGCGCATGAAGGAGATTTTAAATGGAGTAACTTTATATGTTTCTGTTAGAGGTGGCCTCTGTTTGTTGACAACTGCTGGGCAACAATGCCGCATTTAAAAGCAGATATGTACTTCTGACTATAAATTGGTGACTGCCTCATTTAGGTTGTTTCGTCTGCCAAAAATTTTTTGGAGAGATCACCATTTTACTAACTCGGTCTGAATGATAACAAGGCTGCTGACAGGATATCCATGAACTTTTACAGCATGCTCTTATGCTCCAGCGTAAGAGGTATGTTACAGCAACTTTAACACAAGCACACTATATGGTTTTATTCGGACACTGTATCAGTAAAATTAAGATATCATTTTGTGCCAATTGTGATTTTCACACAGAGGAATTTGTCTTCCGCATTTAACCCATCCATGAAGTGAAACACCCACATACACACTCACTAGTGAACACACACACTAGGGGGCAGTGAGCACACTTACCCGGAGCGGCGGGCAGCCCTATCCACGGCGCCCGCCCCCAGTTCGGGGTTAAGTGCCTTGCTCAAGGGCACCTCAGTTGTTACTGTCAAGTTAAGGGAATCGAACCGGCAACCCTCCGGTCACAAGGCTGGCTCCCTAACCTCCAGCCCACAACTGGAGGTTAGTATGTTGATTGCTCAATGCTCAACACGAAAACAGAGTAAATGGAAGAAAAAGGCCTTTGTAAATTACCTGGATTTCTTTTTAGTTTGCCTACAGGCATGGTTACAGCATTGGTGATGCCACATTTACTTTAGTTAACATACTTGCTAAACACTTGCAAAAAGTCAGATGCTATTTTAGGCTTTTATTTTTAGATTTTGGTTCAGCTTTTAATTCCACGCAGCCACATATTCTACTGCAGAGGCTCTCTGATCTTAATGTGAATGGAGGGCTTATTTTATGGATTAGGGATTTTCTTTCTTTTTGGCCCCAGAGAGTGTCTGTCAATGGTATTATGTCGGAGCAACATCTTTTACGGGAGCCCACAGTGTATTTGGGTAACACTTAGCTTCTACTCAGACACCAAACATGTCTTCCCTGATCGAAAACTCTTAGGGTAAGAGTAATGAGTACTGAGTAAGTAATGATTCATTAATATGACTTGCATAAATTGGAACAAGATCCAATTGTTTAAGGTACTAAGCAAATTATACAAACAAATCTGGAAAACATTAACATCCTAACATTACATGCCAGTAAAATTATGCTTAGGATCATTCAACAAAGACAAGTGCCTTACATCAAATATGAACCGCCAAGCAGGATTCAGAAAAGGCAGAATAACAAGATTGCTGATGAATGTTAGATTGTTGAAAAATTCAGTGTGTGTTTCATTGACTACAGCAAAGTCTTTGGTTGTGTCAACCACATGAAATGATGGACTATCCTTAAGAAATGGGAATGCCAGACTCTCATTGTTCTAACACTGATCAACAAGTCATATATATATATATATATACACACAGTTAGTCAGGTACAGCAACAAGACCCGTCCTCGCTTACGTAACATGCACAACCATGAGTCAAACTTCATGATGCCAAACTTACCCCCCGAGTTTTATTCCTGTTGGCTGATGCCTTCTGGAATAAATGATTTTGATGATGAGTGTATAAAAAACATGTGACCCAGCAGTCGAGAAAAAACACTGGCACTTGGGAGGACAAGGATGAAAGAGACCATAATTTGTCTTTACAACCAAGGATTAGAACGGCAGTGGTCTTCTCTATTGTCCTTCATGGATGTGAAGACTGGACAATAAATAAACTTAGAACTATGGCACTACACTGAATAACAAAGAAAGCGAAGTAAATGATCTCCAAACAGATCAAACCTCATCTCTTACTCGCAACTCAGATAACCAAACTTACTTACCTACTTTGGAATATTCTAAAAAGAACCAATATAGAAATATTGAAAAAGACGAGTTTAAGGCAAAAGAAAAAGAGAATGATTAGCAACAAGATGGATAGATGCAGTCAGATTGAAAAGCCTGAATATCAAAAGTGAAAACTGAATAACCTGGGGAAACACAATCCATATGGTTGCCAGGAGTGTGCCAATTAGTAGAGTTTTACATCATATTTGTTGCATTCAGACGTAATATAACACACTACCTCCTTCTCTCTCTTCACCTCTTGGAAGTAGGAGTTTCAGTCACTTCTCTCTGAGCTTTCTTATCAAATCCTGTAATTTGCCTCCAGCTTTCATTTTAAACTTAAAGGACACTTGACTTGAAGTGCATAGCGGATCACATTACTGCAGAGCATCTGCAAAGTCACCTGAATATATAATCTCCTTTACCTTGAGTATACTCCTTCTTGGTTATCTGAACTGGCTGCTTGGGAAGAGCCTGAAAATTCTGGAAAAAAAGAAAGGAAAAAATATTCATTCATTTATTCCTACTGATTGAGACAAAATGACTGACCCAGCTCTGCTCAGCATGTCTCACACACTCAGACAGTAGACACACTAAGAAGGTTTCTAATTTAGCACAGTTTTAACAACCCCAAAAAAGCTTTATAATTCACCAAACACTACAGCACAGAGGGGGCTAAAATGACTGGAGTGTGAATGAATAAAGGAGCAATGTGGCTGCTGAGTGATTCTGAGAAAAAGGTAAAAATACGCCATACAAGAAATATTTCATAACGTGTTTTTCTCCTTTCTGACAGCTTATTATTGATTGCTTTTAGACAGCAGACGGTTAAACTTATTTATGAAATAAGCCAAGTACACTGGCAGGAAGATGTGTGTCACTGTGGTCACCTGAAACTGGACAACTGTGAGAAATCTGTGTGCAAACGAGAGTTTGTGTTTGAGAAAGAGAGTGTGGGTGAGAGTGTGTGCCTGTAGGAAGGTCACCTCTGTAGCCCTCCTAGCGGTTTATCATAGCTTTAAAGCAACATGCTGGGAGAGATGTGACACACAGACACGCACAGACACACACACTGTTGTGTACATCAGTCACTTAACAAATAATGGAATGTAATAGGTCCAAGGCTAGACCATGGTCTTCTATGGTAGTAGCTACCCGATTATGCATTGTAGAAGATACATACACAGCAACACCTGGAATCTAGGTGTTCAACAGAAATCTACAGTTTTCAGCACTTGGTGTTAAAGGAGACACACACACACACACACACACACAAACAACATTTAACATTGTACTGAAATTCATTCCCTTACGATGTTCAGTTAATCCAATAAGCACTGTTAACTTATTAATGGATGTAAAATGCTGTAACAGGTATTCACATAATTAAACGTAATAAGAAACAAATTACATTCACATATTACACAATGTTGTAAGGTGCTGTAAGGTGAACTCGCTTAATAAACGTATTGAACCTTCTGCATTCCCCTATTAAGCAATGTATAAGATACTTTTACATACTTAACAACATAAAAACTACATTGCCTTATTAAACAATGTAATAAGTGACTGTTTTATTAAACAATGTAATAATGCAATAATTAACCTTATTAAACAATACATTACATTGAACTTAGTCATAAACAGCTTTAAGCATCAGTGAACAGCAGGTGTTAAGCCACACACAGAAGACTTGCCAGGCTCTTTGAGACATTTTACAAACAGTTCCTTAGAACACTGTAAAAACAAGAGGAGGGAGATCAAAATAGCACAGCTTTTGACGACAGAGCAAAACGGTCACGCCACTTGGGAGCCCAATATGAGGAACTACATGACTTCAGCATGGACTGGTAAAGTCTAAGGAAAAAGAATCTCAAAGGAAAAAAATAACAAATAAACATTATATAGATTTGAAAATTCTATCGCACAATAAAAAAAACAATGAAAAGAACAAAATAAGAAAAATACAGATAATATTATATATAAAAATATGTGCTGTTTATTAGTTTTATAGACTACAACACAGACTGTATAAAATTATACATATTTAATCATGTGATAAGAATGAGTAACAGCTATTAGGTTGTACCTGGCACTCCTGGGAGTAATGTATAATGTACTGTGGAACGCAGCCTGAGGGCTGAAACCACCCTCAGGTGGAGGAACACAGTGACACTGCAGCATGGTGATTATGAATGTGCCAGAGAAAAGAGTGCGGCATTCGGCTGTTCTCAGGTCAGTGTGAGGAGAGACTCTGCTGTCAGAGCATGACAAATGCCACCAGCGCCTGAAAGAGGAAGCACGGCTAATAGCTGCAGCAGCAGCTTTCTGCTTCTGTATGAGTATCTGCATCGATCTACAGCTATAGGACACCGCCTCTCAGACGGAGAGAAGACAGGAAGAAGAGAGAGCTGATTGTGCTCTGTGCATGTGTGTAAGAAGCCAGCATTGATCAGAGGCGGATTAGGCTGGATTCAGCGCTTTGCTCTGCTGTCTTTCTGATCCAGCTTAACACCAAAGCGACAGCGCACACAGTCGTCACAAATACATACTGTCACATTCTCTCACACACTGCTGCAACCAATCCAAATACTAATCTAAACTCAAGTAAATGTAGAAATATATTCAAACTGTTACAGGCTGATAACCATCACTGACCTGAAGTTCATCCTCAACATAAAACTCTTTAATGTGAAAAACAATCAAAATAAATAGGCTTTTAACTGATTTGGCACCACCAAAGAAGCATGTTTGTAAATGAGATGTGTGAGAAGAGATAAAAGATTAACCTCTTTACTAATTAAAAGGTTGCTCTTAGACTCTTTACATCATGCAAAGACCCATCCAATATATTTAATTACTGTGTACCATGTACATAATAAAATATACATCTTTAAAGGGACATAAAATTAAGAAATTAATTTAAGTCCCATAGCATAAAAATATGTTCTCTCATGAAGTAAGTGGGTAGAGTTAGGGTTACTTTCAGGTGGGCCAAATCGAACATTTTCAGGGGCCAACTATGGGCATCACTGATTTATATCTATTGCTGAATGTTTCTAGCTACGTAAGGTGATTTGTTACTGAAGAGACTTCAGCTGTATCTTTTTAGAGACATGCTTTCTCGGCTGGAGAAGGAATTTAGAGGAACTTTCCCTACTTCTAGGGTTCCAGGAATAGGCAGCTAGATACTCTATGGTAATAGCTACCCAATCATGCATCACGGAACATAGATACACAGAAACACCTGCAATCTAGCGACTCAGCAGAAGTCTACAGCTACTAGGCTGTTTTCAATAGTTGGTGTTAATGGACTTCGTCTCTCTCTCTTTCTCACACACACATGCACACAAACACACACACACACACACACACACACACACACACACCCTCCTACATACCAGTTCATCTCTTTCTCATACACACATGATAACACTTACAGACACAAGTTCTGAAGGTCAGGTCATGTTTTGAGGAGCATGCTGTCTTTCCCTGAAACTGGTCTGACTGTCTCCACACAGTGAACAAGCTATGTGTGGCCTTGTGTGGAGTGATTTGGCATTTTTTGCTTGTGCAGCAATTGAGAGTCCATCCACAGTATAACTGTTTAATAATTCAGCACAGGAGAGGGAGAGAGGGAGAGAGGGAGAGAGCGAAAGGGAGTCATAGAAATACTCTTTCTTTAAAATACTCAGTTTGAAGGTGGTGTGAAAAGTTTTGAATGTGGATGGTGTGACCTGTGGATGGGTGTGTATGAAGTTGTGCGTCTGGGGCTGTGCAGTGACATAAATCCTCTCTGATACTGCAGAGCAACACACGCACGCAGGCACGCACTCACGCACGCACACGCACACACACACACACATACACACACACACACACACACACACACACATATATACACACACACACACACACACACACACATATACACACACACACACACACACATATACACACACATATACACACACACATACAACAGAAATTTACTTTCTGTGAAGTGTGGAGTGGGTGCAGACTTTCATTCACTTACAAACTTAACCAAACCTTAACAAGAACTACTTCTTAAAGTTCAATGAGCAGCTTTTGAACAAAAAATGTACAGAACATGACCAAGAACACACACATACACGTATACAGACAGAGTCAGTGATGGGAGCTTGCCAGGGTGACAGAAGGAAGGTCTTCACCCTGCAGGCCTCTCCTCCTTAACATATGTTGCACTAGAAACACCACTATTGTGCACACACATAAAAACACGGACCAGCCATTTCATTAAGTACACCTATTGTTTCTATACTCAGTGTCCATTTTATCAGCCCCACTTAACATATAGGAGCACTTTATACTTCTAAGATTACAGACTGTAATCCATTTGACTCTCACAACATTTTGTTGCCACCCTGTTCCTGAATAGTCAGGAGCCCTACAGGACTGCCCCAATTGTGTTTTCTAATTGCTTGCTTGATATTGTGGTAATATTACTTAATGACAGGTAGTCAATAACAGGTAGAGCAAAAAATAAAAACCAAAGTGAATCGGCTACTTCAATACATACAAGGACTTTCATGCTAACGTGTCTTAAAGTGGTTGGAGTGGTGAATTAGAGCGTGTTTAGCTGTTAATGCTGGACAGGCTACAGAAAACATGCAGAGGCCTTGTTCTTTTAATTTTACCACCATATATTTATTATAATTCCTTTATAATTCTTATTTATACGATTCTACTTTTTAAAATGCAGATTTACCACAAGCATTTTTAGTGCCGATCCTCTTCACCAACACCAACATTGCACTGAAGTGCCAGTATTTGCACTGACTCATACTCACAGTTAACTAATAGTTTGTTACTTATTCTGTAAAGCACTTTGTACTGCCAGTATGAAAAATGCTCTGTAAATAAAGATTAGCATTATTATTAATAAAGCTACTATAATTAGGCATCTGTGTATGAGTACTATTATAAAACCTAGAATACTGCAACATTGATAATTTTATGTATCAGTAAAAAACAATATTATTAATCAACAAATAATATAGTATGCTGATCTAACAGTTCATATTCATTTATGCATGTTAATAATACTGCATAGAGCCTGAAAGTGTTTATACTATACTTCTTGGTAGTATGAAATAGAATTCCACCACAACATTATCAACCTGCTAGGAAAAATAATCATACACTCCCACACGCAAACAAGAAATAAACAAACACACACAAACACAGACGTAGCTGTCATAACCACATCACACACTCACAGATTCTGGCCAGAAATGCTGATAACACCACACAAATACACTCAGTACGTTTCCACACATCCCCCTTACACACACAAACAGTGACAGCAGCACTCGCTCATTAGCAGTGAGTAACGATACTGTCGAACTCCACAACACACACAGCAAGCGAGATCACTGCTCTGTGAAGAAGAAGAAGGGGCAGAGTGAAGGATGTGAAATGAAAAAAGAAGGATAAGAAAGCACAAACTGAGACTAAAGACAGGGTCGAGACAGAGTGTGTGTGTTTTCATATTCATTTCCAAAATAGAGAGGTTTTGACTTTGTAAAACTTTGAGATCAGACCTAACCTAGAAAATAGTCCTACAGTTAAATAATACATCTACACAATAATAATCTGCTCATCTACAACATATATGTGCTGCGTATAGGACACAATACATACAGACACCCTTACAATTATCTATAAATATATACAAGGAATATATTATTATTACATATAAAGACTGGTGGCTGTAGGACTAGTTGACAGACTTGACAGGATTTGACTAGTTGAGGATGACGGTGCCTGAAATACAGCCACACCAAAAAAGCTGCAGTAAATAGAAAGATTTTTGGTCAAAGGTACATCATTCTTCTGAAAACACTGTGCAAAATAAAAACAATTCCACTGCAAGCTGTGTAAGACAAGTGTGTGTAGGCATTTTGTATCTAGCAAGTTTTAGGACCATTCTGAAAAGTCATTTGAATGACATGCAAAACAATCAATCACAAAACATTTAGTACAATGTGCTTGTAACAAAACCACTAAGAATAACTAGCATTAGAGGAGTACCGGTCAGCAAATGCACAAGGATTTCTTGTTTACTTGCTACTTGGCTTGCAAACAAAATTTACAAATGGCCAGCTTATATTTTGCTCTGAGATGCAACTACTGTTTGACTGATAAATCCAGTGCAAGGAAGCTTTGAGAGCCAGGCATGTCTATGATTCCACATCCTGAGAAGGCATAAATACAAGAGCGTGTGTACGTGGGTGAGACTAAGTGCAGTGACAGAATCTAGGTAATGATGTCTGCGTCACTGTGTTTATAAAGACTGATGACTGGGGCAGAAGCTTGGGTCAGCTCTCTGCAAACTGCTGACACCAAACAAACACACACACACACACACACACACACACACACACACAATCAATACACATCAGTCACTTACACACAGTGTCTCTGTTTCTCCACAGGAGGTTCAGAGTCAGGTCCACCTTCAAGCGCTTGCTGAGCATAAACACGTCAGACTCTCTGTTGGCATTATAATAGTTAAAGCGAAAGTTCAGTTTCACATTAAGAATGTGGAATCTTAAGAAGCAAATTTTGTCCATCCAAGGCGGAATAGGTGGCTCTTGGATTTCTTCTCTAGATTCATAAGGCTAACGCAGCTAACAAGTCATGGAAGCTTGGCCTATATTGATGGCTTATAGATTTATTAGTATCAATACATGCATCACAAAATAATTTCAGATTTTTTTTTCATGATCTCCCAATGATAGGTCAAAACCATAGATTGTCACACTCACAACACATTTACATATAACTTGCCATTCAGTCTTCAGCAATATAGCTTGCTGAGTGATTCTGTAATACAGAGTGGTGCGAAACAGCGTGTTTTTTTACTGAGGCTGTTGGACAATGACTAGACAATCAGAAGAGGTAATTTATACTGTATATACAGTATGTTAGCCTTAAAGGTGTAATAACAACCAGTCTGTCTAATCTGCATAAAGATAAGCTGGACATGGTTCTGTAAACAAAACATTTATGGTAGACGAACTCACACAAATGTTGTATGTGAACTTTCCAGAAAAAATAACATCTAAATGTAAAATATGAGAACTACCTGCTATATGCCACCACCTGCTGTTCATTGCAAGGCACAACACGCAGACTCTCTTCCCCCTCCAATTCTCCAACACAGCTTTCTGGAGCAAGTCCAGATTGTTAGCTCTTTCTCCTTCTCCATCAGTCACACACACACACTCGACCACAGGTGGGAGGAGGTGTTCATTAGCCCACACCACAGGGGCTGTAGCTAAAATAGGCCGCTGATGAGTGGAGTGTGGGTATTAATGAAAAATGAGAGTGAGTATGTGTGCTGACATGCCCAATAAGGTACCAGGAGTAAGTGTAACTTCAGGAGGTGGGGACTACAGTACAGGTAAACTGACTGAGGGGTTTAAGGTTTTCTTGTATGAATTCTGGATATGCAGAATAATACACCATAGTCTGGATCTGCCACAATTTAACTCGAACTGAGTGGAGTAAAAAAGTCTAACAAATGTTTGCTGTATTCTATTAGTATCGTTTCCTCCGGATGTAAACTGGACGTGGTGGACAGTAACAAGGTAAATCTAACTGGTATCCTCACTTAAGTATTTCCCATTTGAGTGACTTGTCACTTTAACTGTACATTTTAATATCTAATATCTTACTTTTCACTCTACATTATGCCAAATCTGTCCTTCCTTTTGGTTTATGTGTGCATTAAAGACGTAAAGTGTCATTCACTTTGTTTTGAGCTTGTTTTGATCTTTTGGACAAAACTTGGTTCTATCTAATATCGTGCTTGCCTCACATATTTTATAGTATTGTAACAGACATCAGTGTCAGACTAACTAATGACCTCCTGTTAAAGACTGGTGGGCACCAGAGTCTTTTCACCTAAAACTGAACAAAGAGTCGATTAATCAAGCATCTTGAAATGATAATAGGACGCTGGAGTCATAATAAATCATCCTACTTGTACTTTCCATAGTCAAGTACATTTGAAGGTGAATACTTTAGTACTTTTACTTAAGTGGAGGTCTACAGGAGGAATACTTTACCTTGGATATCTCTACTTTAACTCAACTTCATGGCTTGTGTACTTTGTTCACTGTAAACTGGTGCTCCTAATAGTTTACAAATCATTGAAGTTCAGTAATGTAGATAAAAAATATATACTTTATAATTTTCCCAGATATTTATTCCAGTACTACTCTGCAAAAAATAACATCACATTACTTTAATACACACTAATCACTAATTAACAGTGAAAGTAAGAGCATTTCTACATGCACAGTGTGAAGGGAACTCAAGGGATTGGGACTAAACAGCGGTGCAGCCTTAAGAAAACGGTGAGGCTAGGGAGCATAAAGATTGGACTCTGGAAGAAGGTGGAAGGAGGTCATGTGGTCTGATGAGTCCAGGTTTACCCTGTTCCAGAGTGATGGGCGCATCAGAGTAGGAAGAAAGGCAGCTGAAGTGATGCACCCATCAAGCCTAGTGCCAAACCTAATCGTACAAACCTGTAAGGGGGCATGGCTATGATCTGAGGTTGCTGCAGTTGGTCAAGGTAGGTTCAGCAACGTTATGTGCCCAAAGAATGAGATCAGCTGACTAACTGAATATACTGAACAACCTGTTCATTCCATCAATAGATTTTTTCCTCCCTGATGGCACAGAAATATTCCAAGATGACAATGCCAGGATCCATCAAATTGTGAAAGAGTGGTTCAGGAAGCACATGCATTGGCCACCACAGAGTCCAGACCTGAACCACATTGACACTCTTTGGAATGTGCTTAAGAAGACTTTGAACAGTGGTCCAAAGCTCCCATCATCAATACAACATGTTGGGGAACATTTAATGCAACTCTGGAAATAAATAAAACATCGCAGAAGCTTGTGGAAGCGTTGCCACAGCGAATGCAAGATCAAAGCTAAAGGCGGTACAAAGAAATATTAGAGTGTGTGACCTTTTTTTTGCCAGGCAGTATATTATAATAATGTTAAATATAAATGATCATAATAATTAAAAAAATAATTAATAATCAATAAAGAAAAAAAATAAGACATATCACTGTATTCTGTATTATACCGGAAATCTCTATTACCAACACAAAGGTATCTGGTATGTGAGCAAGTATAAAGTCCTGCATAGAATGGCTTGTGTGAAATCAACAAGCTGAAACACCAGTCATAGAAATCAAATCATGTGCATGCAATGGGACTTTGTAATAAGGGGGACCAGCCCAGCAGGCCTGTTTTAGAAACACGGTAGGGAGTATTTCTATTCCTGTTGTTATCTCTGATCAAAGCAACACCTTCCTTTCCTGACACATTTCAGACCAAATTACCTACTTGCTGCAAAACCCCTCTCCCTTACTAATCTAGAGTGGTAGCTATGGCAACAGACCCCCTCAATCACCTGATGACAGGTAAGCTCCAGTATCCCATAGTAGCACCCTCTTGGCATGACGGCTCAGAAACATGCTGCCTCTGCTTTTTCTGTGGTCCATATGATAAAGGACAGGCATCAATTAATATTTTATCTTGGCTCTGATTGGGGGGAATATATGACATATCAGTGCTGTCTGATCAAACCCTTTTATATCCAAAATAGTAAGCACAGAAAAAGACGCTGGTGTTGAACAATGTTCTTAGCTTTTAATGAGTTTTATTCAAAGCTTGCATGTCTAGGAGAATGTCTAGTCTGGTAAATTGACATTATTGGAACATTTACATAATGTATACAAGAGCAGCTTAAAATGCCATTGAAAATGACATCGCGATTACAATAAATTAGCCAAAAAACAAAATGGTACGGACAACGGTAAAAAAGGTTTTCTAGTCAGCTGAATAAGGCCTACAGCTATCAATTTACATCTTCTTATAGGTATCTGGAAGACATCAAAATATGTTGACAAACACTGCACCTACTTTGAATATGACCATGAATATCGAAAAAGACCATTATATGTACATTGTATATTTTTCTCATATGGGTTTGCAAGCAATTGTGGCATTTGGATTTCGTTGCGCGAGAACTTGAGCAATTCAATCAGGTGACCCGGGACCCTAACGTGAAACAGCAAACTAACTAGGTTAGCTACTAACTAGGTCCCATGTCCTTTTGGCTACACCAGCAACCCCCTGATTCACCTCATGCCTTAGTTGAGCAAGCAGAGTGGACCCCGCACGGCTTCCACTGACCTCTCCGAAAAAACCCACCACCACCTCCGAGTAACTGAGCTCGTCCAGGGAGTCACGGCCCGTGGAAGGGGGGTGGGTGGGCGGGAGGGTTGCAAGGTTGGAGGACTGCGCGGAAACACCCAGTCACGAAGCGATCTTTTGTTTCCGACAACGAACCTTCCTGCTCGCACGAGAGCGAGCTCCAGCCGGAGAGCGAACAAATGAATAAAAAGTGATAAGAAGAATTAAAAAAATTACAGAGAGGAAATTGAAATAAGAAAATAAAGAGATGGGGTCAGGAAACTTATTGTTCTCGATATAAAGCATATACTGGCAAGAAAAAAAAATAAAGAAGGCGCGGAGGACCCTTTATACAAAGAGAAAAAAAAAAAAAAAAAAAAGCGCATATAACATTATAGATTCAGTTGAATAAAATAGAAGGAGAAAATGAGATTATGTAGGTGAAAGGATTTTACATAAAAAGGAGCAATGCATTAAAATAAGGGAAAATGGAAAATACTAGCTATTTCTTTCAACATCATGAATAAACACAGGGACATCTGAATACTATCTATAATAAGAGTCAATCAAAATAATATTGTAACACAATATCTATACATCTCTAGTACTAGAATCAATTTTGATAAAAGGAATGATTAGCACACACAAGTTTTATCAAAACAGCAGAATAAGTAAATTCGAAGGGTAGTATAGCACATTAGGAGTGATAATACAAGTAGTACAGGTAAAAGAACGACTACGGATTATTAAAGCACCAGAAAGTAAGGTTCAGCCAGGTACGAACTGTAGCCAGGATAATTGATACAGCAATGCTGCACAATGTATCACCCTTTATCTTCATAGGACAAGGGCATAACACTAATTGGACCCAAGTAGTGATTTTGAATAGGTAGAGGACGAATTCAGAGTACAGCATTAGGACATTGACAGAATGAGGTTAAGGAAGTAAGAGCGAGGATGAATAAAGAGTTGAGGTGGATGGGGGGAGAAGAAAAAAAGAGAAAAGGAAAAGGGGGGGGAAAAGAAGTTGGCGCAACTAAAAGAAGGGTCGGAAAGGTAGTGTGGTGGAAAGTGGTCCTAAAAGTGGACGTATAATCAAGTAGGTCGTTTTCACACCACCACGACGCTGGTTTCTCGGTGCGTCCACACAACCACAATTACGCGGTTTTTTTAATCACACAACACACCACCACCATAACGCTCCCAGACCACACCAAACACACGGCTTCCACACTATATTTGAAAGCACAAAAGCACACCATTCCGACCCTATATCTTTGCTAACAATCTGTTTCCTATCTATCACACTACAAGACAGACCACATACCACACACCTCACACTGTTTTGTTCCATTGACAAAAACCATACGTCACCTACACATACATCTCAACGTACTTTCACACCAATTTCTACCTTAGAACCCACACACACAATAACGCCCTCACAGTTTTTCACACACAACCACGACCCGGGCGCGGCGCTCACAGCTACACGCACACTCCCAAAAAAATACTGGCCGGCAAATCCATGAGTTGACAGTTCTGGGCTCACACATAGCCACTAAAAAATCCAGTTTTGTTTTTTTTTTAGTGTCAATTTTTATTGTATAGTTCAAAAATGTTAATGCAGCTTGTTGTTTTCGAACCCTTTTTCAATAATGCCGTCATTTTTGGTACATCTTACTGAAAGAACCACTCTACCCCAATACCCATCACAAATTTGTTGTCACAACCACCCTCGCTACTGGCTCCTCAAAGTCTGCTGGCTAGTTTGATGGTTCCCGATATGATCGTTGTTCTTATACATGCTATTTCTTCGCGTGCGGGATCCACAGTTAGTCAAAGCAATTCACACATTGCTGTTCACATGACTTGTTCCTTTTTGCATAATTACTTATTTATTATTGAGAATTTTGGAATTGAATGAATTGCCTTATTCTATTACTTTATATAAGAATTATTCTTTATCAGTTTTTGATTCCAAGCTGTGTGTTTGATCATTTATTGTTTAGTCGTTATGTTTGTGAATGTTATCTATATTTTATCTTACTGTTTTTTGTGTCTTAAATTTTTTTTGGTTTTCTGTTGCACAATTTTACCGGCCCAATGGTGCTTTAAAAATCTTCCTTATAATTAAAAGTGGTTAAAATACCCTGGGCCTAACCACTACAGTGTTGGCGTAAAACTATAAAAATCAAACATTCAAGAGGGGCTGTCACAACTGTCTTGTCCTCCTTTGGTTATGTTATCGAGGTCTCATTACTATATTTTTAACCAGACTGTACCAAAGTGAGCTGACATGTTGGTCACATTGAGTTGGTGACACCATCGTGAAAAGGCTACAAAATGGATCACTACCAACACAACCCAAGACTTCCATTTATTTGTTGTCTAAGACCTTAGATCGTCTCACCTATAGGTTTATACCTTCAACTTCTGCTATTTATTAAATCAGGAGTAAGCAATGGCGTGTTATTTCACAATTTTGCATGAAGAGCTAAGATGGAGGACTAGTTGAGTAACCGGAAAACTGTAATATGAACTGGGGAGGATTTTGTGAGGTGAACCTCTGTGCATGTGCTTCTATGTAATGAGGTTAGTCAGTTGCTTTAGGTGTGCTTAAATTTGTATGTCACCCAGTTGATTTGATACAGGTATTGGTTTTTTTGCGCGCATACGTTGAATTTGTGAAAATTCAATTCAGATTTTGCGTAGTAACTGAGGTATTTATGATATAGATTAAACAATCGAGTCTCTAGAAAAACACACAAACAAGAACGTTACATTTTGTGCAATGGGTTTTTTTTTTATTTGAGTCTTTCTTCTAAATTTTTTAATTTCTTACTATTCTGTATTTTGACTGTTATATTTTGTTTATGTGTTGTTTTTTCCAATAATTTAAATTTTATAAATTTTTTATATTACGAAATTGTTATTGTTGTGCTTATTTAAGCTATTTTCCTTCCTTTCTTAGCTATCATTTAATTTTAATATATTTAATGTTTTACACTTCTTTAAGATACACCTGTTTTTTAAAAAACATGGCCTTTTTGATGTGTTGAGTTTACCTGAATTTAAAACATTTATAAACATAAAACTATAAAATAATAATTGGCGCAACTTATTTATGGGCAGCAGAACAAACCTCAAAGCTTGCCACAATCACACATCACCAAAAGTGTACCATACAAACAGACCCTCATCACATCCCAATCAATGTGATAGATTATCATGCATCCCTTTTATGGTATGTACACCACATTGTCTACAGAATCCACCAGCAGAGGTTTGCACGGCGGCTTCGCATGCCGTCGTGCTGTGTCTCCTTGGAATGTGAGTGGACAGCCAGTTGCGTCTGCTTCTGTGATGAATAGCTTTTGAATGAAGAATGTTATCACAATTTGGCTATGCCAAACTGATTATGTAGGGGAAAAGACAAATTTACTTTTTTAAAAATAACGTGTAAATCTATGAAAAAACTGTTTTCAGAAATATACAGGCCTCAGGTTTGCATTTGTTCTGTACATTTGAATCTTCGGGTAGACATGTTTTTTCGTTGAGAAGTTTTTTTTTTTTTTACCATACCGTTTTTGTTTCTTCTATTTGATACATATCCTGTCCCATACTTACTTTTGACTTTCATTGTAACATCTACTCAAATCACGCCCATGGTAAGACACGCTATACTTTGGGCAATCTAGCGGGTTTCAAAATTTGTCACCTTATTACATTGCTTGAGGGACATTAATATTCAAGTCTTCATCCAGGAAAGATCACACTAATATGTTTCATAATGCCTATTAGCCATGTGGGAGTTTTAACTTGCCTAGGGGGTTTATTAACGCAATTAGAAATGAGACAATTATGGAGTTTTGGTTTCTGATTAATGACTAGGAAAAAAAATGGAGAAGCTCCCTAATGTAGATGCATCTACACGACAAAGCACTCTTAAAAAGCGCAGAAAGGGAAGAAGGAGAAGATAGTACAACAGTGGTTTCATTTTTATCATCAATGCTTCTTCCAAATTTACCCTCTAATGCCTGCACTGTGCAATCCACTCTATGCGCCCTTCTTCCCATCAAAGGAGAACTGAATCATAAGGGAAGCCCCATTTATCATCCAACACGACAAAAGAAAGTCACACCAGAGAACCTGTAGTTTTAGGTGCCAGTCCGACAGCTTAAGAAAATTGAAGTCTTCTAGATGCTACATGTGCATAGCAGTGTTGTTTTGTCGCGTAAACACAAGAAAACCAACAAGCTCAAGATTTTTCTGATACATGGCGATGGGTATTTTCGATGAATGAGGATTCAGGATTCATCCCGGGTAACTGGTTCGGTTAGACTAATACCCCCAATGGTCACTCTATTGCTCAAATGCTAACGTCTCGGAGTTTCTATATCTTCAAGAATGATCAAAATGAAACGAGCTGGTTTCTAAAGAACAGTTGTTAAGTATGCTTACTTAGGCATGTGCCACGGCGGTTTGTCATTTTTCAATTTCTATAGGAAAAATTACATTTTTTGGTAGAGATTTGAACACATAAGAGGACTCTTGGATTGGCTCACGTCTTATCCTATTGAATTTGTTATTTTCGCAAGAAATTAACAATCATGTGAACTCTGGTGAATGTATATAATTGCTTCTGTGAAGTAAAGTTTTTTTTAAAAATTGTATTAGGAAAATCTTAGACTGCAAAGCTAAGAAGGGCTTCTTAAGTAAACATATGTTTTTCATTTTTATGGTGTTTTGCCCTTCTCTTTAGAACCACATGTTCCATGTCTGTCCATTATAATTTGCTTATGGTTTAGGAGTCTAGGTGTCAGCACAATGATATACCCAAAACAAATGTTGTACTTTTGGTATTTAGTTCTCAGCTACGGTGATGAGTGTCGCTTCGGTAAGTCATGTTGTATTTCTTTTGTTGCTTTTTTTAACCTGATTGAAGGCAGGTCGAAAGAAAAAAAATACCTTATTAAAGTGTTTTTAATGAATACTTAATAAAACAATTCATATAGTATTTATGTTATCTTTATGAATGGTGTTGCATGCTCAAGTGCAGCCTTCTTGTTGCTCCGTAATGAAGCCTCCTCCCCCCCTTATCTAATGGTACTTTTTCAGTTAATAGGCTATATTTTTCCTTTTGGTTTTGTATGTTAGTTGAGTAACCCACCCCTTTTCTATCCTGTCAAATGTATACGATATAACTACTACCCCTCAGTTGACACAAGCAATTAACAAACATTATGGTCCGAGGCAGTAAAGCCGTCGGTGTTGTTTTTAAATTTGTTCTTTATAACAATTGGTATTAAGTATTTTATAAGATCTAAAAATAAAGCAGTGTTCATAGAAAGGTGATCTACTGTCGTTTTTTTTTCGGTGTTTGTTATAAGTTGATTTTAAGTGTGTTCTGTCAATGTAATTAGTTTCTATTGAACTTCACATTTTTATTTGCTCAGCTCCAAATGTCACCCAATTCTATATAATTTAGTGTTCGTTTGGGCGTCCCAGCATAATAGCATAATACTAGATAGATTAGATAGACAAATATAGATAGATGAGACTAGTATAACGCAATAGATAGAGATAGAGAAGAGACATAGATAGATAGATAGATAGATAGATAGATAGATGCTGTCATCTTGAATAACTTCAATCTCAGTCAATTGTTTTTATTAACGTGTTGGGAGTTTTTTCTTGATGTTTAAAACTGGGCTAACATTCACACCTGTACAGGTGTATTTTGCCCGTAAAGGCCCAATCAAAGTCTGCAGGCTCATTATGTATGTGATACTGATTTGGCAAGACAGACGATAAGCAATACGTCTGTAAGCGATTTAGAACAATTGTTGCTGCATGAAACGTTAAGATTACGCTATTTCTTAGGTCTGCAAAGAATCTTCAATAAGAAAGTAATAAGTCTGATAATCAACACAAAGAAGAGAAAGGACATTTTAAAGCCTAGAATGTTCCAAGAGGGAGACACATACTAAATCGCTCCAAAAAGACCAACTGTGAAGAAACAAGCTCAAATTTCACAAGCTACTTTCAGGTCAGTCACTACTGGCACACATTAACACCTTATCTAAGTAAAACAAGAAAATCTATTGTGTTAGTGCATCAGTGATGTTTTTTGCGATTACTTTGTTATTGTTTCTATTGAAATAGCACAATTAAGATTCTGTAATATAATCCTATGGTAAGAAAAGAACCACAAGGTTAATGTACAGACATGTGAGGGTGGAAAAACCGGAGTCCGAACCCCCCTTGAGCAAGCCAGAGGCAACAGTGGCGAGGAAAAACTCCCTTGGGTAAGGAAGAAACCTCGAGAGGAACCAGGCTCAAGGGCGGAACCCAACCTCCTCAGGTCAACCCGACTACAGACTGTTATGTTGCATGTTCTTGTTGGACTGTCAGACTGCTCTTTAGAGCATACCAAATAAGGTCATGACTTTATGATTTAGTTACTCCTTTTATTCAACAATTGAAAAGTTGTATACTGTTAAAAAATTAACTCTTCTATTAAATAGGGTTACAATTTACAAAGGTTTTATGGGTTTAATGAAATAGACTGGTATTTTGAATGATGATGACAATTGTTTTAATTTTAAGCCATTGTATCGTTTCGGTATGGAATATTAGTCCATTAGTAGTAGTATCAAAGTCTTGCCTAGAGTGACGTCAGGTTTCAGTGAATATGTACAATAATACATCTTAATTAAAACAGAAAAAGCATTGTAAATCCATTACAATGAACAACACAAGGACGCAAAAGCCATCGTTTTAACCCATGCAGGGCTTTTGTGTCACCAGTAATTTCTTACACATACCTTTCCTTCCTTTTTTTATTCATCTACTCCTTCACTCTAGTTAGCATGCATTTGCCATAACCTGTCTCCTCCTGCTATTACTGCTCATCTACCACTGTTTGCGCTGCTTAACAATACACAAAGCGGAGCACCATGCAGGCAAACCCAATTAAACACTGGAGCTTGTTGTTTCACAGCTAATCAAGTCAGGCCCAGTGAATAAAACATCACTGATTGACACACAGCGCACACACAATAAGGCTGCTTGTACAAGCTTTGCGGCACCTCATTGACTCTGAATAGAGGGTCTGTCCTGGAGTGAGGTGAGTTGTTTTTGCTTCATTGTCTTTGTTTTTATTTTTAATTCTGAAAGCACAAAAGCAGCAGACCAATTTTTTGGTGTGTTTGCACAATAATAGCTTTGCTCTGCCGTTTGATAACCAAGCTGGTCTAATTCCTCTGTTCTGTAGCTGCAGAAGCCACATTAACAATAAGGTAAATATGGTGCAAACATCACTGATGCACTTATTTATTTTCTTTCTGTTGCCTACAGGAAACCATTTAGTTTCATGCATTGCTCATCCAGAAAGAACTTACTGTAAAAAGCGAGAAGCTTTAAAGAAATTACCATGTTCTGTGATATTTAATATATAATAATATATAATACACATAATATGTTTTCAGTAAAGACATTATATATTTAATTACTAGTGCAACTGACTGTATTCTGTTTCCTCACCAATTTATGCAATGGAATGTATCTATCTATCTATCCATCTAAAACTCCAAGTGCAAACACACGCAAGATGCATTTTAAACAGACTGAAATCCTATCACTCAAACTATTTAATGAGATGGTCTGAGACACGTTTAAGCCACATGTTATAGCAGTGTAAATGTATCTCTCTAAGACATTTCACAACCAAAACCGCGCCATAAGTAGTACATCATATGACGTTTTTGTGAAACGATCGTCATTCAGGACACACATGATAGGGGACCATACAAAATTGATGAATCAACTGGCAATTGGTTGCTATTAAAACATGGTCAACCCCTTACATGCAGAACTACATGCACGAAGATCGTTATGATGACTGGCCTTAACAGCATGTCAATGTCACCAAAGACTGCAATGGTGTCGTGCCAGATTGTCTTTGAGTGACTCAGAATGGCAGCAGGTCATCTTCAGTGACGAGTCCCGCTTTTGTTTTGGTGGAGACGACCAACGAATATGTGTAGAGGAAGTGTGGTCAGTGCCAAAATGAACCGTTTGTTGTCATGCATAACAAGTCCAGAAGGCATGGTGTCACTCCACCACACCCCTACCGTAAAAGCTGGGTTGGATTATCACAGGACACTACTCTACAACTCCAAGTCGGGACTCATGGAGCCTAATAAATAGCTCAACAAATATTGTCCATATCATTCTAAGTTTTTCATAATTTATTTTTCCTGGTAACCTCAATCTGCCTTCTTAATAGCACTGCTATCTCGCTTGCTTTTGGGTGCCACTATTCTGTTGATGAAGAGTGTATAATTTATAAAACAGCTGATAGAAGAGCGGTCAAAACCTTCTTCATTATGGGAAACACAGCTGGGGGAACAATTAAGATTAAAGTTTTTAATGGACTAAAACGTTTTTGCTAGCTTATTACTATAAGTATTACCCGAAGAACAGCTAAAGATCTGATGATACATTAACTACTCCATATGGCATAAAGTGATATACTGTGAATTTGCTTGGTTCAAACATGCTTGGTACACAAAGGCTGCCAAAAATAAGTAAACTGAAAGACAATAATGGTGTTGATTATTATTATTATTTTTTTACTCATGTGGACTATTGCAAATTATAGGCCAACAATTTAGGCAAAAGCTATTAAGTTTTAAAAGGGCTCTAAAAAGCAGTTTGGCTGTGTGTGTTAAAGACTGTGGATAAGTATTATAGTTTGCTGCTATGAAATTTAAATGCCTTAATGTAAGTGCATGCTAAGCTTGCATTATTAAGGACCTGACTTTGAAGGCAGGTATACCATGGCTATTAATTGACTTAACTGCTCTTCTTGGCGTTAGAACTAAAAATCAATAAAAATTGCATCTCTGCGATCTTGGCAAGCTAACATGTTGGCACATCATTCACTACCTTTGTGTTAGCATTAGCTCAATAGCTCTCTCTAAAAGGTAGCTCTGTTACTCCAGCACAGTGACCAAAAGACTTCTTTTGGCAGTTTTTGAATGAGTGTTGTTTTTTTAAATATACACCTCTATGAACTGCTGCATTTTCTACCTCAGGTGACCCTTGCTTCATCTTTCCCGTTTAACCAAATATCTGCTCCTCAACTCCTGCAGATGCTCAGATATCAAAATTAATTCTACACAGAATCTTCTGGTTCACTGACTGTACTAGGACACACAGTACTATGCATGGACTGCAGAGAGACTGCAGCATTAAGCTGAGCTTTGTGGAAGCGTGACGTTAGTGTTTCAAAAACATCTCCCTGATGCATAATGCAGCCAGAGAAGAGCTGACAGGGGAGAAATAACTGTACTGAGGTTCCTACTGCGAGCATGTAGAGGGGTTTACACAAGACGTGTGTGTGTGGAGAGGAGGGGGGCTTTTGAGATTACCTTAAACACTCTGCATGCACCTTTCCCTTTAATGGATTTCTCAGGCCTATTAATTATTAATGTATTAATAAACAATGCTGAAGATAATAAGTTAGTGTAATTACTTCTTCCATATCAAACTGTGTAAGTGCTAATATTTGAATTGTGGTGATCACATAATAGTTACTGACAAAAAAAAGTTGTACTTCTGTTACTCACACATCTCTAAAAGAACAAAGTAATAGATGTGTGAATATGACTAGCACAGTGTAGGAAGTGACAGAAACTCCTCAAACTACATACTGAGACAACTAATGAATCTAATTACAGTTTAGGAGACTCAAACAATGTTCATAATAGCTCTCTGTAAGGAGACTAGAAGCATTAAACTCTTGTTGAGTATCAGTAATACTGTGAGGAATTTTGACTCATTAAGTTTCTCTAGAGCAAAGTATTTCACACCAAATCACTCTAAATCCCTCTGTTTACATCTTAAAATGTAATTATATACAAATCCTGAAGAAGGCAGAATGCTGAATATGGGTGTGTCCTGTTATTTTGGCAATAGGCAGGATGTGTGTAATAGATTGAGAGTGAAGTGTGTATGTGTGTGTCCAGTACCAAGGGAATGATTATAAAGTGTCTCTGTTCTGCTGCAGTGATTTAATTAGACTTAAACAAGTTAATGACGCATTACTAATATGCAAGCACACGCCTACAAACTCCCTCACCCACACACACACCTGCGCCACCTTAAAGACAAACACATCTGCATGTTGTCTGGAATAAACCTGTTTAAGATTTTCCGATCCGTAAACATGCAAATTCACTTTTAAGGGGGCGGACACAGTTCCTTTAATGCCTTATCAGACAGATAATCCCTCTAAGATCCTTCTCCACAGAGACACCACAAAGCAAAATCTGACGAGTCATTCAGCGGTCATGACGTTCCTTCTCTCACACACACTCATCAGTCTGAGTAAGTGGTGACCGCATTCCTAGTGCCTCTCTCTTATATACACAAACCCCTGTCGTCCTCCCAACACAGCCAGTGGAGGGTATAATTAATCAAGCTGTTCAATTCTCCCTCAGTATTACAGCTGCATTACAGTGTCTGCAGGGCAGCTGATAACACACGCTGAGAGTGACTCATACGCTGCACCTAGACATAGAAAACTCAGCTTCATCAGCATAGTAACTACACCACTGTGCTTAGGTTCCCACATAATACTGAATGAAAGGTAGTGGACACACATATACATACATATGCACCAGAGAGACAAGGAATCATAAAACTTACGAAACTCAGAGAGATCCAGTAGTACAGAACTATTTAATATGATGCTCTTGCTAGAAAGTCTAGCTCTATCTTCAGAGCAGCAGGTACCGCACACCGAATGACTCACATTGAGGAATAATTGTAGTCCAAATAAACACCGCAGAGAGCTAGCATGCAGCTGGCCACATAATTAAACCGATTTGTCAAAGCCAACTTCCCACTCTTCTTATACCCTACTTGATCATTGTTATTACTATATATCACAATTGATAACATCAATATTATTTTCATCATAAGAACACAGGGTTCAAATAAATCTAAACATAGGCAAAATGTCTACAGAATAAACACATCACAGACGTGCAGTCAGAGCAACAGTGGAATAAGGTTCAACACAGAGTATATATCATATACTGCATACAGATAATTCTACAGACCTGGTTCAATATCAGAGTTGAAAATTCACTTTTTAGACCAAAAAACTTTTTTTACGTTTCAGTAAAAACAAATTTCTCATTTTGAATAAAGCTCAAAAAGCTAGCCTGTGCATGATCAGCAAACACAGTTTTATACAGTTGTTTGTGGGACAGTAATTAAAATTATTACAATTTATTTCTAAACTCATAAATGTAACTAAACTCAGGTCTCCTCATTTCCCAAAATGCAGATTACCTTAATATCAACAGCCAATCGTGAGCTTGCTCTCCATCACATGTCTGTATATATATGAGTTCAATTTGTTTGTCAGTTTGCATGGCATTGTTAACTCATTGAGCGTACAGAGCGTAATTCTCTGTTACTCTGTTATTCTCCCGGGTATGATCTTTGCTTTGTCTGTGTCTAGTTTTAAAGTTAAACTGATATTGCATGTTTTGATAAACAAAGAGAATATTACAGATACTCTTTGCAGTGTATATGGTTCATAAATCTCAATCTGGTAATTCTTACGTAGAGAGAAAACTTTTGACAGTTACAAAAAGTAATCTAAGTGTGCATAGTCAACATGATTTAAGCAATCTGGAGTTCTATCTGTTTCTGTCCTCTGTTGTGGTGCCTGTATGTGTGAGCGTGTTTGAATGGGTGTGTTTGTTGGAGCAGATCTATAGCTCATCTCAGTTATTTATCTGTTGTGTATCTAATAAGCTTTTGAATGCTTTTGTAGCTACATCAGTTATCTTCATCCATCACCAAATGAATCTGAGCTTTGTGTAAACCAGAAAACTAAGAAGAAAAACAAACTAATATACCTACTCAAAGTACATTAACAACAGGTTGACGAACAACAGCTAACTCTCTAGCTAACCCAGCTGGTAAAATGTTAGCTTTAAGAAACTGGTTAGTTCCCTGGCACATGAAACAAAATTAAAAACAACAGACCTTCAGTCAGTCAGGAGGCCCTTCTTTATAACCGCCAAATGAACCATTTTGTATACATACTGATATTGTAAAAAGAATGGCCATGTTGACAAATCCAGAGAAATTTTGAGAGAGAGAGAGAAAGAGAGAGAGAGAGAGAAGAGATGCAAAAAGGCTGATGATATATTTGGCAAAAGAAAACAGACAAGAACAGTCCCCCCTGGCTGGGCTACTTTTGCTGCTGTTGTCTGAGTGTGCATGTCAGAGTCTTTGTTGATGTAGACAAGTTGCCTTAAATGAACCTCTATGAAAGTAGACTGTTTCACTGCAAGCCCAGATCTCTGACTGTGTGTATAGTTTTCTTTCTGTGTGAAATATTAAAATATGATTTTGGCCTTTAAAGGTTTTTTTTTATTTCTAAAAGCCATCCATGACGGAGGTGTATATACTGAATGATATACGGCAAAAATAAAGAAAAGAATAGGAAAGAAAATACTTTACTCCCATATTTTAGTATTATTGAGATCATATATAAAAACTATGAATAGTATAGTTTGAATAGTAAATAAAGTGGCTATATTTATGTCATAGACATAATTACTCTTGGTTCCCATCACCACCACTGTAATCAAATCTTAGTTGTAAAGTTACAAAGGGACGGAACCATTTCATACTACACCACTCAATGACTTGTTTTAAATTGGCTAAATATCCGCTATTAAAGTTCTCAATGAACTGTCAAAAGATTAGCTGGTCTTTCCATAACGATCATTTTAAATTTTAAAGGGAAACCAAGAATTTGCTTTATTGTAAAGAGTTTGAAGAGTTTGAACAGTTCGGAAAGAAAAAACTAAATTGTCCAAAAGAAAAAAAAACCCTAGCATGTATCTCTACTTTCTATACATTTTTACCTCCAAAAAACTGAACCCATTTAATCAAACTGTAACCTGAACTTTTAAAAAAAACCCTATTGTGTGAATTTTATTTTTATCATTAACTGGCCCAAAAGAATTTGCCCAAAAGGAAAGAGTTTGAAGAGTTTGAACAGTTCGGAGCTGTCCAAAGAAAAACATGTATCTCTACTTTATACATCATTTGATCACATTAGCTGACTTTTACAGTGTGTGAATTTTATTTTTATCATGAATGGACCAACAGAAATGGCCCAAAAGTACCTGGCTAAAAATCTGGTTCCATTGTCTTACATTAGAATTAAATTAGGTTTTAGCTACTATTTTGGAGAGACATGCTTTTCTTTGGGCAGCAACAATATCTGGAAAGTTTCAAAAACACTGTTTTTGTGGTGTCAAAAATCCAATACATTTACAAATATCTACCTATTCAGCCAACCGCAGTTTAGTTCCCCCCCTTAATGTTTGCATTTTAAGGAACGTTTCAGCCATTCTTTAAAGAAGGCATAATGCAGGGCAGCCGATCAGAGAAAAGTATACATATCAGCTAGTGAGGTTTTAAAATATTGATGATAAAATAAATTCTGTTTTTTTTTTTTTTTGGCTTTAAACCACACAAATGTTTTCATTGGAAACAAATACGTGCGATGGGGCTTTTTCCTATTGGCCTCACCTACAGTAAGATACTTACAGGGATATTACTTTATATGCCATGTATAAAACAAAACATGTTGTATTTTTTAAATGAAGTCTATTTAAGGGTTCTTAGTTTAACTCTATTTCAGAACCACATTTTGAAATCTATGAACAGTTATTTATGGTTTATAGTGATGATGGACAGACAGACTGTGACATGCGCTGAGCTAACGAGCCTGTTTATTAAACAGGCTCGTAGCACAACACAGCAACAACAGGATACAAACGGACATAACCAAGAGGGCAGGGACTGAGTCAGAGTAAGGAGACAAGTAAAATTCAGAACCAGGCAAAACAATCAGACCAGCAACAGTATCCAAAGGGAAAAGACAAAAGAGTAAACTAGAAAGTCAAAATAGAGTCAAACCCGGTTAGTAAACGAGAAAACGCTTAGTATGCACAAGGTGGCAATACTTCGCAATGGGTCAGTGGGAGAGAGGAGTATTTGTACAAACAGACTAATCAGCTACAGGTGAAATCAGTATTCTGGAGACTTGGACCTGAGAAACGAAACGGGATTGGGAGATGGTGGATATGTGACAGTGACATCCTCGAGTGGTGGGTTATGGGAAACGGAGTCCGGGAGATTGGGCATGAGAGGAGAGCCAGCATGCGTGACATTTCTACAATATAAAGAGTGGAATGCGTCACTAGAGATATCATAATAGATTTGTTTTTCTCCAATAGCGATAGGGCAAAATTCTAAGCTTTTGCATGTGTTACATGGGTTTGTTATTTTAGCCTTTATTTTAGCCTTTTTGTGCAGATGAGAGCTATGTAAGGATAGATTATTAACAAAATTATACAGATCAATTCTTTTTTCTACTCCTGCAATACCACACTCAGAACTGATACTGCTCCAATACCAATACCCAAACTGAAGTGGTGCTGTTTCTGGTTAATGCAAGTCATTCACTATGTGAAAAATGTGGTGTTAGACTGTGAGTATCAAAGCGGAGATGGAGAGGGAGAGACTGTTGCTTATATTGGACCGTTAATGCAGTGTTGGTAGTGGTACCTGAATGGCTGAACCAGGATTCCTTCAGTGATCAATCACCTGACACCATGTAGCCACTTACTATCTTACACTCATGTAAACCCTATTCAGGTTTCTGACAGTGGTACAGAATACCATGGTGGTAAAACACCTAAACAACATTTTCCACTGCAACAGCCCTACCTTTACAACCTACAGTCAACTAAAACTTCTACTTTCAGATAAAGCATGTTAGTTTACAGGTATAATTAATGACATGTTTTATAGGCCCTGCTGTCTTCAAAACACAGGCTTGTCTATCCTCCTGTTGAATTTATACGCTAATAAATTAACAGAAAGGAACAGGATGTGAATGGGAAAGTAAGCTACAACTGAACCAATAATTAAACATAGGCTGCTGGTGCAGAGGCAGTGTGTTCTTCTACTTTTATTACATTTATAAATCGATAACTGAACACATGCATGAATGGGAGAGTAGGAGAGTTCATAAAAGTGAATCAGTGAGTGACATAGAAACAGTAAGCAATTCAGCACAGCCTTCAGACTGTCGTAAACACACCAAATAAGTGCCACTCAGCGTCAAAGCACATTACGCCTGCATGTGCGTGAGTGAACATGTACTACAAAAACCCAGACTGTGCTCAGTCGCTGTGGCAATGAGTCAGCAATACAAAAAGTTAAAAGGTTAACCTGTCTAAAAATACCCAGAAGAGCTTCATTTCCAACTGTTAAAAAGTGCCTCAGAAATAAACATAATAAGTTAGACTGGGAGTCATACATACAGTTCCAAAAATCTCCTTAAGAAAGTGAAACACCAGAAAGTAACCTTCCAACACCTGCTTCAGTTAATTAATTGAGCTGCTCATAGAATTTAACAAAGTCATGCAATGGTGGTAGTGCAATGAGAGGTCAGGAACCAAGATATCAATAATTTTACTAAAAACAATAATGTTTTCCTGATATGTTTTTTTTAAACATCTTGACTGCAGTGCTATTGGAAAGGAAAATAAAGGTTACCAGGAAAATAAATGACAATAAATTTAGACTGATACAGGCAATATTTATTGAACTGCTTGAAGATCAGTGCCGAGTAAATGAACTTTGACTCCTCTTTCTGTAAAGACTCAATTGCTCAATTTTGCCCAAGAGTGTAAGTCTACCCATAAATGTAACATTCCTCTCTGTTGTGACTGTGTCTGTCAGACTGCATGTCTGATGGTTTTTGAATATTTCAGCTGAATAATTTCTTTGATTCCACGAAGCTGCTCAAACCACAATTAAAAGCACTAAACCCTTAACACACACTTACACACAACACAACATAGTATTTCCCATATTTGAGCGTCATCATTAGACAATGGGTCTGTCTGAACAAGTGTGAAACTATGTTTACAAGTGTGTGAGTGGGAGGTCTGAGGAGGTGAGAGTTTTCAGTCTGTGTGCGTGTGTGTGTAAGAGAAGGGATTCTGCAAAGGCATGCCAGGAGGAGGGAGGATGAGTCGAAAACAGAAAGGGAGAGAAAAAAAATGACTAAGGAATAAAACAGAACAGAAAAGATAGAGGAAGAAAACAGGGTGAAGTTATAATGAGGTAAAGCAACGTGGTTAAAGAGGGGAGAAAGAAAAGGAGAGAAGGAAGAAATGACAGAGGGACAGAGAAAAAATAAAAGACAAAACAGGATGAGGGAGCACTTACAGGATGCCTGGCTGACAGTCTGCCACTCACTGTACTCGTCTGATTCCAGGTGGAAGATATGAACGACTGAGAGACCCAGAGAGAGGGAAGAGAGGGAAGAGGGAAGAGGGAAGAGGGAAGAGAGAGAGAGAGAGAGAGAGAGAGAGAGAGAGAGAGAGAGATAAATGGCCTATTTAAGTTTGTTTCCTTTAGGGAATTCTGTTAACTTTTTTTTTTACAAAACAAAATGCTAATTTGACATGAGTGTTTGAACTTTCACGTACAACTGCATATGGCATAATGTTAACTGTGCAAACCTTAGTCACATATGAGAGAATTCCATCCACAAAAGTAGACTTGATCTTGTGAAGCTGAAGGACAATGTTAAATGATTAAACACACAAAGTGATGGTCTCATGTACACACAGAAAATAAATCAGTTTCAGACAAATATACACTCACTTGTCTGTACTCCAGAATGATTTTGGGCAGAGGGTGCAGGTCCTGGAGTTGTAAGAGCTATATATGATTGGGCAGAAACAAACAGAGAGGAGAGAGAGGAAGAAAGAGAGGAAGAAAGAGAGAGAGAAAGATGGGGGTTACTGATTATTGCTAGTCTGTTTCTCTGTTACCATCATAAAGCACAACATAACAATTAATCCATTAAAAGTCTCAGACGACTATCTACTAAGGTCAAATATAAAAGGATGTTGTCACTTTGTGTTCATAAGCTGAACATGGTTATGGTGTTCAGGGTAGGTAAGGTTATAACAAACAAACAAACAAACAAATAAATAAATAACAATAAAATTAAATAAAAAAAACCACACTTTTAAATTAAAAAGCTGATAATTTGCAGTAATGTGTATGGGGGTTACCGCAGCCTCTGAAGTAGATTGTTGTCGTTTAAGCACAGTTTTAGGCAGGTTCTTATTCTCACAGCGCTCGTGCAGACGCAGCTTCTCAAACAAAACCTGATGACAGGAGAGTGTTAGTGTCATCATTTACATGTAGTCAGTTGGAGGATGCTCTTTCCCAGAAAGACTTACAAAATGTGCAAACAGTAGACGTTGAAGCAGTCCAAAAAACATAAAGAGACTGCAAGAATGAAATCATGCAGGAGAAGCATTAACTGTGGGCATAAATTAAAATAAAAAAAACACAAATTTTAAAGCAAATGAACAACAAAACAGAAGTCAACTGAAGAGAAAGGAGAAATTACACAGTGATTAAAAAATAAGGTGGTTACTGTAAGGTTAGTCTTTAGGACATGGTAGAAAATAAATTAGTGATTGTGAAGTAATGTGGGTAATTCTCATTCCACCTCCATTCCACTGGCAAGGAGACTAAAGCAGGAAGACCTAGTAGTGTTCACTTCAAGTCCTGTAACATGAGAACCTGAGAACCAGGTGATCTCAGTCACAAAGGAGAAGTTGGCACACAGCTCTGAGTGGAACAGAAAAGGCATAAAAGCCTCCCAGAAAGAATTGCAATAGTTAAGCCTGTTTTTCTTATTATGTGAAAATGTGGTACAGGATAATGTTGGGCAGAGCTACTAAATGTAGCAATGGAAAAATAAAGGTTTGTGTGATGTTTTTAGTGTTGTAAAACTGGTAAGGCAGCTCCTTTTTAAGCATGTTAACAAGTGAATGTTGTAGTATCAGTGGAATATTTCTTTATTTTATTTTAAAATTTCTGTCTGTGTTTATCATATGTACCGTATCATTATCATGATTATCATGTAATTCTCTAAGCGTTAGTGTTATTCTTGTTTTCTTGTGTTCCTGTTTTATAATGGATATTTCAGCTCTCACTGTCTTAGTCTGCACTCTTTCTCCCGGTAACGTCAGAATGGACTTTAATAAACAAACTTCATCTGTACCCACCTTCCCCACCTGCTTCATCATTGCAATAAGTCTTAACAGTCAGGGTTCCCTTTAATGTGTGCCAGCTCCATAATGTAACTTCAGGGCCACATTATGGCTTAATTCTTCTAGCAAAAAAGCAGCAAGTCTTGGCTTCATCTTCTTTTCCATAACAATTTTCATTACGTAGGAGTCATATTCATTTAGTGGAATCTGAATAAGGCCGTGAGCTGGGGTACTTAGGGTAGCAACAACCACGAATTTAGCGAACTCGCATGAAACTATATGACCTTAGCCAGCATCTCTACAGGTTTGCAGCAAGAGATCCTTGCACATGTGCATTTCAACAAAGTTAGTCGGTCAGTTAGCCAGTCAGTCAGACAGCAAAAATGAGTATTCTAGGCCAGCTACCTAGGCGGCCCAGGAAAATAGGTATTGATGCATCTATACATTATTGTAAATATTATGCAAACACTGACCAGCCGAAGTTGAGCACTGCTGGACACCAGGAACTGTTGGCCTGCAGCCTGATGAGCCTCTTGCTCCAACAGTTTCATCTTAGTCTAAGAGAGAGAGAGAGAGAGAGAGAGAGAGAGAGAAAGAGAGAGAGAGAGAGAGAGAGACACAGAGAGAGAGAGAGAGAGACAGAGATAGAGACAGAGAGAATAACAGGGGTAGAAAAAGACTGACAGTCAGACATGGATATTTGGGGGAAAAAAGGGATGAGTTTTATAGAGAGGCAGGTCACACTGTACTTTTTGAATAAGCAAGTGCCAAAAAAAAAAAAACTAAGCTCCACTCTATCTCTCTGGAGCAGTGTGTTCCTCTCAGAATACTCTTCATCTCAGTCTGTTTGGGTATTACACTTTGGCTGTGGTGATCCCTGCTACAAGAGCAAACAACCCTTTCTATTTCTAACCTACTCTGTGTGTGTGTGTCTATTAAATCACAGCAATGAAACTGAGTACTGGAAGTTTCTGCCTCTGTCTCTCTCTCTCTCTCTCTCTCTCTCTCTCACACACAAACAATCTGCATTACTCCTAGCATTTCTGATGTCTTCTTCAAGTTCTCTTTGTCCACATGTATCCTGTGATTCTCCATTGCTGAAAGAGAGAGTAAGACAGTGAAAGAGAGTGAGTTAGAAAAAAAAGGGAAAAGAGAAGGTGAGGACACTGTATTTACATGAACTTAGATTACTAGAAGGCGCTGGTGCATCTCCATTTAAAAATGCCTTCCCTCTCAGACCCTTTGATAATAAAGAGGAACAAAGCAGGCCATAAGCTTCATTACTGACATGCACTCTCTAAGCAAGCTGGCTTCTATTAAACCAAAAATACCTTTAGAAAAATGCAGTAGAAATATAAACTGCATAGTACAAACTCTTAAGAACTTAAGGACATTCAATGCCTATAAGCATCGGAGCTAAAATTGTAAGGCTCTATTTTTATTTTTTTTCTGCAAAACAAAATTATATAGCTTACAAATCTATGCAAGTAGAACTAAAGAACACTCAAGACAGAAATGGCAACCAGCTACTTTCATCAGGTTAACACATGTTTCTTAATTTTGCAACATATTGTCTAACTTCTAAACAATGTACCTGCTAATAGTGGAATCATCTTCTGTTCCATGCAGAAGTATAGCTGCCACAGGCCCTGTGACTGCAGAGCAAACAGTAAAAGTGTGGGTTTGTAAAGGGGTTTTTCTTTTTTGGCTAAGAGGTATTTTTTGGGGTCAGAGGAATGTACCTGTAGTTTGTTCCGGAGCTCCACCATTAGCCTATGTAGGTGAGACAGACTGGAGATCACCTGGGTCACCTGAAAAATTCAATGAAAAGAGGGAGGGAGTCTGAGTGAAATTGAATAGTTGCATCTAAAAAATGGATGATCTTCCTGTGTCCAAATATAGGTTTGGAAGATGTCCACATGTTCAACCTTCTTTGTTTCAAAGAACAGGCTGTGGAGGTGTGAATGGGAATGTGTCTGTATGTGTTCAGACTTTATTATATCTTAGTGTGAGACGTGGTACAGTTTGTGACTTCTGACTCTTCTGCTCATCTTGCTGTAGAGCATGTTTGAATGTTCTGACCTTACTGAGCCCAGGCACAGGCTGTGCAGGGGTATGTGTGGCTGGGCGTGTGCAGTGCTTGCTGAGCAAGTCCTGGAAGCAGCAGGCAGAGTCTGCAGGGTCCAGTAACCAGGCAGCAATTTGAGGATCCAACACCTGACAAGCAGCCACTGCACAGAAGAGAACACATAGTGCTAGTGAATAGTTGAACTTACACAGTTTGTGTAACCCATACATGTAGTTGATCAGCCAAAACATTTTTGGAGTACGAGCTTTACCTCTTTCGTTTTTCATTTTAACTATGAGGCTAAAATAGCTAACAGTAGTATGTCAGTCACATAGTACAGTATAAATCATGCCAGGTATCAAACTTTGACACAAGTGTGATGATGCCCCTACTCTAGCTAAACCAAGTAATTAGAGGAGATGGTGTATTTGAGCAAAGAAAAAGAACCAGGAACCAGGAATAGTCTATACCAATGCAGTATAGACCATGACTAGACACAATTCCTGTCCAGGAAATCAACCCCTTAAGTATCTGTCCAGAGTTGACATGTGATGGACACATTAACTGCGGTACATTTAAATTTCTATTTGCTGTCAGGAACCGATGTACTAAACAATGAACTAATGCAGATTTAACATAAGTCTATACAAACCTATAGTACTTATTGAGGCAATCTCCATAAGATTCACAAAACATGTAATAGCGACAAAGACTAACACACAGACAGAATCTTTAGTTATTCCAAACTATTCTGAGCAACTTGTATGTCTTGGTATATCTGTATTGATGGCTTTTCAAACAGTGATATTTCAAAGATTTTGCATAGTAGGTGGAAAACTACTAACAACAGCTCTGGTGTGTTCACCATCCATGAAGTGCACTGCTACCAGTCAAGATATTTATTATTATAAGAGTTAACATCTTGCCTTGTTTCCAGCTCAGATCTCGAAAGTGCCTTAGTGTGGTCCGGAGTAGATCTTTGGCTTTATAACATACTAAATTTTGAGTTCCACGCACCATCTGCAACAGTATCTCTCTGTAACACACACACACACACACACACAAGTAAGTGTACTTCAGTTTGGCTGTATGTATGTATTTGGCTGTGTATTTCCCCCTCACACCTGGTGAAAAGATCCTGTTTTTTCTGTGGGTCTTGCTGAACCCAGACAGGTCTCTGCTCCAGCTTCAGAAGCAGCACTTTCTCCTCAGCAGCTCCAGTCAGCTCCAAATGTAATGACTCTAGACTCATCTTGAGCAGAACCAAAAGTCCACACACAGCAGAAGGAGGCTTCTGCACAATAGGACATAAACAGGTAGATGCACAAGAACACTGTCATTTTCATTTGTTCATTGTCCAGCAAAATGGAACAATAAATGGTCGATGAAGCATTTGGAGCAATTAAGTGGGGCAATCAACAGTATAACAGTTATAGGTCGGCATAATACAACAATAGCTTAATAGAATGTAGACCTTTATGGATTCAAAGTTTTGGAGAAAGGTACTATACTAGGAGACTGTTTGGTATGGTGGAGCAGAAAAAAGATGTTGCACTGATTGGAGTAGGAAAACAGTGTTAGGAATTTGCGCTGGGAATAAAATGTTCAGGATGTTGGGCAGATAATGCAGTGTTGCAGACGTTGAAATAGGAATACAAAGCCAAAGATGCTGGAAGGAAAATGCATTTTCAGGTTGTTGGAATTGAGAATTCAATGCCAGGAGAAGTTGCAGAAGACATGCCACGTTAAGGATGTTGATTTAGAGTTGTTAGTGATGTTGGAGCCAGAATGTAAAGCTATTAATTTTGGAGCAAGAATGCTGGAGTACAACTGAAATGCTACAGCTACTACAATACCAATACAACATTAGGAATGTTGTAGAACCAGTATAAAGTTTGGCATGCTAGAGTGGACATACAAAGTTTTAAAAAACTAGAACACAAACACCAGTGTTGGAAAAACCGGAGTGTAGAGTTTACATAATTAAGAATGAGGCAAAACATCTTTTTTTTTTTTTTAACACTGAGCAGTTAATTAACCTCTGCAATATGTAGTAGAGCAGCCTTGACTGAATGTCCTGGTTGAAATTTAGGAATTCATCTGTCCATATTCTACTGCACTTAGCCTGATCATCAGATACCTGTTCAGGGTCCAGTTGTGTGGTCCCATCCTGGAAAACCATTGTAACCACCAGTGCTCTTGCTCTGGAAGCCTCCTCCATCAGACACACCCACTCTTCTTGTGATAGACGGCCGACATCACAAACTCGTGGGTCAGAGGACAAGGCCAGGATGAGCTTTGATGACGCTGAGGGCGAGTTTCTTTCCTTATCTCTCTCCGAATATATCTTGTTGTTTGTTTCTGAAGCAGGGCACTGTTGTTTAGAACCGTAGACGCAGTTACTTGCTTTGGTTTCCTGTTTCCTCTGTTCTTTCTGAAGGACAGATGTCTGCTCAGGTCTCTCATTTAAAGACTGAGCACCTTTCTGTGGGTTCAGGAGCTGTGTACTCTTGCTTTGCTGGGTCTGGTGGAAATGATGCACTTTACTGTCTGGAGTCACTGAAGATGGCTCCAAGGAGCTGGAGAACCTTGGAATTCTAGTTGTTTGTTTAGGGCATGTTTCCTGGAGGATTGCAATTTTCAGGGGGTCCTGTTTGGATTTTGGGGCCTTCCATGTCATAGATTTCTTCACAGTCTCCACTACAGAACTCCTCTCATGCACCTTTTAAATTAAATGTATGAAATAATTAAATTATTGAATAAATCTGAATTAAACTAAATCATTATTTACCTAAATTAAATCATGAATTGTTTCAAGGAAAAATGTTGACTTGCATTAAAAGTTTTACCATGAAATACCAAGATATAAAGTGAAAGATATAAAGATATAAGTTCCAAGATATAAAAGGAACACATAAAAGGAAAAAGAGAATATTGTAAATATAAAAAAAACAGATGTCTAACAACTTCTGTCAAATTATTTACTCCCATTGACACATCAAAAGCATGAAAACATTCATAGACAGTTTCCAAATTAACAGCCAAATACATAATTAGTGTGGTAATAGTGTGGCCTACAAATCCAATGGTATCAGGTGAAACAAAAAAGCAAATTTGATTTACATATCCCTGCCTGCATGTTGTCTAAGAAGAGAATAAGATTCAACTTCAGTCTTTTAAATAAGTATTTTTTGCATCATCAGCATTTTCCATTATTCATTAAGTTCCGTCTCACCTTGACTCCACATACCACACTATGTCCAAACTAAGCACTGGATATCACTCTGTTATGCTTTTATTTATCAGTAGTACCAGGAAATGAACGATCTGAATCGTGTCTGCACATTCAAGGTTGGGTGTACACATCCAAATGTGATTGCTGGACATTTCAATCACTGACATTAATATGTTGACATTATTATAGAGCTGGAGCGACCTTTTCCTGCAGCAACAGGCCCCACTCTTTTGGGAAGGCATCCCACTACATTTTGTAACATGGTTGAAGGAATTCACCTGCATTCAACCACAAGAGCATGGTGAGGCTGGGCAGTAATGTTTCTGTGATAAGACATAGTCCACGGTCACTGTTCCAGTTCATCCCAAAGGTGTTGAATAGGGCTTGAGTTGTGGGCTCTATTTAGACCGGTTAAGATTTCCAGGCCAAACTCAGAAAGCCATTTATTTTTGGACCTTGCTTTATGAACAGCAGCATGTCAGTTCGGTCGAATGTAGACCATTAGTCCTTCTCCTTCAACCCTAAAATATGGAATTGACAAGGTGCATTTGGGCAGGTGGTGGTTTCCAAACCAAGATTAATTTGTCAGACAGCCAGATGGTGGTGAATTATTGCTATAAAGAACATTTTTCCAACACCAGGGTACCTTAAACTACCCCACTGCTTTATACGTGATTGTTGGTACATATGGATGCAAGGGTAGGGTGTGTGTTTATAGAAGAAGAATCAAATCCCATTAATCAGCACCCAGAGGATCCCTACACCCAATATTTTGTACACTGAAGCAGCTCTGACAGTGATACATTTATTTATTCAGGAAGCACATAGCAACAATGAATTTTAGTGGGGCTGAGGACTGCACTATTGCCAATTCTGCATGCAAGGAACACAGAGGTCAATCACTGTAACTTTAACTGCTCCCAGATGAACCATTTCTACCTGAGCAGCATTTTTAAACAGCTCTAAAGCTCTTCATACAATGAGTGCCCAGCACAAACATGCAGGAGTACACACATACACACACTACAGGAACTACAAACTTTTGTCGTCAGCAAATCCTAGCAGAGTGTTGCAAAGCACTTTAGAGAGGTCAGGAAGATCAAATGATTCAGCGGCTTCAGCTCAAATAACTAAAACTGTATAAATAAAATTCAATATATAACAATATATAACAAATAACAATAATAATAATAATAATAATAATAATAATAATGATAAGTATTTTCTAATAACTATTTGCGAATTCAGGTGTTCAAATCACTTCCACAGCCACAAGTGTATAAAACCAAGCACCTAGGCATGCAGACTGCTTCTACAGACATTAGTGAAAGAATGGATCACTCTCAGGAGCTCAGTGAATTCCAGCATGGTACCGTAATAGGATGCCACATGTGCTACCAGTCCAGTCATGAAATTCCCTCATTGCTAAATATTCCACAGACAGCTGTCAAAGGGATAATAAAGTGGAAGGGATTGGGAATGACATCAACTCAGACCAAATAAAATGACAGCGTGGGGAAAGCGGATCCTGAGGTGCAGTGTGCAGAGGTCGCCAACGTTCTGCAGAGTCAATCGCTACATACCTCTTAACTTCATGTGGCCTTCAGATTAGCTCAAGACCAGTGTGTTGAGAGCTTCATGGAATGGGTTTCCATGACCGAGCAGCTGCATCCAAGCCTTACATCACCAAGCACAACGCAAACCATCAAATGCAGTTGCGTAAAGCAAGGTGCCACTGGACTCTAGAGCAGTGGAGACGTGTACTCTGGCATGACAAACCACGCTTCTCTGTCTGGCAATCTGATCAACGAGTCTGGAGTCAGGAAAACAGAGCTTGTTTGACTGCATTGTTCCAGGTGTAAAGTTTGGTGGAGGGGGGATTATGGGATGGGGTTGTTTTTCAGGAGTTGGGCTCCGCTCATTAGTTCCAGTGAAAGGAACTCTTAATGTTTTAGCAGACTAGGAGATGCTGGACAACTTTGTGGGAAAAGTTTGGGGATCGCCTCTTCTTGCTCCAACATGACAGCGCACTAGTGTCCAAGGCAAGGCAAGTGGCAGCATCAGTGTCTGATGTTACAAATGCACTTCTGCAAGAATGGTCAAGAATTCCCATGAACACATTCCTAAACCTTGTGGAAAGTCTTCCCAAAATAATTAAAGCTGTTATAGCTGCAAAGGGTGGACCGACATCATATTCAACCCTATGGATTAAGAATGGGATGTCTCTTAAATTCATATGTGTGTGAAGATATACGAGCGAATACTTTTGGCAATATAGTGTAGATAAATATATCACACAATATCACAAAATATGAAAAGTACTACTAAATTATACATTAGAAACTACAACAATATTGAGTATTTGCAATACTGTCAAGCACTAAATATAAGCCAAGGGTGCCCAATCCTGCCTCTGTAACTATTACAATACAACCCTAATCTAACATGGTCCAAATAACGAAGGCCTTCATGAACATCTAATTATAAGAGTCAGATATGTTAGATCACTCTTCAGGATGGTAGATCTCCATGACCAGGACTGAGCACACCTTGTACAAACCTTCACCCTTTACCTTCAAGAGGTTCTGGCAGATAGGGTAAGTATCTGTGACCATATGAGATGCACTCTGCTCTGATCCAACACAGTCAGCTTCTATCAGGACATTTCTCTCATCTGAATAAGACACGAACAAATTCACACAAACACATTTATGCTGACACTAGACACTATTGTGCTCATTACAGCAAAGCTGTTGCAATGAGAGAGCGAGAGAGAGCGAGAGAGAGAGAGAGAGAGAGAGAGAGAGAGATACTCTCCTTTACTAGCCCTGTCTCATCAGATTGTCAACATTACTCCAGCACATACCAGAGAGCACTGACAGCTAAATAACCAACATATATTAGAGGTCAAAGTGATCAGAGTTCATAAAAAGTAATAGAAGTCCTTGATATAGAAGAAATGTGACAATTTTCTTGGAGTTATTTGGTGTTTACAACATATAAGGATATCCACAATATGCGCTAAAAAGCATAGTGATGGTATTTATCACTATTTATGGTATTTGGAAAATATTGTCATATTGCATTGTCATATATTGATAATTTATCTTAGTATGCAAATATGGACAGTCTTTGCTGCACAGACAATGCAAAGACTACTAATATTTTTAGTAAAGACTATGGATAGAAATTGAATGTTAGCAGATTTAGTCTGTCTAGAACTAGAATTTTTTCAAATTTGGTGTAGATCCTGTAATTTGTTGCTCCCTCCTACCTGTATTGTAACCAAAAATGTGTGTTTTTGTGCAACAAAAGTCAGGTGATGCCTACAAGCACCAGCAAAGCCCTCAATTAGGCTGTAAATGCAGATCTCTACTAAACTTCGTCTTTAAGCCAGGACACAATTAAATAATGTGGACTCAGCATTGTCGACAAGGTTGTATTTTTTAAGCACCATGGAAAACTTTTTACGCAGTTTTTGTTTTATTTCTCAGCTTTAATACCGACTTTATAAAATTAGTTGAATCAGAAACTAGAAACACTAAACTGTGCAATGTAGAGGCCTCCCAGGACTCTTCCATAGAGCTATTTCAGTGTTTAAGAGGAGTTGCTTTGACGCCAAACATACAAAAGAACAGTGTCTCTCCCTACTGGGTACTTTAAGCATTGCACTTACCATTTTTCTCACAGGTGCCTTCCCTTTCCCCTGAATCTGTCTCCATCTTTTCTTTTACTGTATCCATTGATCCATCTTCCATCAATAGCACGTTTTGGTCAAACCCACCGGCTCTAGCTGAAGCAAAAGCAACATTGGGCATATCTAACATCTTCTGGATTGGCTTTTGCCAATTGTTTCCACTTGGAAGGCGTAGCTTTTCATTTGTAGTCTGATAAAGATTAGATGAGTCAGCTTGGCCTAGCCTACTCTTCCAAATCTCTTTATGCAAGTGTCCATGGCACAGTAGTGGTTGTAAATGAGTTTCTCTTTGTCCGAGTACATTTTCTAAACATTTTCCAGTCAACTGAATCTTCTTGGACATACAAAAATTCTGCAGATGATCCTTCTCTTGCTTTGACATCCTCATCACCCTCTCATTGGCCTCTGTCATTTTTTCATGAGCTTTCATTTTCTTGGAATCTCCAACTCCATTTTGCCCTCCAAATTTACTCTTTAGCTCATGGATTTGAGCTGTAAAGTCATTGCAGCAGCTTGTCGCAGGCATCTGCAGATCACCAATGCTCCATCGTTTTCGAGGGGGAGACAGAGTCACTCTCACTGCTTCAAGTGCATCGTCAGTGAAGGTTTCTTTTTGTTTCTGTGGTAACACTATGGAATCTAGTGCAGCCTGTGAATTCCCAGGGAATGACTTTTCTCCCTGTTGAAGCATCCCTGGAGTCTGCTTTCCAGGTAGTGTTATCTTATTATCATTTAATGCTAACAGACTGCTGTCATCTTCAAAATCTCTGAGTTTTGGATTGACTGGTTTATCTGTTCCCCACCGACTAAAGGTTTTAGCTTCAGACTGGAACAGTGGAATGGCACGCTGACCTGTCAGGTCCACCTCCGCTGATGGGAGCTCCATTTCAGAGGAGTTTAAACATTGTCTCTTGTTCTCCTCATGGGGACTACAAAGAGAAATGTTCAAGTAAATTTTTTTGTAGCAAATGGACAACAAAGACCACTTTAGACCACAAGAAAAATTCTGAAGTGTAGAACACATCTGACTCTAAATGGCTGGGCATCTATACTCACAGTGTCCATGGCAGCTTAGTGCAGCTGCTGGACTTTTCTGTAGGAGTTGTCTGGGTAAATTGGATCGTTCTCTCCACCTGAGGACTGGAGCTAAGGCCAGGCCTATGCCAAGGACTGATTTACAGTACAAGAAAAATATGCAACTAGCAGTAGAAAGGTAGTCTGTCAATATTTAACTTAGCTAAAAAATACAGCAAAATCATTTTTTACTTATGCGCAACTGATTATGTAAATATTATTTGAAAAAAACTCACACATCAGTCTCTGAGTGCAGCTCAGAAGGTTTGTTGTAGCTGTCTTGATTCTGAGTTAGCTCTCTATTGAAGGAGTCCACTATTTAAAAAACAATTAAAAAATATAACATGATAATACCCTTATAACTACACATTCTGGGAACAGTAAAATAAAGTCTTGAACTAAAAAAATCTTTAAGCTTAGGCTTAATCTGGGACAGGAAACCCAGCCCTCTGAAAACATGTGTCCAGCAAGAATTTTTTTTTTTTTTTTACACAATTCTTTTGGGACAACCTTGTCTTTCAGATAAGCTCTCCTTATTCACTTGCAATAACACAAAACAACATATCTATAAGATAATTAGTGTTAATAGCATTAAATAGTGTTAAACTGTAAACTGAAATCTAAACTTGATCTTGGTAAAATATTTACACTATCAACAACCTCCTTCGGGCCACATCCTGCTTCTAAGCTTAAGCAGTAGAGTGTTAGTAGAGTGTAAAACATGTAGCCCATTATAGTTCACTTATTTTTATAAAATTTTTGTACAAAATATCATGAGAATAACAAAACAGAGTGCATTATTACACCGCGAGCAATACAACACACAAATGAAATACATTCTGGTCCTAAGCTTAGCACGGGCCTTTTACATACACCCCTACTACTCCTCAGTTATAGTACATGGTTAGTTTGCAGCTTCTACTACAAAATAGTTATTTAGAATAACTTAATAGTAATTATACCATCAAGTAGAATTTTAGTTAAAATGTTTTTTCTAATATGATCAACACCCATGATTACGGGAGTATATAATTAAGCAAGCTTATCAGAACCAGAAACGGGCACTGCGGCTCTCCCTAACTCACTGAGTCCGGTCCTGTATATTCTGCCTGCATACTGTGCTCTCAGCGCAGCCATGACCGTCTGTGCAGCCAAAGACAGAGGGCCTGCAGACAGTGTGTAGCAAGGGTAACTCTTCATTTCATCTGCCTCTCTCCTAGCTTACTGCCTATCCTACAAAACACAGACAAGTCAAATAATGTTCACATTGTTTTCAAACTGATGGAGCAACTAAACAGTACAGAACAACCTTATTTTTAACACACAATTTATTTGCTCATTTTAACATGGTAAAAAAAAACAAAAAAAAAAAACACGTAGATACACTTAACATTTTATTCCCTACATGCTACAAGACTTATTTATTGCAATGGCAAAGTCTGTAGTGTGGCGACATAAATCACCCACTTCTGCTTTCCTAATTTGGACGTTTTCTTGGAACATAGAACCCACTATTATAATGAGCCAACTCAACTTCATAAGTAACAGAAACCTGGGCAGTCACACGAAACCAACATACATTCCTATAAATCAGGAATAAATCAGTACTCATGGATTAAACCTTTATTCTTTTTTTATTTGTAGTGACAAAGCTTCTTGTTAAAAGTTTTAAATTCTGCGAAGTCATGTACACAAAAAACACAAAGTGCATTGCCTGATCAAATAAACTAAAGAGATATCAGAAGAGGCCCTAGAACATAGAGGTGCATGAAAGCAAACAATACACTCTGAGTGAAAACGGCATCTCCTCTGGTATCCAGCTGCAAACTCATTTCCTTGTATGCTGGGCCCTCCTGAACAGCCATAATCACAGATACTGGGTCCCTGGTGCAATCTGCCCTGTTATGCAGCCTATTTAGCACCAGTCCGAATTTCCATCTCCCTCACTGCTTTACTGAGCAGTGTGGGATCCAGGTGAAAGTAGACATATAGTTCTCTTTCTCGTCTGAGGGTGGGGCTCTGCTCCAGCTGAGCCCTTTTGATCCGGAGGTCTCCTACAACATCCTGCAGCAGCTTATACAGATTCTTCTGCTTCTCTTCTAGCTCACCCAGAACCACTGACAGCTCCTACGTAATGAACAAAACAAAAGTCACATTACAAAAGTTGTGTTAATGTAAGAATTAAAAAAAAAAAAAAAAAGTTTTTTGCAATGGTTCTTTACTCTTACTCCCATGTAATGTAATAATAAAAAGGTACAGCATGAAAACGGACAGCAAGAATACAAAACATATTCAAGCAGGCCTGATACACAATCATGCCTAAATTAACAGCATATATATATATATATATAGCAATAAAATAAGTTTTCATCCCCTTGTCACCGCTTTAAAAAGTTTTTATAGAGATTAAAGTTGTACGAGATATTTTCTTCTAACTACATTATTGCACTGTGAGTACAATGTAACTGCTGAGGTATTAAATATACCATTTAAAAGTATATAAAAAAAAAAAACATCTGGAAATCATTCAGGGCTGTTAATGAAATGATGTATTATTTTTACCAAAGACCTCCAAAAGCTTATGCAGTTGAGACACTTCTAGCACACAATTGAATATTTTAAAGGCCCATTTAAGATAACAGAAGACTGGGATTAACAGAGACCACTGCAGTGATTACAGTTCTGATAGGTAATAAGTACAGTTAAAGGGGGGGGCGACAAAAAAAAAAACAAAACAAAACAAGAAAAACAAACAAACACAACAACAAGTACGAATTTAGAGTGATAATCCAACATAGAAGAGACAGCAAACCTGTGATGAAAAGGAGACCTCTGAGACAGACAAGAAACAGAAAGAGACATGCAAACCCAACACCCAACAGAAAAAAACTCTTGTGCTGCCTCAACCACTCAGTGTATCATGCAGTACAAAACTTGACACTAACAATCAGAAATGACTCACATTGCCTATGAGGTTTCAAAACGACGGATGGCGATGAGGATAATGTAGAAAAAGCAAGACATACCTGTGAATTAGGGCAGAGCTCCTGAGCAGGTGTAGCTGTAGCACGTACCTGCGGCCTCAGGTGAGGCTGCACGATGTGAGAGTAAGCTGCACGCTCCAGGGCATCACAATCACGCTCTAAACGCACACCAGTGTAGCCCTGCTCACGAGATGCCCTCTCCAAAGCCTCACGAACAGAGAGAAGCTCCTGATGGAGGCCAGAGGCTTTAGCATCTAACCTCCCAAATGTCTGAAGAGGATCTTTACACTCATCAGAGATGTGACCAAGCTCCAGGACTTGCAGCAGCCTGACACAGACACACAGAGACACAGAGACACACGCACGTACGCACGCACGCACGCACAGAAATGACCTAAGTGAGGTTCCAAATTATTATGCAAATTGTATTTAATAGTCATAAAGATTTAATTTTATGTTTTTCGATTAAACTCATGGATGATTTTGTGTCTCAGGGCTCTTTGGATCACTGAAATCAATCTCATACACCTTTAATTGATAAGTTTGCCAGGTGAGCAAGGTAAAACTGCTTAAGAAAGACATTCCACCTTGTTAGGCAGGACACTGGTTTCAAGCAGATAAAGGTATAATGAGGAAGGTTCTGCCAGACAAGTTCTTTAGATTAAGACAGCAGCTGCTAAAATGCCATTACAAAGCATAAAACAGGTACTTAAAGCATACATAAAAGGAGAAAACTGATGGTGTGGCCACCATCCTCCTCTGATCTCAACCCTATTGAGAACCTTTGGAGTATCCTCAAGCAAAGAATCTATGAGGGTGGAAGGCGGTTCACATGAAAACAGCTCTGGGAGGCTATTCTGACATTTTGCAAAAAAAATTAAAACAGAAACTCTCAAAAAACTCAAGTTCAACGGGTGCAAGACTTGTGAAGGTGATTTCAAAGGTGTTCTATGCTAAAATGTAGCCTAACTTGGTCGGTTAAGATGTTTTTGATTAAAACAGCTTTTCAGTAAATGTGATCTCTTAATGATGCAAATTCAACAAATGACCATTTTCAGTTTTTTTACAGCCTATAAAATGTTTTAAAAATGTTACGCATCATTTAAAGGTTTTTTTGAGGCTTTTTATTACTTTATTTTAAAAGAAATTCTGTTACCGTTTGTTCAGTAAAATCTGATTTATACTCTATATTGATGACTTGAAATTTATACTTACTGTCATTTGTATCAACCAATTAGGAAAATCAAAGAAAAATATCATTTGCATAATAATTTAGAATGTGGTGTAAACAAACTTGCTTCAGTGGTTTCCGATACACTGGGAAATCTATAAACGAACACACTGTTGTAGTGATAGCAGCCTAGAAGCAATCTAAAAGCCTAGGGTACTGATGATTACCATATTACCACTATATCAGGGTCATGTGATGCCTACTGCAGGGTTGATCTCATTATTGTCAACACCACAATTTTTCTTTTATGCTGATGAAGGTTTAATCTCATTATTAGTAGGCTGATGAGTAGGTTATAACATTTGCTGCAATGATGTCTACAGTGACTTTCTGTAGCTTAAAAGTGATGACAAATGCTGAGTTACACGCTGTGACGTCCTTAGCAATTGAACGGTCCTCAGTTACAGAGTGCTGTCATGTTATTACTCCAAACTTGAAAATTCAAATTGTTTATAGTGTTCTTTTTACTCTCCTTGTTGGGTACTCAATCCTCTGAGTGTAATCTATCGTCCAACATGCGTGCAGGTAAAGGGGAGTCTGATTCTGCCAGGGATTCGGAATGATGTAATAGCAGTAACACTGAGTCCACATGCTGGCACCACGCAATGTCCCAGTGTGCAGCTCTGCACGTCTGAATCTGCTCACTGCGCTTCATTTAAAATGAATGATTCTGAACAGAGATTAGCTTAAAAGGTTCTCCTTTACAGGCATATATAGAGGGTTTTGCGGTAAACCACAAGCAAATTTCTTTTAAGACAACAATTTAATTGCAAGATATGCTGTTGGCATGATGAAGTGTTGTTTCTACAGCAATGAATTCCATACCTGCTAAAGGCAGCATCCTTCGAACCGATCACGGTTTTAGCATTAGGCCCAAGGCAGGGTATCTGGGTCAGTTCAGGCAGGGACAGAGTGTTTCTTCGCTGTGCTGCAGCCTCAGATGCTCCTTCCAGTCTTTGGACAACCCCCTGCAGCTGAACCACTGTCCTCTTGCACCCACGGAGCTCTGCGTCCTGGGCCAGATGCACCAGCTCGAACGAGGCTTTCTGGCGTAGGAGCTGGTCCCTAACCTCAGCTTGCCGAGCAGTGTAATAATTCTGCCGGGATATCTGAAGGGCCAGATCACCACGTACCACAGGCACATTAAGCAGACGAGCACTCTCCCGGATAGCTGAGCGGACAGGGTCACACATCAACGCATCAAGGTCAGACTGGACAGACAGAAGCTCAGAGTGCAGAGCGGGCTCACGCCATGAGGCCTGCAGGGAGCCAAGGGGCTACATGTAGAAAAAAAAAAGAGGCAGTCGCAAAATATGAATTATTACAATGTTAGGGCGCAGAAAACAGCAAATCATGTGGTAACCATCTAATATCTCACTTTTTTAATTTTGTTTTGTTTTTTTGCATGTACAGGGCCAAGACAGTTTGGTGATTTCCTGTTCAAAACATGTTTTCTCAAACCTGTTACTGGACTGAATTAAATCATGTGCATTTGACCATGGAAATTACCAAAATGTGCAGGAATCCTAGAACTGACCTAAAAATAAAAAACAAACCTTCACAACAAACAAAACACAACAGTATTCAACATACATGTTCATTTCCATTACTTTTGTAAAATGTTAACACAAAGAACATTGAGACCTTATAACGGCTGTAATTACAAACATGCTTATAATCCAAAGTACCAAATCCACTGTACCATATAAAACTGACTCTGAATCATTCTACCCCTTATTTGTTGACTGAGATACATTCAAATCCCCCCCGCTACGTGCCATACCTGTGTTTGCTTGAGTTGCTCAGTGAGCCAATCCTTCAGTGCCTGGTCTCCCTGCTCCTCAGCTTGCTCCTTCAGTATCTGATATTGTACCACCATGTGAGCCCACTGAAGCTGAGCCATCTCCTTCCTCCTGCTCTCCACCACCTTCTCATCCTCCTCCTCCTCACTTGCACTGCAACAGCTCACCTCAACTGGCTGAAAGCGCTTTAAGGAGGAGCTCTCCACCATATCAGAAATGCCTTGAAAAAACTGTTGCTGGGTGTAGGCAGCCAAGGCCTTAGTGTTTTGCTCTTCCTGGCGAAGGTAAGGTTCCAGGGGCAGCTGAGACAGCAACACCGGCGGCCCTGCCTGGGCAGCTACAGGTGGGATGGCACCATCCTTTTTCTCCATTGATGGGACCTCAGCATGGAAAAAACAACCAAACTTTGTGGTCTCCTTCACAAGTCCCTCTAAACTAGCATTGGTGGCTGCATTTTCAACTGCAAGGGCTGAATTAGCATCCTTCACTGCGGTGCTTCCTTCCTGGTGAAGCGTTTGAGCCGCTGAGGAGTCAGCTCCACGGCTAGTAGCCAGCACTTGGAGTTTCTTCAGCCTTCGCAGTTTCAGCTGTTTCTCTTTCCGTAAAGCCTGGAGCTCAGCCTCCAAATCTTCCACAGAAACATCGCCCTCTCCACACAGAGAAGGAAGAGACCCTCGTACACCTCCAGTCCCATCATTTGGTCCACAAGTCTTCAGCAAGTCCTGAAGTGTTGCTTCATCCAAGATAGACTTTCCAGAGGCACGCAGGACCCGAAATGCCTGCACTTCTTCTGGTGTGAGGACATTGCTCTGGTTCACACGATGACAGAAGAAGCGCAAAAGATGCAGGTTGTCTGGTGCAGCATCAAACAACCAGTCGAATTCTGAACCTTTCAGCGAAGATGCACCTGGATAACCCAGCCGTGAGAGGGCCTCAACGAACCTCTCCCCATTGAGCATGACTGAATTTGGATCCCCCAAACAAGTTTACACTTTATCCTGCAGTAAATTTTGAGATAAGACAATTTAAATTTATTCCAGAGTGAAAAGCAGTGAAGGTACTGAGAACTAAATTCACATTTCACAACAAAAAGGGTCGCAAAAGGTTTTTAAGAGATTCTGACCGCCTGAAAAGAAGACTGACTACTTTTGGAGATCTCTCAAGAGCCATATCTGAGGGTGTTATTAATAGTTTTAGGAAACCTTTCAGCAGCTTTAAATTGTTTCTTCTATAACATCTTCATTACAGAGAGATTAAGATAAGAGATTAAGCTTTAAACAGGTTCTTTACACTCATACAACTTGTTTACGAAACTGGTTCAAAGAACCATCAACTGGCACGGGTTATAAGCACCCAAAAGTGATTCTTCTAAGGAACCAAAAAACAAAACAACTATGCATCTTTTTTTAAGGAATGTGGTTCAGAGATTTCCTAAGGACTTTAGTAGATGCACATGTCATATTAGTGATACAATCTTTGCCCTCCTAGTCATGTGGGCATAAATGTGTTTGTATAGCATGGGATATTACAAGATGATATTAAAAAGGCATTTGAAGACACCAGTAATTTACAAACGAGTAGGAAGCGGAAACCATACACTTCATGTGATCATCATTTAAAGGCAGTATCAACAGATGCATCTTAATCCCTAATAAGAGGTGTACAGGTTGTTTAAATGAGAGGGGGAACCCTCTACTGCATGCAAAAGCACCCTTTCTTTCTTAGCTGACTAACCTTTAATGCCACCCTTACTTTTCCTGAATTTTTGCATTGTTAAGTTGCTGACATTTAAACTAAGAAATTTAGAGAGACGTGATAAGAAAAAGTTATGAGTAGAGAAACCGATTCTTTCCATGAAACCTACACATCTAAGTTACTAGACACAATGCTGATATGGGTAAATTAGTGGTAAAACTATACACAGCATATTTTTGTCCGCACTGTCTGATGTACTTCAAATTTTGATTAACCAAAGTGCTTGCCTCTGCTAATTCAATGATGATCGCTCCTTTACCCTCACAGTAACTTAAAATCATTATTAATTGATAATATTTGCTGGTTTAACTGGTGCTAAAAGGACTGTTACACATTGGTTTAGCTCAAATATACGGCTATCATAACAATGGCTAATATTATCTGGTAAATCTGCATGTGTTTTTAAGACCACTTGAATAATCAGATGACTGCTTAAAATGGATTATAATCAGAATGTGAAGTACATGTAAACAAAATCATGGTAGCAGTGAAAAAAGCTAGACTTTTAAACCAAAAAAAAAGTAAAAAGTTGTGTTTTTGGAATCATATTTCTGCACAATGACCTTCATTTAACTCTCCATGCAGAACAGATTTTTCAAAATGTCTACATAAATGTGTAAAACCTACATAAACAATTTCTGTTTTCTGTAAAGTGGTTTGTAGAAACAGCCAACTCTTCTGACACCCGTCACCACCACTCTAACATCATTCTGTTTCAATGCTATGCAGAATTCCATATATGATCATGATCCGTCTGACTGACTCTTCACATCTTATCGATTTGATCACGCATTAAATGAGAGAGGCCTTTAAGTAACGGAAATTGCTGAGAAACACATCTTACGCTACCTCCATTAATCAGCCCTGACATCTAGCTATTAATGTCAAATACCCGTTTTAACTCGGTGCTGATGTAACCTTAGCCTACCTACCCAACATGTAGCCAGCTACGAAGTGTGAGAAGTAAAGGAAACGTTTTCTAAAAAATAACGACAGCTAAACTATTCTACTTCCAGCGCAGCGCCGACACGGTGCTCGAAACAAAGCTAAACATTTAGTAAGGTGGGTTTATCAGCCCTTCCACAAAATAAGCACGGCAGTACAAACGCAATACAAAGCATGTCAGTTTTTCCCAACTCAGTTGAGTCACAAGTGCACCAAGACTGTGGAGGCAGACGCCTAGCTGTTTAGCTAACACTACAATAAAGCAACTGGAAAAGTAGTTAGCTTGGCTGCGCCACGTTAATATGAGGGACTTTCAGAGGGAAACACAGCTCGTTTTACAAGTGAACATATGTAAACCGTATATGTGCTGAATTACCGTCTGCTGGCGATGAAATAGACCGACGCTTCTTGGCCGTTAGCTGCTGTTTAATCTCTGAAGGCTCTGTGTCTGTTGCTCTCAGGAAGCTCGTTCGAAACTACAGAAACGAAAAAGGCGCGCGGGTCGCCGCGTCACCTCAGGTGGGAGGAGCTTCCCTGTTAACCCATTCACGCACGGAGCCACGCTAAGGAACAGTGAAAGGGGAGCTCACCGACCTTTCAAACATTCTTCATCGTTAAATGACCAAGGTGTATACATATATAAATGTATATGTATACATATAATAAAATGCTATAGATATTTTTAATTAGTTCACATTACTGATGAACTAGAGAGATGATTTTGTTACATGATACAGTAATGGCTCATCGTTCGTATCCAGCCCCCAATCCCATTGGTGTTTTGCTCATGATTGACATGACTCGGAGCGAATCAGAGTCTGAACCAATCAGCATAGAGTTCCTCCTCACGGGTGTCTGTTTAACCCCTGGACGGCGCTTCACCCGCTACACTTCGCTGGCGTGGAGCTGGAGGGACTGTTGCAACAGGTACAGACCAAATACCGGATTCACAGCGGAGAATTTAACAGGTATAGAGTTCAGGGAACGTTATCTCTGATAAGCTACTTCCGGCTTTGTACAGTGACTGTGTGGGGGTTAGCGCTAGCTGAGTAAAGGAGAGAGGGAGGGAGAGTTGGGTCTTGGGGTCTTTTGTACTGAGGTTCACCGTTATATAACATGCTCGATCTGCTGCATGACTTTACTCACACATGTGCAGCTTCAGTGTGTGTTTTTCTGACCCAGTGCCTGTCATACAAGTCACTGTGTACCGAGTCAGGTTTGCAGTGCGTACATATTCATGCCCGTTTGCCAAGAAATATGGTAAACATTATCTCACACTTAATGTCTGTGCTTAATTCCTTATTGAAAACTTAAGTATAGACCTTTATGGTTCCTTAGGGGCCCTTTAGTAGATTCAACTGTTTTATGTAGAACCGTGAACACTTAAATAACCTTTTGCATGATTTCAGGGTTCTTTGCACTGTGAAAGCGCTCTTCAGATTAAAAGAGAATGTTTGAAATGTGTCCTATATAGCACCAAAGTGGGTTCTACTGTAGACCGACTGTCAAAATTGTAACTATAGAAGGGCACTTTGACCATGTGAAAACCCTTTACTCATGCAACAGCCACATCTTTTGAAAAACATTTTTTATATCTGTGGGCATGTATGTCTGTATGTGTGTGTTCTTGTCTTGCTATATTGAAGAACCACATGTACTTACAAGTATAGAAATATACAGTCATCATCAAAAACTAGTTGCACAAATGGTTGCACACAGAAGTAATTCATCTTGGTGGGTAAGTTTGACATTGTGAGACACCCAAGTGATTCAGATTTCATGCTCAGTTGTGCAAAGACAGGCCTCATCACTGTACCTGACTGACTCAACAACCACGATTGCAGACATTCAGCGAGCAGTGATGCCCTGTATGAGTTATCCTGTTAGTGCCAGCACCACTGGCAGATGGCTGCACAATGCAGGACTACATGCTTGCAGACTGTTATGACAACTGCCCTTAACACCACTTCACCATCACCAAAGACTGCAATGGTGTCATCCCTAACTGTCATGAAGTCCTGCTTTTGTCTGGGTGGAGACCACTAATGAACCTGTGTGTTTAGGCACTGTGGTCAGCGCCAAAATAAACAGTTTGTCACGTGTCCAGAAGGCCTAGTGTCACTCCACCTCCACCCCTACCGCACAATCTGCAAGAACTGTGTGAGAATATTCAAGGTGCATGGGGTGGATTATCACAGGACACCATTGGGAACCTTTACAACTCCATGTTGAGACGTCTAGCATGTTTAATTTGCAAACATGGCGGCCCAACACCATACTGAGAGACAATACTTTCGTATGTGTAGCTCAATAAATATTGCCCATATCAGTTCAAATGTATAATCATTAATTGTTCCCAGTAACCTTTATCTTCCTTCCCAGTAACCCTTCAATCACACACTTCCTTTTGGGTGCAATTATTATTGTGATGATGAGTGTATTAGGAACAGCATGTCCTCATTTGGTATTTTATACACAAAACAATTTTTTTTTGGAATATATAATTATAATATATCTAACATCTAAAAATTATGATATCTAGTGTTGGTATGTTAATGTGTATGTGTATGTATATCTCTCTCACTCTCACACACACACACACACACACACACACACACACACACACACACACAAACTATATGACTATATTGTTGCAATCTCATTTTTCTTCTTCAGTGACCCCAAACAAGGAACTATGGTTCAAGCAAAGGCATGGATCCTAAAGCAGCACTTTGAGGGTTTTCCTAAGGACAGTGACTTTGAGCTAAAAGAGGAAAAGCTCCCAGAGCCCAAAGATGGAGGTTGGTGGATGAACAGATTATTATTTTTTTTTCCCACTTTAGACTGGACATATGTGTTTCCTGTGCTGTTGTTGATAACTGTGATGTGACCATTTTTGCAGAGGTGCTTGTGGAAGCAGTTTTCCTGAGCGTGGACCCTTACATGAGGTGAGTGTTCCAGTCAGGACAAAATGATTCTCCTGTGTCAGGAAAGTCTATATACAGAAACCTTACAATTATCTTCCCAGAAAGTTCAACAGTTACAGCAGAGGATATTTTAAATATAATTTTTTTATGGTGAAGTAATATTTTTTATAAAATGAGAAAAAAAAGTTACCATTTAAATTTTTACAATTATCAGATTGATGCATTCCCACTGTAATTAATTTGTCTCTGAAATAGTCTACCTACACACACTGTCGCAAAGAAGTTATACAAAATTTGAGGGTGCAAAACAGGTTCATATGTCAAGCCATGTATCCATGCAGAATCTTAACCATCTTAATTTTAAATGACGTTTTGCAGATGATGGCAAGACCCGACTAGATGAGATGTTCTGACTTTGTCAATTATGTTTATATCTTTAACAAACTATTTGACACACCGTACCACATGCACACAAAGACTTTAACCCCACAGAGGCATAAACACATGTACCCACCCACATAACACAGTGTTAAATTTATGGTCTTGTTGACACAACAGTTGTCAATTTACTGTTAAATGAAAACAAGCTCATACTGTTGCTCATTAGACTGAGCACCTGTTTTACCTAAGCAATGTGTCATAGCCCACAAGGAAACCGTCTGATACAATAACTTGGCTCCAAACAATGAATAAATACTTCAGATACTCATGCAAATGTGCAAAACACATTTATTAGATTTCAGGTATAGCTTATTTGATGGTCTTAAAAATCTTTGGCCCATTTTAGCTGGCTCTGCTTGGCCTGGCTGTCCAGATGCATGCTAAATTGTTTAGGTCAGTAAATTGGCAGTTCTACATTGGTTCTAGTGTTTAGACTCTTTATTGTTCAAATTTTGCTTTACTGCAGAGGAAATATGGAATTTTTGAATGAAAGAATGGAAAAGAGCTGCATGTGGCTCTGTAGCCGCTTGTTGCTGACCCTTGTTGTTGGGTCATTCCTAGTTAAACATTTATTAATATGTTCTGCTTGCCTGCTGTTTAACAGTGTGTCTGCTGTGAAATATTTTGTCTCATCCATCATGGCTGCTTTTTTTTTTTTTTTTTTTTTTTAATACCTCAGGCCTTTCAGTCGTGTGCGGATGCAGCCAGGGGATGTGATGATTGGAACACAAGTCGCCAAGTAAGAGAGGGATTTTTTTTTCGTGTTTTCCCAGCACTGACACATGCGATTGCTCTGACACGCACAATACAAGTAGTATTCGTAATTAGTAAAGGACACGTGTGTGTTTAAAATGGAGAAACGCAAGCCTGTGCAGTGTAAAAAGACCTTCATGACTGGCATTGGGAAACAGGGATGCAGAAGATGAACGCACCATCTGGTGTTTATTTGCTGTCATGGCCCATTAATGTGTTCTCTGGAACAACCAGTCAGTAATTTGGCCCTGTGATCAAAGGCCTCTTGTTTAGAGCCCACATGAGGAAAGAGGGCAGATATCTGCACGTCCACATGCAGCTAAGGAGCAGCAGCCTTTAAAATGGCTCTTCACAAAAGTTACGTTAGCTGACTCCTAATGTGCTGTTTACTGGTTCTGTGCTTCTGTATTTCTGACTGTAGTACTGTATTCCTATGTAAAGCATGTTGTCAGGCAGGGTCTCTGAGCTAACTCTGCATTTACTCTCAATGACAGGTGGGAGTGATTGGAAGAGGAAGTCTTTTGAATGTCATGATGTAGTCATTTGGGTGTCTCTGGTCAAATGACACGTTTTACTGTACATTACTGTTACTGCTCAATTGAGGAATTTGACCATTATAGTTTGATTAATTAAAACAAGTAATATTATTAAATTGGGGAGTGTCCACATTTCTGCATGTGATCATATAATAAATGGTGCTAATACCAATTAATATCTGATAAATGAACTAACACTATTTAAAAAAACAAAACAAAAAAAGGCAGTTTTGATTTTATACTGATTTAAACTTTGTAGTTCTGTGAAATTGCGTGCTGCTGCTAATGTTTGTAGGTAAGACTTTTTATGCTTTTATCTCCAGAGTGATTCAGAGTAATAACCCAGCGTTTCCTGTGGGGTGTCTTGTGGTTGGTCGATGTGGATGGAGGACACACACGGTATCAGATGGGACTGGTCTCATTATGGTCCCGAATGACTGGCCTCAGGATGTTCCCTTCTCTCTTGCTCTTGGAGGCCTCGGCATGCCAGGGTACAAACTTGATTACCTGCCTCTTTATATGAATTGTTTATGGTAGATCTGTAATATTAAAGCAATGGGAGATAACAATCTAAACACAGTGGATCTCTTTTACACTGGAACAAAGCACTAGAACACCATTTGTTGGATTTAAATGTACAAATTTTTCACATAAATGCAATTTAGTACATCAGCTACTACTGAGCATTTAAATTGGAAGACAGCATTGTGTAATATATTGTGTTCATGTAAAATTATTACACTCTTGTTTCAAGTTAGTTTAGTGCATTCTGGTTAAGGGTTCTACTTGCAGAAAAAAACATTTACATTAAAGCTGTTCAGGTAGGGAAGGAATTCCGTATTTTATTAATAAATAGCCTTTTTCAGTTTGCACATCCCTCTCAGCAGAGCATGTAGTACATAAATTAAGGTAATCTGTCTCAAAAGAGACCAACATGATATTTCAGCTATTTTGTCATGATTTGTCATGGGACTGACTTCTCTGAAGAACAATTAGAAGGTCCAGATACAGTTACTTGGCAGATGTGAAGGTACTGATGTTGTTTCTTGATGTTCTATTTGCCAAAATTTGCAATTAATTTAGCATCCAAAGGATTAACATAAAACCCTTATAGAATATATCATCATATCATTGGTGTTCTAACAAAATCATGCTTCTTTAAAATGATAACTTTATGGGAGAAGGAAAAAACCATATACTTTTTTCATTTAACTTTTAATGTGTACCTTTTTTCCTATGTCATCTTGGTCCATTTATCACAGAATTGTCTAACAGACTGTGTAAAGGGCAGCAGGTACTTTCAAATTATATCCAAAACTGAAAAACAGCAAAAGTAAAAATACAAGGATTTTTTTAGATAACGATGTGGACTAATCTTAGTTTCCCATCTCAGTTCTACTGTTCTACTATTGTTCTATGTCTAGAGCTTTGTCTAGTGTCTAGGGTTATGTCCAGAGCTGTAATTGTTAATTGTACTTGTAGCCAAGTAATCTAAGTTATCTAAATCTAAGCTTTTGACAAATCAGTTTTCTAAAACGACCAAACAATAAAATTAATTCATCTGAAGAATTACAAACTGTGCATTGCCTTTGAGACATTTCACAATACTTTAAGAAAAGGACTTAAAAAAGAACAAAACCCCAATGATGTATAGAAATGTTTATCGAATCGTTTCTTGTTGTTATGGAGAGGAGTAGTAGAATTGAATATTGGCAACATCATACAAATTTGTTTTCATTATCACCTTTATGTAGTGACGTTCTCCATGTTTAGGATCACATAACAAAATGAAAATAAGTATGCCATTAACTAAGACTTAAAAGAAGGTGGAGAGGACACATCCTGGATAGACTTGGGAAGAGTATTCCATAATTTAGGAGCCACCCAGTCAGCAGCCAACCACCCATAGATCCAAACAGCGACTTTTTGCAGTACTAAATCCTACTGAGGGCTTTTACATGGAAGGCCAAAGAGGAGACAATTACAGTAGTCCAACTGGAATGTCACAAATGCAAGTTAGTGTTTCTACATCTGTTGTGCTTCGAGATGGCAATGGGCCAAGCAGTGTTGCAGAAGAATGTGCTCTGAGATGACTCCAGTCAGTCATTACCAATTTGTTAAGAATGCAGATTGTATTTGAATATTTTTTGTAATTGGTTTATAGTGACTGTCCTAGCAACATTGCATCCTTTTCCCCTCCATTACATTGCTCTGCAGGTTTACTGCGCTGTATGGTTTGGAGGAGGTGTTGGCCATCAAACCAGGAGAGACTCTGCTAGTGAATGCTGCGGCTGGTGCTGTGGGGAGCGTAGTAGGACAGATTGCTAAACTGAAAGGCTGTAAGGTGGTGGGTTCAGCTGGGAGCGACGCTAAAGTGGCCTACGTGAAAGAGCTGGGGTTTGACCATGTGATCAACTACAAGACCGTGCCCTCTCTGGAGGAAGCGCTGAAGCAGGCCTCACCTGAAGGATATGACTGCTACTTTGAGAATGTAAGAAACTGATATGTTTTAGTTCAGATAGAGAGAGGCTGCGTCCTTACTGTTGCTCTGGCTTCATTGTAGGACAGTTTAAATAACCTCATAGTTTTAATCACAAGATTTGTTTCAAACCTGGTGTTTCCAAACCTTGATTTTGGTTTGGGAAGGTTAAGATCTGCCCTAAGATCTTTTTTATATATATATATATATATATATAATTTTAAAGTTGTTCTCAATTAATTCTCCACAGGTGGGTGGACATTTCTTCAGTGTTGCCCTGCCACAGATGAAACAATTTGGGAGGATTGCTGTTTGTGGAGGAATTTCCTTGTACAATGATGAAGAACCTCAAACAGGTCTGCCTTTCTACAAACCCTGACTTGTGGATGCCATTCCATCATTGTTGTGAATCGCTGAAGTGAATTTTTTTTTCATGGTTAGGCCTGTTTATCTATTGCATCATCTTGAAAGCAGTTACAGTTTAGCAAACTAGTACATTAGCATTCAAAGGTTTAAAATATTACAAACTCTGTGAATTCTGTAGACAAGGAATTACAATGAAGGCAGGATGCACCCTACGATGGACAGGTCACCAGTATATCATAGGGTTGGCACACAGGTACACATTTCACACCTAGGGGCAGTTCAGTATCTCCAACTTGCCTGAATACATGTCTTAGGATTGTGGGTTAAAACCAGGAACACATTTTGGAAACCCATTTAGACACAGGGAGAAGCAAGGGCCACGGTCTCCTGGCCAGGGAATCGAATCCAGCCCACCTTCCTGTGAAGCAAGTATGGCTAACCACTGCACCACCATGCTGCAAGCTGTAGTTGTCTGTATGCACAAATATATTATTTGTATATAGTAATATATTATGTATAGTATATGTATGTATGCACATTTGTTTTTGTCAAGTCTCTTCTCTCTACACATTCTTACACAGTGTGTAAAGTTCGAATAACTTTACACACTAGTCCTTTACCAAACAGTTTCTGTGTAAAAACACTGAAATGAATCCTTTTGAATAGTAGTGGGCTAAATATGCAAGCAGCACCAGTCACACAGCCCCATTGCAGTATATAACATTCACCAGTATGTGTTCAGCAAAATGTAATTCTTAATAGAGTAACAATTCCAGCAGTTTCTTATTAAATAACATACCTTTAAAGATTTCATGTAGTAGTGTCTCAGGGTGAACAGTTAACGTCTTAGAAGTGCCATCATACACGATGAAGCTTACCAGCATTGTTTCAGATTATGTTTAGTTATCCAGACCTAAAAATCTCTAGTGAAACTGGCCAACTCTGTGGTGGTAAATTGCAACAATTGATGGTTAAAGAGAAATGCTAAAAACTTCCTCTATTTTGGGGATTTGCATATTAGTAAGAGTTGTGTAATTGTAGGCAACGTCCAACATTATTTTGTATCATTGGCTGTGCTGTGTGCCCCTATCAACACCACCAGTATTGTTTCAGGCTTAACAGTGTGACCCATAAGCACCCTATTTCAGCGGTTGTATGTACTCAGTACTGCTACTTTAATATCTTGCAGCTTGCAGGTTTAAAATGTCTAATGCTGGTCAATTGTGTGGTCTGCCGCAGGTCCTTATCCTCACCTGCCCATGATCTTTAAGGAGCTGCGGATGGAAGGCTTTCTGGTTGGCAGATGGGAGCATAAGAATGAGGAGTCTCTTAAGAGGATGCTGACCTGGGTGCAGGAGGCAAGTCATAATTCCGATCCCACTCATGGGTTAATGGGTGATAAATGTTCTACATGTTCTAGCATGCTTTACCTTTCCTGTATCATCACAGTAACTAGTGGTTGCTACACAGCAGTTGCCCAGAGGTCTTAGAATTTTGAAAAGCTAATATTGAAAACAATGTGTAGGAAACAATGTTGAGGGTGTATTTTCTTTACACGGTAGCACTGCTGTAAAAAACAATGCTTCAAGAATTGTTCATCATTGAGTAACCAAACCAAAGCTCTGACCTTATTCGCAATTACTCACTTCCTCTTGTGTTCTCTTGCTTAATTCTGTAGCGCTCTCTTCCTGTTCAGAGCGCATAGAGAGGAGCTTTGTAATACATGATTTTTGACCTAACATTGTATTTTCTTGATGCAGGGTAAACTGAAGTGTAGCGAGCACGTAACCGTTGGCTTTGAGAACATGCCTGCAGCCTTCATGGGGATGCTGCAGGGTGAGAACACAGGGAAGGCCATTGTTAAAGTCTGAAGACATTGCTTTACTCTTGTGTTTAGCAATAGCACTGTTAAGCTCTCAATCTTTAAACACAACCTCCAAGCAATCTGTGAGTTGCATATGTAGGTGGTAGTGCTTTCTTTTGGCCTGTGGAAGAAAATGTGATGTCCAAGGTGCGGCAGAAACAACAACTTCACTACAGATGCTTACTCCGCTGATTTTTCATTAGACCGTACCACAGTTACGCATGTGCTTACAACTTTGTTTCTACAAAAGTTGGGACACTGTACAATATGTCACCCATTCAGAACATTTGGTACATTATGAAATAAAAGATATTACAAGGACAGAATTACAAAGGAGACCGTGAACTGTTGAGCTGAAATAATGCATCAAGTAATAATGGCAAATATTTCACTTGCAAAACTACCACAAGTGGTCTTCTCAGTTTCCAAACATGAAGAGCTGAAGGACACGGTGGTAAACGTGATCCTGTCCCAACTTTTATCGAAACGTGTCAATTTCAAGATATTTTTGACAAACAGTGTAATGTCTGTATTTGAAATGTTGTCTTTGTACTTTTTCCAAATATAAGGTTTAGATGATTTGTATGTCATTGTATTCTGTTATTATTAGCATTTTGCACAACATCCCATCTCTTTTGGAGCAGTGTCTGGAACATCTGGAACATTGAAAAATGATCATTTGTTCAGTATGAAGTAATGTATAGAAGAATAGTGACGGACTGAAAGGAATCATCACTTGCAACATCCAGAATTAATATAGGCTATAGACTTTAATATAGAGATTATTGTTCCACATTGTAGTGGTGGTTTGCAAAAGTATCGTGCCCTTCATTCATTTAAATTCCAGTCAAGATTTAATTAAGTTACTGATTGTTCAAAACATTTTAACATGGCTGATTTGACTTGATAGCATGGTGGTACAGTGTGTATTGCTGTCGCCTCACAGCATCAAAGGCCTGGGTTTGATTTGGAGGCTGGGTAGCCAGGGTCATTTCTGTGTTTAGATGTTCTCCCTGTGCATGCATGGGGTTTTCTTCCGCAGTCCAGAGCCATGCAGTCAGGCGAATCGGAGATGCTTAAATTGCCTCCAGGTGTGAATGTGTGTCCACCCCGTGCTGGACCATCCCATGTGATGTCAGTTGTAAGCCAGTCATATTAGACCGCAGTCAGTCAGCCATCGCTGGCACTGAAGACAGGATTAGACCTTCTTTATAATTTGTGTGAAGCAGTGGGTAGATTCAGAGTGAAAACGTCCACATACACTATTGAATTGTGGTGAATCATGGCCAGTATAGTTGCTGTTGAGTTTTTATTCGGTTTCTTCGCAGCATATATTGCTGTTTGCAGTAAGAGATGTCAGTGGAAAGACCATACATTATTGATCATAACAATTTTATATTCCTCAATTCATTGAACTACTGACTACAGATCCAAGGCAGATTATACTTTGATTAATTTTCATCCGTGAGCTCGTCCGGTCCGAAGTGATGTCAAGCATAAACCTTTTTAACTGCAGCTTCTAATGAGTTTCACAAACTACAAAGATTTAGATGAAGCAAGCAGGGTTAATGTTCCTTCACCATCATGTCTAAAACCTGCCTCCAAACAATGTTTGAGCGTTGGGTTCGATCTTTCTGTCTTTCATGTTTGCTTAAACCGAATAACCAAATGAGGGTGATGATGATGATGATGATGATGATGATGATGATATGACTTTATGGTATTGTGTATAATGGAACATGATGTGTGAAACACCCTACATTACAAGTGTAGCTTACCTAGAGAAACAATTAAGATTGTTTGTTTTAAAATAATAATTTTTAAATATTTCATTAAAAACTGTCACTTATATTGCAGTTAAGGACACATTAAGTTTTCATTTTAGTAACGGTTTAGTGAATTAACACTGGCTGTTGACTAAGGCAGCTTATTTGTAATTATCAGACAACCTCAACAAAACACTCCATGCAAACCAGGAGGTTTGAGGAACTGGTGTTAGTCTGTAATGGGCTTAATGTTTAACAGGAGACTTACTTTCTAGTGTGCAGAAGCGTTGGCGTGCTCGTAGCTTGTATGTAGAATTATTTATTGTTGGACTGCTAAGCATACTTCATAGAGTTCAGACACAGTCACCAGACATGTCAGTCTCAGCATGAGCTTTGGGACATTTTTGTTTACTGCACAAATACGCTATTCATTTCTTTCAAAGATTTATTCACAGAGTTCCTAATATGCCCACATTAAAGTTGAAGGGGAGGGTCCAAATAAACTTCTGATGTCATTCCTGTTAGAGTAAAATAGAAGCTCAAAGTACGAAAGAGGTGAACATGCGTATTTCACTTACTGCTAACAACTGCTCAAGACCTGGTAGACCACCAAAACTGGCCCCATCATACAAACAATAATTAAAGCTTAGTGTCATGGGACGGTAAGGGAGCAGACCACAGGGGACACTCGGGTGGGGTGTTTAATCAGGAAGATCTTTTTAAGGAACTAACACTGGGAAAACAGAGAGTAACCAGGACACAAAAATAATGTGTCTAGTGATTTTTTTTTTTGCCCTCTTGATCTTGTTTTTCTTTTTTTGCCCTGTTGTCTCTGTGGCAATTTCTCTTTTGGGCCCACTTTGATTTCTTTCTTTTTCTTTTCCTTTCCTTTCGAAGAAAAGCACAAAAAAAAAGTAGCGCACTGGTCACCCCTCTATGAAGACACTGACGGCTGTTTGCCTAGGCCTGAATGCAGAGGTGTCAAGGTGTGTCGGGTTAGCACTCTCGCTACAGATTTGATAAATCCACAAGTGTTTCTGTCCATCTTTTCACTGTTAGAAGACACTTCAAATTCTGTGAAGAGGAAGAAAAAAAGAATAGAAAGAAATGAACACATTTACAAATCAAACAAAAAAGCTGCTGGTGTCTTGCTTGGAGGGTGAGAGACAGAAGACTGAACTCTGAAGGTCTGAGAAAAGTATTGCTGCAGGTTCCTTTGAACATGTACACCTATCAGCCATAACCTTAAAACCTCCTCCTTGTATCTACGCTGACTGTCCGTTATATCAGCTCCACTTACCATATGGGAGGACTTTGTAGTTTTACAGTTACGGCCCGTAGTCCATCTAATTCTCTGCCTACTTTCTTATCCCACTTTTAATAGTGTTTATTATATGTATTTGTGTTTATTATGTGGATGGTGGATCATTCACAGCATTGCCGTCACACTGATGGGTGTTTTGCTGGTGTGAGTGGATCAGACACAGCAGTGCTGCTGGAGTGTTTAAACACTGTGTCCACTCACTGTCCACTCTATTAGACACTCCTACCTTTCTGCTCCACCTTGTAGATGTAAGGTCAGAGAGGATAGCTCATCTGCTGCTGTACAGTTTGCATTGGTCATCCTCTAGTCCTTCACCAGGGCTCACAGGACACTGCCCACAGGACACCGTTGGCTGGATAGTTTTGGTTGATGTACAGTTCTCAGTCCAGCAGTGACACTGAGGTGTCCAGCAGCACAGTGGAGCTGATAAATTGGATAAACAGTAGAGATACATTAAGGTGGTTTTAATGTTATGGCTAAAAGGTGTATATGCAGTTGTTGAGGGTTTTGTGTTATCTGCTTTTGTTCTGATGCTGAAAAAGGAATAACTCATCATCATCATCATCCCAAAGGCGACTCAACTCTGCCATCACTCAACTATATAGGACTACAGTGTAATTTACAAGCATAAGCAGTTGCAAGAGGCAGCCGTGCAGGGTCCTGCCTCTAACCTGCCAGAATAAGATATTTACTTATGAAAGTATTTACAAGTAAACTTAAGAGGCATTTCAAATAAAACAACTTACATAGAAGTACAAAGGTACAAACCAGATTCCAAAAAAGTTGGGACACTAAACATATTGTGAATAAAAACTGAATGCAATGATGTGGAGGTGCCAACATCTAATATTTTATTCAGAATAGAACACAAATCACAGATCAAAAGTTTAAACTGAGAGAATGTATCATTTTAAGGGAAAAATATGTTGTTTCAAAATTTCATGGCATCAACAAATCCCCAAAAAGTTGGCACAAGTAGCAATAAGTGGATAGAAAAAGGAAATTGAGCATATAACGAACAGCTGGAAGACCAGTTAACACTAATTAGATCAATTGACAACATGATTGGGTATAAAAAGAGCTTCTCAGAGTGTCAGTGTCTCTCTGAAGCCAAGATGGTAAGAGGACCACCATTGTTGCGCAGAAAGATAGTGCAGCAATACCAGAATGGTGTTACCCAGCGCAAAATAGCAAATACTTTTAAGTTATCATCATCAACTGTGCACAACATCATCAAAAGATTCAGAGAATCTGGAACAATCGCTGTGCGTAAGGGTCAAGGCCATAAAACTCTACTGGATGCTCGTGATCTCCGGGCCCTTAAACGCCACTGCACCTCAAACAGGAATGCCACTGTCAAGGAAATAACAGAATGGGCTCAGGAATACTTCCAGAAAGCATTGTCAGTGAACACAATCCACCGTGCCATCCGCCGTTGCCAGCTGAAACTCTACAGTGCAAAAAGGAAGCCATTTCTAAGCAAGCTCCAGAAGCTCAGACGTTTGCACTGGGCCAGGGGTCTTTTAAAATGGAGTGTGGCAAAATGGAAGACTGTTCTGTGGTCAGATGAGTCACGATTTGAAGTTCTTTATGGAACACTGGGACGCCATGTCATCCGGACCAGAGAGGACAAGGATAACCCAAGTTGTTATCAACGCTCCGTTCAGAAGCCTGCATCACTGATGGTATGGGGTTGCATGAGTGCTTGTGGCATGGGCAGCTTGCATGTCTGGAAAGGCACCATTAATGCAGAGAACTATGTTCAGGTTCTAGAACAACATATGCTCCCATCTAGACGTCATCTCTTTCAGGGAAGACCCTGCATTTTTCAACAAGATAATGCCAGACCACATTCTGCAGCAATCACAACATCATGGCTACGTGGGAGAAGGATCCGGGTACTGAAATGGCCAGCCTGCAGTCCAGATCTTTCACCTATAGAGAACATTTGGCGCATCATAAAGAGGAAGGTGCGACAAAGAAGGCCCAAGACGATTGAACAGTTAGAGGCCTGTATTAGACATGAATGGGAGAGCATTCCTATTTCTAAACTTGAGAAGCTGGTCTCCTCTGTCCCCAGACGTCTATTGAGTGTTGTAAGAAGAAGCGGGGATGCTACACAGTGGTAAAAATGGCCTTGTCCCAACTTTTTGGGAATTTGTTGACGCCATGAAATTTTGAAACAACATATTTTTCCCTTAAAATGATGCATTCTCTCAGTTTAAACTTTTGATCTGTGATTTGTGTTCTATTCTGAATAAAATATTAGATGTTGGCACCTCCACATCATTGCATTCAGTTTTTATTCACAATTCACATTCTGAGTAACTTACAGAACTTCAGTGAACTTACGGAGGTCTGTGGGGTTAAAGTTTTACATTTTTATTATTTTGTTCTAAAATTAAATTCTCAAGCTGAAAAATCAGATATTGCCAACAACAAAAGCAGAATTTAATGCAAAAAAAAAGCACTAAATAGCACTAAAATTAGAATGTCCACAAAGTAGATTATTTTACTCTATATACTTGAGTGGAAGTATCAATATTAAAATATGCTGCTGAGTACAAATCCCTCAGTATTTTACTGAAGTTCATGTACTTAAGTAAATGTAACTAGTCACAACCCACCTCTGGTGCTAATGCTGCCAAGAATGTCCACCATCACGGAGTGCAGCTTAACGCTGGTATTCTACCAAATGAAGTTTAGACTAGCTCACACTGCTCTGGGATTGTACTGAGATGCCAAGTCTTTCTATGCCTATCAACAAATGACTTGTAGCATATCAGGAGTAATAAATCATCAGCTGCCTCTTGAACTTTCCACACGTTTCTTTGGGCAAATATCTTCCAATAGTGGGCGGGGTGTTAGGATAAAAGGAGAGGAGAGGCTTGGTGTTAGTTAGACTGGAACAAGCTTTGGGTCACTCTGCTGGAAGGCTTCTCAGCACTGCAGAAACATGGTTAAAGCAAAGGTCTGGGTCCTGAAGAAGCATTTCGATGGCTTTCCAAAGGAGAGTGACTTTGAACTGAGAGAGAAGACCCTACCGGAGGTCAAGGATGGAGGTACCTGTCTTGTTTCAGGCTTCTGTGCTATAACTGCCTCTGTCAGTGTCACTCATTTGTGTTTTAAATATTTCAGAGGTTCTCCTGGAGATTTTTTTTCTCAAATTATAATATTTTTTTGGGAGTTGTCTCATGGTAATTATCTTGTGAATTATCTTGGGATAATAGTCTCAAGATAATTCAAGAAAAAAAAAAATCCCAAAGTGCATTACCCGCTCTGCCCTTTAGATGGCACCAATACTCCATTCAGCAGCATTCCACTCACTATTAGCATCCTAAGCCAGGGGTGCTGGAAGTGTATCCGTACTTGGAGCTGTTCTAAAGGAAACTGGCCGCTGTATGGCACTTTATTTTGAACTTGGCCTCAAAAAAAGACATCGTTTCCTTGCTCCTAAACAGACCACTGACACATTTAAACCGTATTTTAAAACCCAACATACTGTTTGGAAGGAAGAGTTACGCATACACAAGCCAGTCAAGGAGATGGTTTTAATTACGAGCAGCTAGGATTTTGTGGTTTTTGACACGCAGGTTACATTGCGTACATTGCATGCAACCACCGAAATTAGATATTTGCTAAGTGTTTGATTCTGCATTTAACACATCAGTGAAGTGAAACACAAACACACACTAGGTGACAGTGAGCACACTTGCTCAGTACTGTGGACAGCCCTATTCATAGTGCCCGGGGAGCAGTTGGGGTTAGGTACCTTCAGTCATTCCAGTCGGTTTAGGGTCCATGGTCCAAGTCTAGCAATGCTCCGGTCACAAGGCTTGTTCCCTAAATGCTAGTCCACGACTGCTCCTTAAGCTGAGCAGAAATAATGGCAATAATTACTCCAAGATCTCCAGATAATTCATTCAAGGAAAATTCTCAGGTGGTTTTGCAGGCAGTGTATTTTTTGCATCACAGAAAACTAGTAAAACTAGTACAAGATTTAATGGGGCTAACCCAGTGCCAGTACAGGAAATGAACCAATGGGCTGCTGTCGCTGATTTATTTAAGTATATAATACATAAATTGCTCAACCCTTTAATGTGCACCCTTTTCTTGAGGAGTTTTGTAGGGTTTTCATTTCCCACCCGTTTTCTGACAAGACCCATCTCCTTTACTGGCACCGGTTTGTAGTTCATACAAGCCAGTCCCATATGCTTACTTTGAGCGCAGGTGAGTTTCTACTGTCCTGTCAAGATGATTGTTATTGGAGACAAACCAACCTCTACTGGTATAATTCAGTCTGGCTGCTTTAAAGGCAGCAGCTGTGTTCCACATGAGGAAGTAAACCTCCAAACCATAAGATATGAAGCGGTTATAAAGATTAGATCCCATGTTTGCTTTAAAATGTTTCAGCTGTAAGGACCTGTAGTATGCACTCTCATATGTTTTCCTAGTACATATTATTATAAATGTATAAACTAAGTAAAAGTCTTTATTATTCCTATATATTCTACACAATTCATATAGTTTTAGGATGAGTGTGAGTATGCATCATAGTTCATCCCAGGCAGGTTTCATCGGAAAACAGCATAAACTGCATTCCACTGGCATATGGTCAGGGGGCGGCGCCTCTTAGGAGTAGCTTTAAAGAGCCTTCAGTCCTGAGCTGGCTGCTGGATCTGGGAGTGTCAGAAAAGCTTTAAGATGGTTGTTGTAATCAAAAACAAGGTAAGATTCCTTACTAATGGTCTCTAAAGTTGCAAGAAGCTGAAAGTCACTGAGGGGAGCTCTTTGCCAGGCTCAGGACTTGGAGAAAACTGGATTTTTGAGTTTCTGCTGTTTGACTCAGTGGATTTTGGTACACTTAAAGGAATTTAGAGCTGGCTGGCTTGTTGTGTTTGTTTGCAGTGGGTTTGGTGTAGGGCTGATCTGTCTGCTATGTAGTCAGTGGTGGGTGGTGGTATTGTTTGCTAATGAAACTGATTTTAAGTTTGAATCCTTACAGCACAGAAAACGTCTGCTTTAGTCATGTACAGTTTGGAGATGTGCTTGAAACTCAACCTTACTTCCTCATGCAGGCTTTTGTCTAAACTGGTGTTTCATGCTTGTATTCAGTTTTGTAGTGTATGTGTTTTTGATGTTTTGTTAAAAGTCTAACGTGACTAAAATATGATATATGATAAAGTGATAAAAGCTCACTTTATAGCCATAGATGTAATTGACATTTAGTTTCCTCCAATTTGAGGACTGTTCCTGTGCCATAGCGTTTTCAAGAATCTCATTAGATGATCATCTTTAGCTGATTCATTATAATCGCCAATCTGTCTGTCTCATTAGTTTTGATCTCTCTTTATGTTTTTTTTTTTTTAGGAAGACTTTGAGGCAGCCCTGAGGAATGCAGGGGACAAGTTGGTGGTTGTGGATTTTACAGCCAGTTGGTGCGGCCCCTGTCGAATGATTGGCCCCTACTTTAAAGTGAGTGGCTCTCTGTCGTGAAGTAGCAACCGCAGGGGAAGCAGCCTCCTTCTTTTAGAGGAATGATAATAAAAGAGAGAGAGAGAAAGAGTGAGAGCCAGAGAGAAGGAAAGAGTGGGAGAGAAAGAGAGGGAGAATTGAAAAAAGCAAAATAAAAGAGCAAGGGGAAGAGACAGAGAAAGAATATAAAACAAAAGAAAGACCAGAGGTAGAGAAAGAGGGAGTAAAAGAGTGAAAGAATAAAAAGTAAAAAAAAAAAAGGGAGGGGGGAGAGGGAAGAAAGAATATGGAGAAAATGAAAAGAAGGAAAGTCAGAAGTAGAAAGAGCGTGACTTTCCTTCTTTTTATTTTGCGTACCTATTTTGTGCACTGCATATGCTACTTCCTTAATCAGCAGAAGATGGTAAGCAATTATTAAAGGTCTGGGGGACTATTTTTAATCTCAGCCCTGCCAAAAAAAAAAAAAAATTACATTTTCATTTGGAACCAGAACCAAAATCAGAATCAGAACCAGAACCAAAATCAGAATCAGAATCAGAACCAAAATCAGAATCAGAATCAGAATCAGAATCAGAACCAGAATGAGAATCAGTACCAGAATGTATGGTATTAAGCAGAGGCTCTTATCCAGAGTAACCTACAAACCTGCTTTAGTCAGAGTACATATCCTAGCTAGTAAAAACAGGTTAGAGTCTAAACGCCTCTTGAGCTCAGATGCTGCTCGAATAACAGCCAGAGCTTATACTTAGTCCCCTGCAGTCTCCCGTAGGAGGGTAAATCACCTTCAATATTGTACATTAACAATTCGTTAATAAGTGATTTTCTCCTAAATTACTTTCATATTGATTATTTTGCCACTCATGTTACTTACTAATTACTGTGTGATTGTTATGATTTATATGGAATTTCTGGGAGTATGTATTGATTTGTGGGATTTTTCCTGCATGTATGTGTTGTCCTGCTCCTGCACATGACATTGTGGTGGGGAAGAGGCTTTGCTAATCTCTCTCTCTCTCTCTCTCTCTCTCTCTCTCTGCTCAGAAATTGTCACAAAGCCCAGATAACAAGAATGTGGTGTTTCTAAAGGTGGATGTGGATGAAGCACAGGTAAGTCACCCACTTAGTGTGAAGACATCATCATTGTTGATTTAGAGAAGGGTCTTTAAAAGGTTAGAACCCCAGATCCTTAGTAACAGATGAAATTAGTGGGGGTGCAAATTGTTCATGTGATATGAGCACTTAAGAAGCACTTATAAAGATTTAAATACATTGTGTCTTGTTGTGTTTACAGATATGCATTCCTGCAGGCTAGCAACTGTCTGTGATGATCATGTAGTTTGTGTGCAGTGTTTTAATGACAGATCATACAATAATGAATTAGGATATTGGACTGATAGAGTCAGTGCATGTTCTATTAACCAAAGGAGCGGCAACTGCAAAATTAACTCTATAGCTACAGCCAGAGTCATATTAGAGAGTGTCTTTGAGAGTCCACTCGTTAAACTTCGGCATAGAAGCACAAAATGAATGTTAAGTTAGCCAAAACAGATCATCTGGATGAACAGGGCTGCACTCCTATCCCTCCTCCTGGACAGGGGAGTATGAAGTCTCAGCTGTTGTCACCTGCTATGTTGAATTAAATTTGACCTTATTTTATATGAAGTATGAAGAAATGACAGACAACTGTGTGTTCAAATGATGATTGAAGGGCGGTTTATCAGGCTGTCTGTTAATAGTCAAAAGTATATGTCCAGAAGTATGTAGCCACCTGCTTGTTTATATGGAGTTTTACTCTTTTAACTCCCTACTTGTCTGGGAATAACACTGGATGTTGGAACACTGGTGTGAGGATTTGAGTGCATTTGACCACATAAGTGCAGTCTCAATTTAAGAATGTAGCTCCACTGCTCCATACAAGGGTGGGGTTTGGATGGGGGTGGTTATATACCTACACGGTTATCTAGGTTTATATGTGTTGTAACATTGTACACTGATTTGATGCCACCTTAAAAGTAACTTAATTATTAGAGGCACCTGGATACTGTGCAGACCTTTAAGACTGAGAGACATTTACCATTATCTAAACTCTCTGTGAGGTAACAGCTCACTTTGATAAGACACTGCGTCATTTTTTGAATACTTCTTTAACTGATAGAGACTGACTTGTTTGGAATGTGGGTGATGGTGCAACATGTCATGGAAATGTAAAATATGGATCAGTATCTTCAGCAAACACATCATCATGACGATTCTGAATCCTGCTTTGAGCAAGTTATTTTACATTTCATCACGTTTCAACGTTTCATGTAGAGATATTTGTTTAATGTGCATCTAATCACTAGTTAGCAAACTAGCTTACTTTATTGCAACATATGTTTTGTTTGGCACTTCAGGCTCGTCTATCTGAAAGAGCCTGCCAAAACTACCTCCTTTACACCAGAAATTAGCATACTGCAGGGCCTAAACCACTTTTAAATTTTAAGGAGTGGGAGGGGAACGGGTTATGGGGACAGGGAGCAGGCAGGTGAGCAATAACAGAAAGATCAACAGAACTTATTATGGGAGTTATTATTAATTATTTCTATAACAATTGAAAGAATCTACATTGGCAAAATTAGAAACCCAAAATCTATTTATTTGTGAGACTTTTTGAAGGGCCCCCAACAAGACAGGGCCTTGGTTAGTCAGGCCCACCTTTACTCATGGTCTGATGCCCCTCCCTTTGGCACAGCACTTTTGACTAAGCAAATGGAATGCAATTCTTCTACAAAACTCAAACTCATCCACAGCATACCTCCGGGGGTTATGCTTTAGAACACAGACCTGCGTGACTAACACTCCCACACCCCAGCACACACCCTTCATTCATACTGACCACACAAACAGAAACAATGTGGCTAAGCAACACGGAACCCACAGTGGGCTCAGACGCCAGTACGTCAGAACAGTGCTGACATTTTGCTAGTAGACATTTTGCAATCCTTTAACCTCACTAATAATACCAACACTACTACTGAAATGCAGAGTGTAGAAAACTGATATTTAGGAAAAGAGGAATTCGTGTTTTCAGGTTTATTGATCACTCTGGAGGCGTCCAGTCCTATCAGGAATGAAATACATTCTGTCGGACATTAGGATCAGAAATCATAGCAGAAACAAAAGAAGAGACAAACTTGTAACAAAGAGAAAAAGAACAAGATCTGCAGCAGGTGTGCTCTCTTCCCAATGCAAAACTATGCAAATCATAGGGCTGATGTTGAGATAGAGAGAGAGAGAGAGAGAGAGAGAGAGAGAGAGAGAGAGAGAGAGAGAGAGAGAGAGAGAGAGAGACATATACAAAGAAACTAACACATAATCAAACGAAAAATCTCAGAGAAGAAAGAAAGATAAGAAAGATGGCAAGAGAAGAAGGAGGAGGGAGAAAAATGGAAAGAGAGAGACACAATTTAGTTCAGTTTAACCTGTACAGATGTTTATTAAGACATAGGTCAGAGAGCGCAGCAGTCGTGACATTGCTGAGGTGATATTACATCATTGGGGAAAGCAGCCTTTATGTCAGAATGATTCCTTATAGATGTTTATGCAGATTTATATCACAGTCACTCTTCCGGGTTTTGCCTATCTCCCGAACTCTATCTCCCAGAATCCGTCATCCGTCCACCATCACCCAAACCTGCCCCTTTTTCCCGTTCGCCATTCCCAGAGTACTGATTATACACCCCTGCATTTCATTTGGTCTGTTTGCTTAACAGCTCCTGTTCCACAGGCTCTCATTGCAAACTATTGTGTCCTGACTGAGTGTTAAGTCTGACAGTCACGTTTGTAAAAGGATATATGTTCTGTTCACAAATGAGCGATGAGGGTAACTGCAGTAAACGGGTTGACGAAGGAATGGTTTGTTATCTACGGAAGGAAACTTGGTTAGTGTGTGTTGTGTGTAATTGTCCTCTTATGCTGAAACAGCTACAGCGCGCAGGGGTGTTGTCAGCTGTGAAGCTCCGTCTCATCATGCCAAAATGAAAGAATGATATTAAAGATTGCTATCACTTACCCTGTGATGAAAGAGCATTCAGCGTACCCAACACCATCGCTTCATCCCTCTCTTTTATCCTCTCTAGGATGTAGCCAGTTCATGTGGCATTAGATCCATGCCAACTTTCCACTTCTACAAGAATGGGGAAAAGGTGAGTTTTGTATACATAACGGACGTCTTAAGATTGCCCTAAAATCACCACAGAATTCCAGCATTAGTTAGTAACTGTTTCCAATTGGTGCAATCAGTAAAGAGGTGCACCAATCATGAGTTCTGATTCCCATTTTTATAGCCAGTTTGGATCATTTTAATTAGCTCCCTTCAAAGCAAACAAACACAAACACATGAAACACACTAGTACACTTGCAGTTGAAGTATAAATACTATTATTTGCTCTTCAAGGGGCCCTATAATTTCTCTTAAAACTTCTCAATTCATAAATGTAAAATAAATTTTAATAACACAACATCAATAAAGAGTTACATTGGAAGTAACAGGCTACTGGCTATTTAACATGCATTCCATTTAGCTGCATTCCAAAAGCTAGGCTGCAGTCTAGTTGGGCTGCATGACTGGACAACTATTAAGAAATGCAGTCTACCTTCTGATGCTGCCAGAGTAGCCTTCATGCTCTTCATGCATCTAAAATCTTAGAAGACAAATGGCAGAAGATTAAACCAACTACTATATGTACAAGTTTAAAAAGACTAAAACAATGTCAGCTGACACTGATCTGCTTCTAAATAAATGTTATTTATATACATACCTATATAAGATATAAAAGTGTATATAAATGTATACAAATTTGTGCAGTTAATGTTTCACTGCCTGCATCTGTTTAACTCACTTGACCACACTTGCTGTTTTTTCAGGTGGAAGAATTTTCTGGTGCTAATACGGAGACTCTCGATCGCACGATCGAAAAGTTTAAATAGTGAAAAATTTGTGAAAAGAAAAGCCATTTGTGGCCAATATAAATGTTATCTTGAATTTATGTTGACTAATTTACAGAATAGACTCACAAAAATTAAATGATTTCAAAATCTCAGTCTTGTGCAGCATGAATAAGACTTTATGAGAGCTGTAATGTTGACATAAAGAAATGTGTGGTACAGAGTTTCACACCTGGTATTTTCCACTAAAGGGAATACTGTATACACATATACACTAGACAATCACATTTCAATCAAGTATTTACATATGGTACAAGGTCATGTATATCTGCAACACTGGTAGAGGTGAAGTAGACAGGGAAGCTGGATGTAAGTGTGAGCTGGGTGCTTTATTAGAGTCCATAAAAAGTAAGACAAACCAATAAGAAACAGGAAAAATAGAGGATATAAATACACTGGAAACAAACAGGAAATACATGGAAACAATTACACAAGACACAGGTAAGGGTAAAGACAGAGGGGTGGAGCAAAGGAGAAGCAAGCACCCAATACAAAATCAGAAGCACATGGCAGTAGAGCACAGGAGGGGTTGTAAACAAAAGGGAGAAACCAGATGAAAGACACGGCAAGAAAGGACAGCAGAGACCATATAGCAGCAGCACATTCTGCTATTTTCTCTAGGAAAAAGAGTTGTAATTTACAAAACACATATTTGAAATTTTCGAAGGGGGGAAAGAACTGTATATAGGCTCAAATGGAAGACTGATGCTTCATCTTTTGTTGTATGGAGTGGCATATCTGACTTTCACTTCCTATAAACAAGAAAAGCTTAAGCTGTTAATGAAACATTCAGAGTTCATGACACGACAAGCTGAGGGCCTTCTACAATAAGCTAAAACAAAGTTCTGCCAAGACAAACGTATAAAGCAAAACTATGCAGAAACCGAATCAGGAAGCGGAGACAAGGAGCACCTGGGAAAGGGGAGGATCAGCAAACTAAAAAATTAGACACAGGTAAGGAGCGTCAGAGGTGAAGGAGGTGGAGGAGACAACAACAAAGGCACACGCCAAGACAGACAAAGAAAAATAAACAGAGACAGAAACAGACAGAAGCAAAGAAATACAGGAGCAGGGCGAGACAGAGTGCGACCAATGTTATTTTAAACTGCTGATTACTGAATTACACTGCCTACTCTACAGATCAGTTCATCTACAAATGTACACAGTAGTCTGATATCGGAACACAGGAAAGCAGCTGAACGTTTGATTCTTTAGTAGTGAAGATTTGGGGTCTAACTCATTTTTAGCCAAAAACTAAAGAAGCCACTCACATCTTTCCACAAATTCATCTTCACTGCTCTCCACATCAAGGTCTTCATCAGGTTAACACAGACTTAGAAATACGGTTTGACGACACAGTGGGCCAGATACATAAAACTGCAGTAGTAGTATCTTCATCAGTGCCTGAGGCAAGAGACCCCCCCCCAATATTCAAATCACAGGGGTTGGACAATGAAACTGAAACAGCTGTCATTTTAGTATGGGAGGTCTCATGGCTAAATTGGACCAGCCTGGTGGCCAATCTTCATTAACTGCACATTGCACCAGTAAGAGCAGAGTGTGAAGGTTCAGTTAGCAGGTAAGAGCACAGTTCTGCTCAAAATACTGCAATGCACACAACATTATGGGTGACATACCAGAGTTCAAAAGAGGACAAACTGTTGGCGCACGCCTTGCTGGCGCATCTGTGACCAAGACAGCAAGTCTTTGTGATGTATCAAGAGCCACGGTATCCAGGGTAATGTCAGCATACCACCAAGAAGGACGAACCACATCCAACAGGATTAACTGTGGACGCAAGAGGAAGCTGTCTGAAAGGGATGTTCGGGTGCTAACCCGGATTGCATCCAAAAAACACAGCTGCCCAAATGACGCTGTATTGGCCGCAAAAGGAGGCCCTACACCATACTAATAAATGATTGTGGTCTAAAACCAGTTTCAGTTTCATTGTCCGACCCCTGTAGAACTGTAGTAGTTATAGTTTACCACTACAAATTCAGTTTCCATTTTAAATAAACAAATAAATAAATAAATAAAAATAAATAATAATAATTTTCCATTCGTGGGCCATTTTCCAGTTTGTATGTACCATAAAGATATGGGTGACTTCTTGTTTGTTAGTAATGTCAGCCTCATAGCTCCTGCATAAAATTCAAAACTTGGTCAACAAAAAGCATCTTAGCTGATCAGTTACATGTATCCTCTGATCAATAAGGCATCAGTAGTTCTAGGTGTGATCTAACACTTCTGACCAAAGAAGCTGATGTCCTGGATCAGCCGTGATTCTGAAGGCTGTAATTACTAGGGGTCAGGTGTGTTGGAATACAGCTTCAACTGGTGTCTGCAAAAGGACTCCCGGAGGAGGGCTGTTAAACACGGATGGTTTTATGTGTTCTATCTGAGTCTGCTACACCTGATACAGCTCATCAGCTTTTTATTAAACTCTTTACCAGCTGAATCGGTTAGAGAAGGGAGTACACTGAACTGTGGAACAGCTGAACGCAAGGAGGAGGAGATCTATGATCTCTAATAGTGCATACTTAAAACCACCCACCAGCAGAATAACTGGTTATGTGTGAGGCTGGATGCAATACAACTTTAATGTGTATAAAGGGGTTAAGATGTCACGTGTTACAATGGATGACGGAATGTTTATTTAGTGTTTGGTGTACACCTGCAACAGGTGAATGCAAATATGCATAGATCAGACATGTGCTATTGGCAGTACATGTACAATATGCCTTTAAAAATGAGAGTGTGTGCAAATAGATTGCGTGTGGAGCAGTCATGGCCTCCCCAGACTATGGGTCGATATACCTGTTTGCATTTAGACAGGGCGTGGGCCACACCAGTGAGGACATATCCCAACACGCTTACACTCTTACAAAGTTCAGAAGAATGCATGGGTGTGCAGAAGGTCAGGTTAAAGTTGCCGGTACACCGTAAAGCAGTCCAATTGCCCTTTTTTGGCTGAGCTTCCACTGTCCACACACTGGCAATGTCATCATGAAGTTGCAGATATAAAATTCCTCACTGGCCACTAGATGGCATCATGTATCTGAACCATTTCTTTGTTTTATTTACATTCTTTACATTCTTTCAAGTGAAACTGGAACATATAGACAATCAGTACATCCCTTTTTCACAATAACCAGTATTCATAACATAAGTCCAAGGACTGGAAACAGAATACCTGCCACCCTATGTGTAGGTCCAGTCTTTTGGGGATAGTTGTGACTGATGACCAGGCTGTGAAATGACACTCTGTCCCTGCTGTGTAGTAAGTTTGTGCGTTTGCGTACATGTAGCTCACTGTGGCTAACCATTAGTCAGTGTAGAATCTATATTTTCAGCTGGACCATCCTGCCTGGTCTCTATACTAGGCCTTGAGTTGAATTTGCATTAACCCTGTGGTTAAGTGAGCAGCTCTCCCATCCTCAGGTCCACTCGCTTACGTCTGTAGAGTGGGTCTTCCTCTTCCACTGTGTATGACTGGGGGCAAACTCTTTTCATGCGCTGACCACCACATCACTGTCCTGTATGGTCTCTGGAAGGGACTTATCCTAATGGGGTCACCCGTATGCAGTTCCTACAGATCTTTGGCTCTAATGAAATTCTGTCATTTCCACTGCACTGCTTCTGCAAATCCTTTAACCACTCTTGTGAGAGGCAAGCTTCTTCTGCCTCTTACAAGAGTGATGTTTTGAGTTTATGCAACATCAGCTGTTGTGGCGGACTGCTTTCTATCCCTTATGTTATTGTGTTGTACCAGTGGAGGAAGGCCATCCACTGTCCTTACTCATTCCATAGCCATGCATTCCCCAGCCTTCTGCTCATCTGGTTTAACGTGTTCCGCTACACGTACCCTTCTGTTACTGTCTGGTTTGTATTTCATTACACAGTTTGGAGAAATGATTTACTATGCCATCTAGTGGCCAGTGAGGAATAAACATTTGTTATTTGTAACGTCATGATGATAATGTAATCCGTGTGCAGGCAAGAATTCATGTTGGCTGTATCCAATCAGCTGCTGCACAGAGCCCGTCTGTGTTTTTTCTACTCTACTGCATGTCTGCAGTGATGTCATGCTAAGAACTGCCTGCGTAGCGGACACTGGCGTACTGAAGCTGTTTCTTTTTTCTTGGTGGTGTCACAAAATCACCACAGTGTTCTTATGAATGGTAAAGCATATGTTAGAGAAGCACATGTTTTTTTTAGCTTGTTTGATTTGTACTGTCCCGGTACTGTACAGGTAGTGTGTTGAGCCAGTGAGGATACCACTGGAGTTTGGCAGCACTGTGGTTTTGTTGAGAGGACCTACTCCAGAGGAGTTATGTGTGAGACTATTAGGCCACTAGCAGTACTCTTTTAGGCTGTGATACTGTATGGTTTTAAAAAGTAGCCAGCTAAGATTCTAGTCTCAGCTTGTTGGTCCCTCTCTGATCTCTCCATCCAGTGTGCCTGCACTCAACTAGCTATTGTTTTCATAGTTTTATTTCTGTGAAATTATAAATAACCGTTTATATTGTAACAGAATGGCACTAAAGCACTAAAATAAACAAAATACAGGAAATATATGGGATTTAAATGAAACTCAAAAGCTTCACCATAGCATTGGATTTATGTCTTGTGGATTTGGTCTTGTCTTGCTGGAGATGTGAATTTAATAGTGTATATATGTAATTACACACGTCTGTGTGTACAAAGGTCACATGTGACGGTATTTTTTGGCAAATTTAATAATAGGTATTATTGTGATCATATTTCGCAAGGGTTAAATAAAAGCTCACTGATGAGTGTTTTTTTTAGGGGGGGAGGTTGGGGGGGGGGGTTTCTTTACCAATCTATCTGAAAAGAAATCCCAAACACAAGAAATTACTCAATAGAAAAATAAGTGTAGGGGCTGTAGTCATAGTTTTATACGCATCAGATAATGGACGAGTACGTCAATGGCAGGTTAGCCATGGTTTAATTGTCCTCATCTGTTTTATTGTTTTGGCACTATCCCTAGTCCATTTTTTGACAGTGACTGTGCAGTTTGAGTCAGTATTTATACTAACCTTCAGCTACTCATTTGTACTCATCAGCTACTCTATTGTACGGCTACATACATCTGTTGACATGTGGTGCCGCTTTGACTGAAATAGCAAATATCTGTCTCAGTGTCAGTCCTTCTATCTCCAATGAACCAATGAACATATCATATCATATAACTATATAGTAAAGAGTAAAGAAACTCTGGACCAAACATTTTTCGGGGATGGTTGGGGATAGCACTGTTAATCAACAATTTGAACTACCGTCCCACTGCGTGCTGTTTTGTGTTTTGGGTGGTGCTGGCCCTTGTTTTAGCAGTTGTTAAGGGTGGTGGTGAGGTGCCTGTTTGAAAAAAAAGGTTTTTGTCTAAAAGAATCATGCTGTGAAAACAAATCATTTAATAAGAGCCGAGAAGGAGCAGCTGTGCAAATAGAACCTTTTCACACATGCTAAAAGGATCAGAAACTCAAAAAAAGCTGAGCTTAAAGCCATAGCCGGTATGGAGGCACCTAGACTTTCAGCTTCTGAATGAAGAGATGGAGCCCTTTACACTAGTTCCTGAATGGACAGTAGTCCAGTGTCCCCATCTGTCTATTCCGCATGGAGCAAAAAATCTGATCTCATTCATTCTTAAAAACATTACTATACATCTATTTCCCAAAACCTCTTTACATCCAGTGTGTACAGTTTCTACAAATGAGGGTGTTAATGAGTTTGAGAGAGTTACTATAGAGATACTATACAATATATTTTCTACATCAAATTCATACTGCAATGTGATACTTTACCAAAGCACTGTGCATTTTTAACTTAATTAATCGTTAACATTCATAACAGTTCACAAATGTAAAATTGATTAGTGTTTAATTAATTTCTACATTTTACTATATTAGTGTACATGCTGATGGGAGACACCTAAAATCAGGGAGTTTAGCAGCTTGTAGCATGATGCTTTAGTTGTTTCTTGGAGAGCACCTAAGGAGCAACTGTAACCAAGACCATCTTGGAGGACGTCTGAACTCCTAGTTCTTAGTTCAGCACTAAAATGTGCTGAATCACCATGATACGCCTTGTGTTTAAACCTTGTATGTCAGTTTGCTGGACACCCTCCACTTTACAATCAAAGTGCGGTGGAGATAAATGAACGTAACTGAGATAAATGAACGTAACTGAGATAAATGAACGTACTGCACTAGTAGATTATTAAACATAATTACACACCTAGCTCCAAGTGCCTGTGTTTCTTAAGGAGATAGTTCGATTGTTTACATTGTTCATTTGTAAGTACGGGTGTAAGGTTCTTACGTATACATTGGCATACGGTGTAATGTACACGTATAGAGAGTTGCAAAATGTAGATATGCCAAACAGGATTCTGCTATCACCTCTAATCAGGTTAAAATATCATTTACTTGAATATGTCAGCCTTGAAACACCAGCCTATTGCTAGTACTCTACCAAATGAAGTTTAGACTAGCTCACACTGCTCTGGGATTGTACTGAGATGCCAAGTCTTTCTATGCCTATCAACAAATGACTTGTAGCATATCAGGAGTAATAAATCATCAGCTGCCTCTTGAACTTTCCACACGTTTCTTTGTGCAAATATCTTCCAATAGTGGGCGGGGTGTTAGGATAAAAGGAAAGGAGAGGCTTGGTGTTAGTTAGACGGGAACAAGCTTTGGGTCACTCTGCTGGAAGGCTTCTCGGCACTGCAGAAACATGGTTAAAGCAAAGGTCTGGGTCCTGAAGAAACATTTCGATGGCTTTCCAAAGGAGAGTGACTTTGAACTGAGAGAGGAGACCCTACCTGAGGTCAAGGATGGAGGTACCTGTCCAGTTCCAGGTTTTTGTGTTCAGTGTATCTGTCAGTGTCACTTATTTGTGTTTTAAATATTTCAGAGGTTCTGCTGGAGGCTGTCTTCCTCAGTCTTGATCCGTACATGAGGTACAGTCAGTGTCCTTTATAATATTTTCAGTTACAGTGTAATTATATTTATGAATATGCTATTTACTCATTCACAGAATGCCTTTAAAACATTTTGTCCATAATCAAACCAGTGGGCTATCGTCCTTTAATGCAGGCATGTGGACAGGCAATACTTATACTATGGGTTGTTAAACATTGTTAAAGAAGCTTGTGCATGAAACAGTGGCTGGACTTGTTTAAGGCTGAGACAGGCCCCATTAGTAATCCAAACCAGTTGGTCTTTTGCATTAGTATGCACAGCAAGCATCTGAGTGTTGCTCTCTCTGGTGTTTCTCTGCAGAGTCATGAGTCGGACGCTATTGAAAGAAGGGGATGTACAGTTTGGAGGTCAGGTGGCCAAGTAAGAGAAACTGATTTTGTGTTAGACCATAAACTCATAGCAGTCATCTGTATGTTATTACTATTATGTGAATGTGATGTTCTAGTGTCAAATATGGATATCAAGGGTTTCCTGGGTTTTATGTTTTCTGAGTTATTTTTAATAATAATAATAATAATAATAATAATAATAATAATTGTATTACTGCACTGAGCATTTCGGGCTGAAACACACCTTTTTAACTTTAATGTAAATGGGCAGGGCTAAGAAGCTGTAAGCCTGATAGATATTTATGAATGTGTTGGTTTTCATGACATCACTGAAATACTTAATTAAGACATTTTGATAAAGTGGGAACATTTAAACCTCAGCAATGTCTACATGCTGCTTTGATCTTTTTTATGTCCAAAAGGAGAAGAAAATAAGTTTTCACAATCTGAGACTTTTATCTTTATCTCTGTGACTTTATCTCCATTCTTACTTGAATAATACTACTTTATGTTTATAGGTTTGCACATTTGGAAGTCCTTCCATCTATTTGTTATCTCCAATACAAGCAAATACTGTTTTTCTGGTTTCCAGGGTGCTTCAGAGTAAGAACCCTGCGTTTCCTGTGGGCTCCTACGTAACAGCTCCTTGTGGCTGGAGGACACACACCGTGACAAATGGAAAGGCCCCATTTAGTCAGGACATGGCCCGAGTCCTTCCTGATTGGCCCAAAGATCTGTCTCTTTCTTTGGCCATTGGTGCCCTAGGCATGCCTGGGTAATATATTCTTTCTTCAGTTGGAGTTCTTATTTTTGATCATATAAAACTGCAGATCTGACTGCAGATAGTCACAACAGAAGGTACACTTTAATTATGCAACCAAGGAAAGGTTACCCGTCCATCACAGGGCAGATCATTTAATCATTTAAAGCTGAGGCAGAATGCATCTGATGCTCTACATAGAAGGTATAGGACTTAGAGGTGAAGAATGATCAAACCCTTTGATTTGTTCCTGGAATGAAACCAACTCTTTTCTTGGTGAGCCCATGAATTTTGTCATTACATTATTCATGAGCTCACCAACAAAGGAGTTTGCTCTGATTGGCTGGTTTACAGCAAGACTCCACAATGATCACATAGAAGAAACATGTTGAAATAGACACATAAGTATAGACAAATATAAATAGATAAATACATAAATAGACAAATAAAATGACCCTCCATATAAGTAAGATAACTGATACCGCTTAATTAGTTATGCTACCATTAGTTCCATAAGGCTTGCTTGTAGCTAATGTTAATGATAGATAGATAGATAGATAGATAGATAGATAGATAGATAGATAGATAGATAGATAGATAGATAGATAGATAGATAGATAGATAGATATGATCTGCTTCAACCAGCAACCCGTGATATAATCACACAGCATGGCTGCTGTTTACAGGCTGCTGTTGGGCTTGTAATGTTAAAAAAGTGAAACTGCTCCTCTCTCCATCTATTTGTCTATCCATCTTTATATGTGGGTGTTGTCTATGTCTGAGGTTCATCCACCCAGCTATGGCAGCATAGCTTCTTTAGGGTAACGACACATAAAAACTGGATAAAGTTATTTAGTACATTTTGAACACAGCTGCATTATCTATAGTAGCTACGTCTCTCTGAAGGTTTAAGCTAAAGCCCTGAACCCGCTCTACCTCTTCTCTCAGATAAAGGAGTTATCATAACCTGTATTTTTGCCTTGTTTTAATTCTGCTGGAAAATTGAAAAACCTACCATTCCATTATCACCCTGAATGCCAGTTATCTGGAGCTGGGACTGAATGGTTAGCATAACAGCTGTCCTGCTTCACTGTTGGTCCCCAAATACTAAACATCTAAAAAACATTTTAGTGTGTAGCTTATAATATCGAGATCGCAATTTGTTTTGCATTATTGTATGTAATACAACAAAAATCGTGATGTGACAAGCGACTTCAAACTGTGGAAATTCTTCTAAAACAATATGAATAGCATTTGGGCAATAGCAACGTCTGAATCTCTTACTGTGCCTCCTTCTTACTGGTGTTTTCAGTCTGACCGCCCTGTATGGTCTGGAGGAGGTGCTGCGGGTGAAGCCCGGTGACACTGTGCTGGTAAATGCAGCTGCGGGAGCAGTGGGCACTGTGGTGGGACAGATCTGTAAGATTAAAGGCTGTAAGGTGGTGGGATCAGCCGGGAGGGATGATAAAGTGGCCTATCTGAAAGAGCTGGGCTTCGACCACGTATTCAACTACAAGACTATACCGTCTCTGGAGGAAGCACTGAAGAAGGCCTCACCTGAGGGATACGACTGCTTCTTTGAGAATGTGAGTGGACTAATGGGTAGATTTAGATATTAGGTTTAATAACATGTTTCTCTAGTAGGACTATAATTTGATGGTGCGCCTAGGCTTGTTTAATAAAACCATTTTACCATTTTAAAAAATTTCCAGTGAAGTAAAAACACGATATTGTAGTGTACTTATTAACTCACTGTTTCCGAGTCTTGACCAAGCTGGTGTTTTAAGGTAGGCTAATGGCTGATGTATATTATTAACCCATTAATGTCAATATGGAAAAGTTTACATTTTCGATGGTTAATATATGTGCCGGAGCACAAATTTTTCCCAGTTTTTCCAAATTACATATAGTCCTTTTGCTATATGTGACTACTGATCAAAAAAAAATATCCAAAAATAAAATTTGATTGCAAATAAACCTATGACAATTTACATACAGTATGTCATGGTGAATACGCTTGACAGTCATCACACTGTAATACATTTAGTTGCTGAACGAGTTAAGAAACTGTAGCTGTTGTGAGTCATGGTGTAAAATCGAGACATTTGGGGAATCGGCAGTCATTACAAGTTTTACAGTTGTTGGTTTTGTGGCTTTGGTCTTCATTATTTGCAGGTTGGAGGGCCTTTCTTCACTACAGCACTGAATTTGATGAGACCTGGCGGACGAATTGCTATGTGTGGTGCAATCGCGCTGTACAATGACACCACACCTCAGACATGTACGTCATAATCCACTGGGTCATATTGAAACTTCCATTACCAGCTAATATTACTTTTCATATGGGACCTCTGCAGTGAGGACTTGGGCCAGTTTTAAAGCCTAATCTTTTTCACCCTGATCTGTATCTGCTGCTCCTATCAGTTGCTCCAGAGAAAAATGTTTAGAGCTGAACAGAAGACAAAACAGGCTTCAGCACCTGCCCATTGACTTCTATTGTGTGTTAATGAACCCTTTTCTGGGAAATGTGTCAAACTACTGCCTATAGTGATCAGGTATATGCCACAGATGCAGCAGACAAGAGATTAGGTTGTAGACTAATAGTCATTAACCACTAGATGGTGTAGTAACACAATGTCATAAGAGGACTTCAGGCTTTCATTTCCTAATTCCTGAAATATTAAACCTACTAAACAATACTAAAACGTTTATTACCATGTATTAAAGTACTTTATGTGTTCACTGTAGGTCCTTACCCCCACATGACCATTATACATCACTCTCTAAAAGTGGAAGGCTTCATGGCCAATCAGTGGCCCGACAAAGATGAGGCATCTGTCAGAAGACTGGTCACTTGGATGAAGGAGGCAAGTGGACCAATGAATATCTGAGGACGAGAGCTATGAAGTGATAGTGGTAATCAGGAGAGCTGTGGTCAGTCTAGACCAGGTCTAGACCAGACGGTGTCCAGAATGCTCTGTAATCCCAGTACTGCTCCAGTAGCAGGAGTGGTATTATACTAGTAGTACTATTATACTATTGAAACAGAACAGAATTCCTGATTTTACGCCAGTGTTATGCTAGTTTAGCTTTTCACTTTGGAACAGCAGGCATGTCCATCACAGAAAATGGAAAAATGACGCAGTGCATTATAGATATTGATCCGCTCCTGGAGAAGCACATCATAATTGAATTACATGCTTACTCTCTTCCAGCAAGTGCTTTTCACCTCATGAAGCGCCCGACAATGAGCTGATGAGTATTTCCTGGTGCATTAAATCTGAGACAGCAAAAACTCTGCAGCGCTTGCTGCCTTCCGCAGCTACACAGTCCACTCGGACTGCTTTCTGAGCAGGAGAGAGCAGGGCACAATCTAAAGCAGCATTTCTTCTAAAAGTATTCCTCCAGAAATGTTTTTGGTGACACGCAGTACAGACGATAGCCACTAGGTGATGTAGTAACCCAGCATAATGAAAACAATTCAGGCCTCGATCAGGATTGAGCTTCTCGACATTATTAACAAAGCTTTTACTGGAAGTTAAAACCAGGAAAATACAGCAATGCAGACCACGTGCAAGAATGGTGGAGTACCTCTCTATGCCACAGTATACACTACAGTCTATCCACAAATCTTAAGCATATTCACTAATTTATTCAATTTATTCTAATTTATTCACTAATTTATCCTGCTTTAGGTAAATGCATCCAAATTATAGTCCATGACAATCAACCATGACTGATTAAAGTACCTAATCTTATCAATGTTTATTCAATCAAACTCATAAACAGTGCATATAGTAATTTATTGATGGAGGTTTTTGTTTGCTTTGCAGGGCAAGTTGAAGGCGCAGGAAAAAATAACAGAGGGCTTTGAGAACATGCCAGCTGCCTTCATCCGGATGCTGAAAGGAACAGACCTGGGAAAAGCTGTGGTTAAAGTGTGATGACCATTTGTTTGTAGGCCACCATGTAGCACATGTTAATGTGCCGGATTTATGTTTACAGTATGTAATAAGTTTATACTTGAGTAAACTGCATGATGTACAAAGCCTCGCCTACATGTCTATTATCTTACTACAGCTGTTCAAGGCACTTAGAAACTAGTGAGACAGGAAGAGACGGCCTCTGAATGTCTGACAGCAGAGAACTATTTGCAGAAGTAGGTTTGACCTTTATTTGAACATTAGGCCTGTAGGTTTTTTGGGGCATGTGGTGTGAATTCAGTCCACAGCCTACTTCAGAAGCTGTCACCTACAGGTCAAAGCATAAGGGTAATCAAAATAACAAAGAGACACTGCCCATGTGGTCAGGGCCACTCCCAGGGATTTTAGGCACCATGAAAAGAGGTATGCCACCCCAGCACCCCAGATATGCTGACCCTGAAAATGTTGTGCTGTTCATATACAGGGGTTGGACAATGAAACTGAATCACCTGGTTTTAGACCACAATCATTTATTAGTATGGTGTAGGGCCTCCTTTTGCGGCCAATACAGCGTCAGTTGGTCTTGGGAATGACATATACTGCGTCCTGCACAGTGGTCAGAGGGATTTTAAACATTCTTCTTGCAGGATAGTGGCCAGGTCACTACGTGATGCTGATGGAGGTTCGTCCTTCTTGGTGGTATGCTGACATTACCCTGGATACCGTGGCTCTTGATACATCACAAAGACTTGCTGACTTGGTCACAGATGCGCCAGCAAGACGTGCACCAACAGTGTGTCCTCTTTTGAACTCTGGTATGTCACCCATAATGTTGTGTGCATTGCAGTATTTTGAGCAGAACTGTGCTCTTACCTGCTAACTGAACCTTCACACTCTGCTCTTACTGGTGCAATGTGCAATTAATGAAGATTGGCCACCAGGCTGGTCCAATTTAGCCATGAGACCTCCCACACTAAAATGACAGGTGTTTCAGTTTCATTGTCCAACCCCTGTAGTAGAATTCACTATTTGATGTATGACTGAAATTCTCTATAGGAAATAATACCATCTTCTACAGTTTAAAATTATTTAATGGAATTTTTTCCTAATGTTAATCAATATTAGCACAAAATGTGGTGGTTGATGTGGCGCATCGGATAACTCCCCTGTCACTGAGCTACCACAGCATGTGGGGTGTTCGATTCCTGATCTAGGTGACTATGCTGTGCTACACCAATAAGAGTCCCTGGGCAAGACTCCTTACACCACTTTGACAATCATATCTGTAATATGATTAACCTTGTAAGTCACTCTGAATAAGAGTGTCACCTAAATGCCATATATCGTCACTGTCCAAAGGAAAACATGCATCTCCAAAATGGCAACTTTACAGGAGAGGCCAAAAACCTCATTCGATTTTAACGTAAGTCAATGGAACCAGACATCCTTCCGAGCACTTCTGGGCCATTTCAGTTGGTCCGTTCATCATGCAAATCTCACAGTGTGTAAATGGCAGCGGCCGTTTTCAAATGATGCATAAAAGTGAAAATGGACAAAAATGGAGATACATGCTTTCGTTGGACAGCAACAATATGTAAAACAAACCTATGTAACCACTTCAAATAATATGAATTAACATTATAACCTATAAAAAAATAGATAAACATATACAATCAACAGCAGATTTGAACTATATATCTGATGTTATATAAGGATTGTTAAATATTAGTAATACAGAAATTCCCACAGAGACCCTGCAATTATGCCAATTCCCAAGATATTCGCCACAGTGCTGCTCACCTCCTCTTCAGCTGGGAGTCAGGTTGAGATGAGGACAGGAAAGGGATGGGGAAGAAGGGCTGCTAAGCTTAAAGCTGCTAATTTGTCTGTCCTGGCACAGAACAGAGACAGGGACAGCTCATTGAGTGTGAATAGCTGCTAAAACGATGCTGATTAAATCTGAGTTAAATCTGAGTTGAAATAACTAGCGTTAGGCTGTGTCATCATGGGCTGAGCTCACAGGTTCATTTCCACCACTCACAGACTACACCCACCTTTATTTAAAAAAAAAAAAAGTACACACTGTCACCGTTTTCTTTTTCTCTCCCGTCTTTGTTTCCTCTCTTTCCGGTAACCAGGTTTCTCTTTCAATCTCGACATAGCGCTTCTCTCCTTACTTGCAGAGCACTGCTCGCAATTACAATCCGCTCCCGCTTTAATGGCGGGTTAACCATTTCCTGTAAAAAGGGGAAGCCAAGAAGGCAATGCAGAGACTGTGGCTAATTATTTCATGCCAAACAAAACGTTTCAACGTCTGAAATTAAACATTGCATTAATGATAAACGTTTAATAGTTTAATACAGAAAAAGGTTTACATGTTTAGGGCCCCTGAACACAGGCCCTTAGAATCGGCGTAATCCCCCCTGCCTATTCCCAACACCCCCATTACGCCGCCCCTGCCTATAGTAAAGCAGTGATCAAAGAAAGCTTGTTTGTGTTTCATCACTTTGTTTATTACTTGGCAAATCCACCAATTTTTAAAATCTTTTTAACATTAAATAATTATATATATTTTGGCCATAACAAAATAAATAGAAATAGATAAATACTGTACATTCATAAATTAACTAAAATAGGGCATTTATAATAATTACATAAACTCATACAAAGAAGCGTCAATCAATTAAAGAGCATTTTTAAATACTGGGCAAAAACATAAGGTCGATTAATTACACATAATGCCCAGATCAGAACACAGATTTCAGGTCTCCAGAGTTTTGTCATGAAAAGAGGAAGAGCAGGATCCCAGTGAATACTAATCTGTTTTTTAAATTCTACATCTTTAAGATCATACTCCTTTAAGATACAGCCGCTGACGTCATCGTATCCCGGAATCTAGAGAAGTGTTTAGTCATCGTGACTTGAAGAACTGATGAGTTTCGATCTTACTACTGACCTTCAGTCTGACTCCTGCACTGAACCCCATCCAGAGGCCACACTGGCTGCTAAGCACTAAGATTCCTTCCACGTATTTATTCTACGTACATTAAATGTATTAAGTTTCCTCCAGGTGTTCACATACCGCTCGTTTCCACCCCATTCCCAACGCCCATCCCATCTCTGAAGTAGGATTTTCATTTGCCACCCGTATTCTGACAAGCCACTCCTCCTCTACCGGGACTGGCTACTAGTGCATGCTAGCCAATCCCAGCCTAAAGGCGATTGGCTTACTAGCCAATCAGAGAGCAGGTTAAGTTATACCGTCCTGTCAGGATAAACCGCCACCGCCTGTGTAATTCAGTCTGACTGTTTTAGAGGCAGCCGCTGACTGTTCCACATGCGGAAATGAGCTTCCAATTCCACGACAGAAAGCCACAAGAGGAATTCAGAGAAACGTACTAACCAGGAACCAGCCTTCACCTGTAAAAATGATTTTATTACAGGGGGCGGGGTATAATATACATTATACTAATACTCCTTCTCCTGTGCAGTAAATATATATGTGTGTGTATATATATATATATATGACATAAATAGACAAAAACAATATACGTTAACAGCACAGTAGGACATGTACAAAGTGTAGAGCAGTATCAGTGGTATGGTTGTAAACAGTATAGATATATAAAGTATACAGTGCAGGTAGTAGAAGCTGTAGAAGCACCTTAATGTTCAGAGCAGCTGAATGTTCAGAGCAGCTGAATGTTCAGAGCAGTTTACTGTTCAGAGCAGCTGAATGTTCAGAGCAGTTTACTGTTCAGAGCAGCTGAATGTTCAGAGCAGTTTACTGTTCAGAGCAGCTGAATGTTCAGAGCAGCTTAATGTTCAGAGCAGTTTACTGTTCAGAGCAGTTTACTGTTCAGAGCAGCTGAATGTTCAGAGCAGCTTAATGTTCAGAGCAGTTTACTGTTCAGAGCAGTTTACTGTTCAGAGCAGCTGAATGTTCAGAGCAGCTGAATGTTCAGAGCAGCTGAATGTTCAGAGCAGCTTAATGTTCAGAGCAGTTTACTGTTCAGAGCAGCTGAATGTTCAGAGCAGTTTACTGTTCAGAGCAGCTGAATGTTCAGAGCAGTTTACTGTTCAGAGCAGTTTACTGTTCAGAGCAGCTGAATGTTCAGAGCAGCTTAATGTTCAGAGCAGTTTACTGTTCAGTGTTGTTCAGTATAGATAAATAATTATAGGTAAATAAACACAGCTGGATGTTTAAGTGTACAGGTGAAAAGGTATAAGTTGATGTGCAGTGCAAAGCCTTGTGAGGTAGTGGAGCACAGTGTGTGCTGGGGTGATCCAGTCTAGATCAGTACAGTCTTTAGTGTAGGTGTAGTCATGTTCTGGTAGGCGCTGCTGATGTGACCAGTTTGACAGCCCTAGGGTAAAAGCTGTTCCTGAACCTGGTGGTTCTGGCTTGGATGTTGCGGTACCTCTTTCCGGAGGGCAGAGGTTGGAACAGGGGATGGCTGGGTTGTGTGGGGTCTGAGGATATGTTGACTGCTTTCCGCAGACAACTCTTGTCGTAGATGTCCTGTATGGGTGGGAGGGCAGTTGCGGTGATGTGCTGTGCAGTGTTTACCACCCTCTGAGAGGCAGAGGTGCCGCTGCCATACCACACAGTGACGCAGCTTGTCAGGATGCTCTCCACGGTGGATCTGTAGAAGTTGCAGAAGAGCTGCTGTGGCAGGTTGACTCTCCTCAGCCTTCGTAGAAAGTGGAGGCGTTGTTGGGCCTTTCTGACAGTGTGTGAGGTGTTAAGCGTCCAAGATCCTTGGCTAAGTGGACACCAAGGAACTTGAAGCTGCTCACTCTTTCCACCAACGTGCCTCCAGTGTTCAGTGGTTTGTACATTCTTTCCCCCCTCCTGAAGTTAACGATCAGCTCTTTGGCTTTGCTGACATTGAGCGAGAGGTTGTTGTGAGAAGCTTGACCTCCTCTCTGTATGGGCCCCTTGTCATCTTTGGTGATGTTGCTGGTTATTGTTGCGCCATCGGCAAACTTGATGATGGTGTTGGAACTGTGGGTTGCGATGCAATCGTGGGTGTATAGGGTGTGCAACAATGAGAGGCGAACAATACCCTGGGGACATCCTGTGCTGAGTGTGAGGGAGGGTGAGGTGTGTTTACCCATCCTAACACACTGTGGTCTGGAGGTGAGTCCATGATCCAGCTGTACAACGTCTGGAAGGGATGAAGGAATTCCAATTTAAATACAATAAGTTAAACTGGAATTTCACTTATTGTATTTAAATTGGAATTCCTTCATCCCTTCCAGACGTTGTACAGCTGGATCATGGACTCACCTCCAGACCACAGTGTGTTAGGATGGGTAAACACACCTCACCCTCCCTCACACTCAGCACAGGATGTCCCCAGGGTATGTGAAATTCCAGTTTTAATACCACAAGTGGAATTCCCCTTTTTCCAGTTTTAATACCACAAGTGGAATACCCTGGGGACATCCTGTCCTGAGTGTGAGGGAGGGTGAGGTGTGTTCAACCATCCTAACACACTGTGGTCTGGAGGTGAGTCTATGATCCAGCTGCACAACGTCTGGAAGGGATGAAGGAATTCCAATTTAAATACAATAAGGGAAATTCCAGTTTTAATACCACAAGTGGAATTCCCCTTTTAATGAGCATTCATGGAATTCTAATGTAAATGGCCATCAGTGGAATTCCAATTTAAAAGACCATTGGTAGAATTCCAATTTAAAAGACCGTTGGTAGAATTCCATTTTGAAAGACCATTGATAGAATTCCAATTTAAAAGACCGTTGGTAGAATTCCATTTTGAAAGACCATTGGTAGAATTCCAATTTAAAAGACCACCGGTAGAAGTCCAATTTAAATAACCATCAGTCCGATTCCTGATACCACTTAGTAAAAATCCCCTTTAAATGGTCATTAGTGGAATTTTGTCCTTAAATGAAGGTAGATAATTTCCCTTTTAAATGATAATTAGTGGAATTCCAATTTAAATGACCATCAGTGGAATTCCCCTTTAACTGATCACTAGTGTAATTTGTTCCTTAAATGACCGGTAGATAAATTCCTTTTTAAACGACCATTAGTGGAATTCCGATTTAAATAACCCCAGTGCTAATTCCCCCTTAAAATATAAGAAGTGGTCATAGAGACTGGACCTCATGTTTGCCCTAAAACTCTTTCAGCTGTAAGGACCCGTATGTGAGCTTTAGTCTCTCACTTTCACAACCACATAGCTGTTTCCCCAGTGCAGATTATAAATTCTAATTCTGAGTAAAAGTCTTTATCATTCCTTTTATGTCCTATTCCACATTATCAGCATGCCACATCTCTTTGTTACTGCTGTAATCCTGCAAACACTGTGCTGAACAACACGTCTGCTAGCCCAGACAGGCGCAGGACTGTGGACCGCTAGTCGATCACAGACAGTGTCGGAAAACGGGTGCTAAACCAACGGTCCCCTTACGTGAACTGTGTGTCACGTATGATTGGTTGCGTATGAGCGGGGGGCGGGGCCTGTCAGCAGCGCCTTTATAGAGCCTTCAGCCCCGAGCTGACCGCTGGATCGGGGAGTGACAGGAAAGCGTTAAGATGATCATTACAATCGAGGACAAGGTAAGATTCCTTCCTGGTGATCTTCAAACTGCTTTTAGTCAGGCTGTATGAATCAGAAACTCTCTGAGGAGAGCACAGCAGGCTCTTTTCGCTGCCAGGCTCAGGACTGCACTGTTTAATTCTCTGCCTATTGTTATTGTTTGTTGATTTTGCCACACTGAGTGATAAAATAGGCTGTCTGTATGTTAAGCACATAGGCTGTTGTTCTTTATGCACGTGTTGCATTATTCTCCTCTCTCTCAATATGACTCCAAAACTTTCTTCAGTGCGTCAGTGTGTGTCACATCACTAAAAGCCTGGAAAGTATCGCTCAGGTGGTTTTGCAGCAGCAGCAGTTTTACTCAGAAGCTGGTTTCTATTTTTAGTAATCGACTGAAGTAGAAATAAAGAGCCGGCTAGCTTGCTGAGCTTGTTTGCAATGGGTTTGGTGTAGGGCTTGTCTGTGTAGGACGTGGTCAGTGGAGGATTATTTTTGCTGATTAAATTGATTTTAACTTTGGGTTACTTATCCTGTTACATATTGCTTGTTCAAAGGTCATAAAGAGGGCCGGCCCTCAGAGTCTGGGTCACTGAGTGTGAAGCCTTGTTCAAACTCTTGCTGCACCATCTTGCGTTCTCCGGATCTATATACCAACTATGTTCCACAGCGGTTAGATAAACCTTACAACACAGAAAACGTGTGACTTAATCATGTGTTTTCCTAAAACTCAACATTACTTCCTGATTTAAGAGGGTGAAGTTGTATTTACTCCTTCATATAAAGCCACAACATTGAGCAGGATCAGGAAATATTTATATTATTACACTTTTGTTAAGCAGTTAGTTTAGGCTTTCTGCTGCTTTGTTTGAAACTCTAGACACTAAACATTAACGTTCCTTGGGATAAACATTGCAAGTCATGGTATGTGTGTAAATGTAATGCGCTACCAGGCTGTAATGTATCTGTTCCCATTAAATAAACATTGAATAAGTAAAGAACACGTTGACGAGAGACAGAAAAACGTCCTCACCAGAATGTTCGTTCCTGGATGATTTTTATGGAAATGTAGGCTGTAGCCTTATCAGTGTCTTATCAGTTTAATATTTTTTCCCGATGCCAGAACTTTAAACCTGCTATAATAAAAGTCTGTAATATTACTTCACCTTGTAAGTCACCATGGTTCTTCCTCCCGTGATGTTGCCTTTGATGGTGTCATGTCGAATTCCGACTCCCCAGCAGGATTCCGCTCCCATTCATGTACAACAACCAAACAACGAAATTGCAAGTGTGCACGTAAAGGGGAGTCAGATTCTGTTTCCTTCAGCTCGGCAATAAATGCACGAGTACAGCTCCCCAAGAAGGGGGCTCAAAGCAGGATTTGTATTTATGACAATGTGAAGGTAAACTAAACTCCACAATTGTAGTGGGAGCCAGAAATACAAATTACTTGCATGATCCAGCTTTCATCTGAATCAGAAGTCACTGAATCACTGAATGCGCTCCACAGTGTGAAATCTGTGCTGGGGTTAAAGATACAGAATATCTGAGTGGACGAGGCCTTAATTAACTCTCACTCCAATCACTGGAATGTTCTAGCATTAGCTTCAGTACAGAGGGAAGTTCTGTGTAGACTGTTTTCAGACAGGTCATGGGCTGTTACTGTCCCGTGGTGTAAGAGTGTGTGTTTTGTTTTTCAGCAAGCCTTCGACGCAGCCCTGAGGGATGCAGGGCACAAGCTGGTGGTGGTGGATTTCACAGCCACTTGGTGCGGTCCCTGCCAAATGATCGGCCCCATCTTTAAAGTGAGTGTCTCTCCGTATGTCTCTCTCTTTCTCTATCTATCTCTCTGTTTCTATCTCTCTCTATTACTGCCTCTCCGTCTCTCCCTCTCTTACTCCAGCATCTGCAGCTGTCAGGACTGTAATAAGATTTTCCTCAGAGGCTTCCGCAATCAACGGGAGTGGCTGTATGTTTGTGCTTCATTGCCGTGGCAACCACAGGGGAAGCCTCCTTTAGCATGAGAGGCTATTAGTAAGATGCTAATGAGAGATTTAGATAAAGTGAAGGAGAAAGAAAGAATGAATAAACAGAATGAAAATGAGCACTGAAATAATTAAAGAGAGAGAAAAAGACTGATAGAAGGAAAAGAGAAACAAACAGAACAGAGGCAGAAAGAAAAGATACACAATGGAGTAAGAAGAAAAGAGGAGAATGAGAAGAAGGAAAGTGAAATAAGAATAAAGAGAGGAGGGAGGGGGAGGAAAAGAAGAACTAGAAAAAGATGAAAGTGAAACAGAACAGAGTAAAGAGATAAAGAAAAAAGTAAGGAGAGAAGAAAGAAAAAAATAATATGGAGGGGATACAGAGAAGAATATGAAACAAAGAACAACAGAGAGAAAAACAAATGCAAGAGAGGGAGAGAAAGACGAGAGAGCACTGCATATTCTACTTCTCTAATCAGCAGCAGATGAGTAAGTGTGCATCATTGATTTCCTCTCTGCTGTAAAAGGCATTTGTAAGCGTTGGGCTGGTTCAGCACTGATCCACTCACTGAAGAGGCTGATCATCACTGTACTGCTACTGCTCTGCCCGAGGCTTTAAAAAAATGGGCACCTCTCTGTGCTAATAACTCTCTCTCTTCTCAGGGCTTCTCTGAAAAGCCGGAGTACAAGGAAGTGGTGTTTCTGAAAGTGGATGTGGATGAAGCATCGGTAAGCCATCCACTGAGTACACAGACACAATCTTAACGATATCCTCTCACTGTTGCTTTGATGAGACTCCACAACAGGCAGACTCGCTATAGGAGTTAATGCTAAACCTAAACCACAAACTCTCGCCTAGTTTACCTTTAGGCTCTAGCCTAACAGAACCTTTCCATGATGTCACTCACCTTGTCCTCTCATTTTATCTGTGTGGGGGTTACACAGAAGGAGCATAGACAACCCAACAAAGTGAAAGACTGATAAATAGGTACCTAGCTTCTAACCCTCACGAGCCGCTGATCATGCCGTGTGATCAAACATGTTGCTGTCAGCTTCCGTTTAAACTGCTGATTTGAAAAACGATTCTAGTTTTTGTTGGCTGAGTACAAACAGATATAGAATAAGATACATTTGATATAAATATCATATTCACATATGCTTGACTGCTTGACTGAAGAATGGGTTGGAATTGGCATGGCAATGGTCTCAATCTTATCTTAATACCATCAATCTTATCTTAATACCATCAACATGTTTTGTCATATAAAGAACCTGAAAACAATGTCAGAGTCACAGGAGCCATCATATTTACATTCTTCCAGAAAACATGTTTTTCATGAGTGGGAGGGGGACCACTCTTTAAACACGCAACTGGAAACCTGAGCCTAAGTCACTCCAATAGTCACATCTGAGAATTTCGCCCTTTTGGTCATTGCTGTCAGCTCATGGTCATTTTGGTTCGTGCTAAAATGATCATGCCGTGTGATCAAACATGTTGCTGTCAGCTTCCGTTTAAACTGCTGATTGAAAAACGATTCTAGTTTTTGTTTTGTTTGCTGAGTACAAACAGATATAGAATAAGATACATTTGATATAAAGATCATTTTCACGTATGCTTGACTGCTTGACTGAAGAATGGGTTGGAACTGGCATGGCAATTGTCTCAATCTTATCTTAATACCGTCAATCTTAATCGTCAACGTTTTTCGTCATATAAAGAACCTGAAAACAATGTCAGGACCGGAGCCATCATATTTACATTCTTCCAGAAAACATGTTTTTCATGAGTGGGAGGGGGACCACTCTTTAAACACGCAACTGGAAACCTGAGCCTAATCAAATCAAATCAAATCACTTTTATTGTCACATCACATTTTCACAGGTGTGAAGGTGAGTGAAAAACTTAGGTGCGTAGTCCCTTACAGTACTTCAATACAAACATATAAATTAGACAATAAATATATACAGTACTAAACACTAAAATCTCTGTTACACTAATTTACAGTTATGAATAAAAGTTATGAATAAAAACTATGATATATGCAGATGTACACATTATTATATAGCACTATGGTAAGGCTGAGGTAGATGAGGGTATATACAGGGCATAGAATATTATATATGTATATACATACACTACAGATATACAGTGTGGATGGAGTATAGCAGTAGGTCAGTCTATGTGCGAGTGTAAATATGGTAATGTAAAGTGCAGAGTGATGATTGTCCATGGAGATCATCCTTTAGATGATATAAGTGAGATGTGCTGAACCAGGTCCATATGTGCATCAGCACTACTGGCTGTTGAGTAGTCTGATGACTCGGGGGAAGAAACTATCTCGGAGACGGCTCCAACAGTCATATCTGAGAATTTCCCTTTTGGACATTGCTGTCAGCTCATGGTCATTTTGGTTCGTGCTAAAATGATCATGCCGTGTGATCAAACATGTTGAGCTTTGCTGTCAGCGTCCGTTTAAACTGCTGATTTGGAAAACGATTCTAGTTTTTGTTTTGTTGCTGAGTACAAACAGATATAGAATAAGATACATTCGATACAAAGATCATTTTCACGTATGCTTGACTGCTTGACTGAAGAATGGGTTGGAACTGGCATGGCAATTGTCTCAATCTTATCTTAATACCATCAATCTTATCTTAATCGTCAACATTATTGTTTAATGTTATTATAACATATTATTATTTATCATATAAAGAACCTGAAAACAATGTCAGGACCGGAGCCATCATATTTACATCCTTCCAGAAAACATGTTTTTCATGAGTGGGAGGGGGACCACTCTTTAAACACGCAACTGGAAACCTGAGCCTAAGTCACTCCAACAGTCCTATCTGAGAATTTCGCCCTTTTGGTCATTGCTGTCAGCTTGTTCTTGCAAAAATGTTACAACTATTTTGAGTCTAAATAATTATTCTCTGATGAGCCAGGTTTAGGAAAAAACAGGTTTGTGGGCAAAGAGAAGGGGAATAGTGCGTGACATAAGGCGGCACACCCAAGGCACAAGGCACATTAGCCGCATGAAGCCACTTTAAGAATAAGTCAATATTAACTCAAGGAAGAATGAGGAAAGGATTAGCACCATTTATAGCACACCTAGGAAGTTTGCTTTCCAGGCTGCGTATCAAAAACCCATTCTGGCGAAATCCAAACCTCTATTCCAGGCTACTGTAAGCCAGTAAATCATGCTTGTTTAAATCTGTATACGAGAAGCAGTGAATCATGAATAACAGTAGATTCATAGTTTAGAAAGCTGACTGGCTGAAGATTAGATTGATTAGTTTTACTGTAATACTATAATTATTATAATGTGATTAAATCTAGTATACATTTTAGCCTAGGACTAAAACAAGAACATCTGCCTGTAAACATTAACATACAGAGTGGAAATACTTACTGTGCTAGGTATTATGGGAGCCACATTGCTCTTTATGGCTACAATGTGTAAGAACATTGATAGCAAAACTGATTGATAGTGTTGCTGGCGCAATCATTTAACCTCCTTAATAATACCATTAATACCAAAACAAATTACGGACATTTTGTATTGTAATCTTCCCTTTTACTCAAAGTTCCATGACAAACGAACCAATAGAAATGGTCCACAGTGACATAAAATAATATCTGGAATAATGCCTCCAATAATTTACATTAAAATGATGGTGTTTCGTTTTTTCAGAGATATATGGTTTTGTTCCTGATGCAGTTACTTATTTTAATTATACAACTTAAAGTATTTACAGTAAACATTAAAGAATCAAACAAAATCATCCTGAATCGGATCATGGGGATTTTACCTACCAGATAACTTCCCTCAGTGGCCGTCCAGGCAAGTGTGATTACCGCTAGCCAAGCTTTATCTCGTAGTATGTCTGGGAATGTATTTGTATGCATTGAGAGAAACCTTTGCACTGGACTGGACACCAGCATATCAGAACCTGTCCAGGGCTCATGTTGCCATGGTGTTTGCTGATGGGGCATATTTTGATACAGCGATAGCACTTGCAGAGGAGATTGGCTTCTCTTTGTTTTATCAGCGTTGGTTAGCGGCTGTGGCTTAAGAGGGTGATTGTGTTTCTGGGATGTTGATATGGCTAGAAGGAGTGGTTCTTTATGTTCAGTGAAGAGTAGCCGTGATGTACGTGTCTTTAAAACAGGATTCGTTTAATAAGCTTTATAATGTTTTCTGTTTGTTGAAATGTCGCAGGACGAAATACATTTATTCTGTCTGACATTTAAATCAGATGTCATGGCAGGAACAGTCAAGTCTGGCATTTTTGGTGTTAGAAGATAAGAAGCGCTCTTATGAAACTCGTTCAGCAGGACACATGGAGTTAACAGTTCAGATATTTTATACTCACAAATGAGAAATGGTGCATTGCATCCGCTCAGTGCAAGGTGCATTGTATCCGCCCAGACTGTGGTTTGTTATCTACGGAAGGAAACTTGGTTAGTGTGTGTTGTGTGTAATTGTCCTCGTATGCTGAAACAGCTACAGCGCGCAGGGGTGTTGTCAGCTGTGAAGCTCCGTCTCATCATGCCAAAATGAAAGAATGATATTAAAGATTGCTATCACTTACCCTGTGATGAAAGAGCATTCAGCGTACCCAACACCATCGCTTCATCCCTCTTTTTTTCTTCTAGGATGTATCCAGTTACTGTGACATTAAATGCATGCCAACTTTCCACTTCTACAAGAATGGGAAAAAGGTGAGTTTTTGATATTAACTATCACTGTTTGCTCTTAAAGAGGCCAGACAGTCATTTATAACCTTAAATTTAAAAAATCAGTCTTTTTAATAACACAACATTAAATAATGTGTTCAGTCAGAAGCAATAGGCAACCGGCTATTTGACACAATAGGTAGGCTGCTTGACTGGACAGCTACAACAAGACTCCATTGAATACAGCTGAGAAATACAGTCTACCTTCTGACGACCAGAGTAGCTTTCCTGCTCTTCTGTCACCTAGGACCCTTTGCGCCTGTGTCTGACCCCAAAAGCAAAATACAAAAATGTTTAAAAAGACCTGTAAAGTTCTCGTAACATCCTGGGCTTCCATAGCAATAAATTCCAGTGTACATATATACCCATAACCCGTAATATTAAAACCACCTCCTCGTATATACACTCACTGTTCATTTAATCAGCATATTTCTACTTTGGTCAGGACCCCCACCAAACCACCATAGAACAGCTAATGTGTGGGTGGTGGGTCATTTTTACCACTGAAGTGACACTGACGTAGTGGTGTGTTAGTGTGTGTTGTTACAATGTTCAGACACTGTACAGGGAGTCCTACTGTCACAGTGCAACAACAGTTCACTGAGACAGCTGACCATTAACTAGTTCTCATAGAATTACTCTGAATAGTTAGCTTGGCCTTACACACTAGCTGATCCAGTAACCTTTATTCAAACAGTTTTATTAACAGGTGTGTATACCCCTGGCTCCTCTCCAGTCTTTTCCTTTTTATTATTTTGATATGTTGCCATAGTAGCACTTCCTGCATGGCTCTCAAGCCCTACAAAACCCCCTCGTAAAAGCTGGAACTGTGTTCACAACCACAACTGTGGGCTTCCATACCTTGTCATCAAATAATATTCTTGAAAAATAAAATGAATCTGCATTTTTACGTGCCCCCCGGTGGCTCAGAACCCTCAGGGACCTCTTATATTGCTTATTTCTATGAACAGCACTGTGTACAGTAGTTGTGTTCTGTTTAAGAAGGTGCAAAAGCAGTGCAGGTATAAAATACACCTTCTTTCAGTGAGTAGAGCAGTTTTTATTTTGCAGAATAACATTTAATTACAAACAAATGAATGTTTCATTTCACATTGTGTAATACGATCAAGAAGCCTTCATAGGAGAGTGCCAGTAAGGATCCACCATGCTTAGCTGCTGCCTACCTTTTGGGATGCAGCTAATAAGTTAAGCGTAATTGTGCCATGACATTTTTTCAAAGGTGCAGCAAAATTCACAACTGCAGATTTTGATTTGTTTGTTCGAATAAAAAAATTTGATTCCAATCTTGACTGACTCTGATCGCACACTTGACTGACTTATAAGCTGAGTGTGCAGCTTATAAATAACTATTCTACTGTAAGTTCTGTTAGCTGTTTGAAGAACCGCATCTGTTACAATCAGATAACCACATGTTCTGTTTACAGGTCGATGAATTTTCTGGGGCCAACAGCCAGAAACTGGAAGAGAAGATCCAACTACATAAATAAAGCAACACCCCCATTATATACATCTTAGGATTTCTCAACTCTCGCTTAAAGTAAAGAATATTCCTAACTGTTCATTAACCCTAACATTCCCTCCTTTTCCCAACTTAGCCTCAATGTCTTTGCTTACTGACTTTTTCTCACTGTTTTTTTTTTTTAAAGAAAAACATTTACGCTTACCACAAATGACTATCATGTATTTATGTTGACCTTTTTATAGAATGGACTCAATAAATAAAATGATGTCAAAATCGTGTGCGGTATGAATAAGACATTATGAGAGCTGTAATATTGACATGAAGAAATGTGTGGTACAGAGTATCACACCTGGTTTCATGGACTTGTATTTTCCGCTTTAATAAAAACGTGTAAAGAATAGTTTGTACACATATACACTGGACAATCACATTAAAGTTTTTACACATCATACAAGGTCATGTATATAGCAGCAGCATATACTTAATACTGTTTTATTTTCTATGTGAAAAAATACAGCTTTAATTTACAAAACACATTTTAAATTTTTGGAGGGGGAAAGAACTGTTTACAGGCCCGGATGGAAGACTCCTACATCCACCATGATGCGCTGATGCTTCAGCTTCTGCTGTGCTGAGTGACATTAAAATTGAAAATATCCTGATTTTCTTTTCCTAAAAATAACAAAAGAAGAAGTTACTGATGAATTCAAAGGAGACAATGATAGCATTAGCCAAACCTTGTTTACACTAAGGAACTGTTGTCGTCTTGTACATTTCAGTCTTAAAAAAAAAATACTGACTGGCTGGAGGCTGATGTGTTTTCTTCTGGAGCTTCTCTGTGTCGCTCCAAAGTCATCTGTTAACCTCTTTCAGAAATACACTTTTCTAAAAGCTACTTTGACAGTTATTTATCAAGTGCTGCATGTCCCCAAGATTCAGTACATCCATGACAAAAATGTAACGCAATGGAATGGTTTATAAGCAGACTTGATTAATGAAAGATGCAACATCATAAACACCACCCTATGCTACAAGAAGAGACACTTATCCAGCAGTACTGTGCCCTGCAAAATGTGTTTTAATAAGCTATTCCTATGCACAATTTGGTCAACAAACTTGTCCTAAAATGGAAAATTGTGTAAAGGATCGCTTTGATTAACTATTCTAGGATAAGCAGAGCTACAGTAGCAACCATCACAGCTCTGCAGGGTTTAGTATAGTTCTGATTTACTTCCAGGCCTGATCTAACACTTCCAGCTCAAGCTCCTGAAAAAGTTGATGTCTTGGTTTAGGGGTGTTTTTGAAGACGGTTGAACATTTAAATTTAGAATCATCAAACATTTGTGCTTGCATATAGAGGAATTTGACCTCAGCATTTAACACATCTGAGCAACACCAACAAACACAAACATTGAGGGACTTACAATCACAATTCAAGATTAACAATCATTTCATAGTAAAATGTTCTACCAGCAGAATAACTGGCTATGTGGGAGGCTGAATGCAATGCTACTTTAATGTGCACATAGGGGTTAAGGTATCAGGTGTCACAATGGATGACTGTAAGCCCAGTGTTTACTTGCTGTGTACACTTGCAACAGGTGAACGTACTATATGGACAGAACAGGCATGCACTGTTGGCAGTACATGTACAATATGCATGTAAACATGAGAGTGTGTGTGTATAGACTCACCTGGAGCAATCATGGCCACCCCAGCCTTGACTGCAGTGACACCTGTTAGGCCTAATACACTTCCCTCCGTTCAGACAGGGCGTAGAACACACCGCTAAGGACACATCCCAAACACTCTTATGAAGTGAGGACATTTTTGTATATCCCTCAAACAAACTTTAAAATCTAGCCTTATTATGGTAAACATTTTGATATACAAATGAGCTTTACACAGAAAAGAAATATCAATGCTATTTTACAATATAGACTGCCTTAATTTGTAGGGCTGTAAGAAAATATCAAAAATAAATATATTGCAATATTATGTTTTGTAAATCTGATTCTCAGATACACAGTAATATATCTTAACCATTAGACCCTTCCACTCCAACATAAACATGACATTATAACATCAACATAAATGTAAACAAAATACAAAAGCAGTGTAACAGTGAAACGCTAATGTTAGCATTAGCAAACTCATGGATATTGTTGCTGTCCAAAAAAAAACAAAAAAAAAACAACAATCTCCATTTTGTTGATTTGTACTTTTATGCATATCATTATCCACACAGCACATGTTGTTTCAGAGAAAATCTTATTATGAATGGACCAACAGACGTGTGGTTGTGTGTTTGTTTGTACTATGACAATTTCCCTAAAATTATATGTTTAAAATCACTATATTTTCCCTTGTTGACAGTATCACAGTATCACAATATACTGAATCGTAACCTCTGGATGATGATATGTATTGCTAAGTTCTTGCCAATGCACAACCACATTTATTACTAAAATAAAAATAGGCTTTTTGACAAAGTTTGTCATTTGTTATATCAGCAAACATCTTTGTATCCAAAATACACAAAATGGATATGCTGCATTTTGGAATTAAACTTTATTTAAGAATTACTGCATTTAAATGTAATTAACAGGTTGGCTTTAAAGCTTTTAGGTAGTTTAACTCCCTTGACCCCAATATATGTATCTCTAATTCCACTTCTCCCCTAGCATGCACGTCACCACACCTATTTTAAAGCTAGTGCCAAAGCATTGTCAACAGTCAACTCAACCCACTTGGGGGAGGACACTAACTTCCAACATGTTAAATCTGCTGCTGGATTAACTCAAAGAGAGCAAGGGAGATTGTTCTGTCTTGGACTTCTGGCCACAGAAAGCTCTGAAGCTGCAGTTTCTGAATGATACATGATAGGGCATTGTATGTGGGAGCCCTAACTCAAACTTTTTCTGTAGAAAGATTATTGTTATTGCCACATAACAAAAGTAAGTTCTGGAGATTTAAATATACATGTATTTTCCAGGGGTTAAAATATATGACACTTATCTAGAGACTGAAGTTTGCATAGTCTTTAAATAGTAAAATAAATAAACAGGGACTGAGGCTTTGCTCTACCTGCCTTTTTTTTGTTTTTTTCACAATATTAGGGAACAAGGAAAGACAGTAGCAGTTTATTTCTAAATAGAACTTCCTTATTCTGAAGCAGAATTACTTTTTTCCCAAGGTAGCCTAACATTATAAACAACACTTCCCCTAATGAATCATAATGGGGTATAAAACACAGTTTCTGATCTGTAGAAAAAAACAGTCCTACAAGCGACCTGTTTGAATTTACTGTTTTAACAGACAGACAATTGAGCAAGTGTTCCTGGAGGCCCAACCTCTTGTCTGACACACTGCCAGAATTGCTCACTGCCTTAAAGACCTTTGTCCTCACATAGAGACAAACAAACACACCTGATGCGAGTCAACATAGGCACAGACTCTGACAGGACATAAAAGTATGTTATTTAGTGAAAGCTCCGTAACAGTCTGCACCCACTGGTAGGAAGCAGCCAATAAAATAAACTTCAAGCAGAAACATTCATGGGTTGATCGTCAAAACCAGTAAATAAAAAAGTATTATTTTAGGGGGTAAAAGTTAAAGTATGCTAAAAGCGGAACATTTTATATTTAATGACAATTAAGGTAGAAAAGGTCCCAAGGTACAGACATCACAATTCAGTGCATGCTGTCATATGAAGAATATGAGGTAGCCTATCTGCTAAGGTTCACAAATGTAATGCAGAACCACATTTCCACCTGGAGGCTGTAAGCCATTACCAAGTTAGCTACTTGCCATGCTAAGATGGTGTGTTTCATTTAAACATCTGTTGCTAGGTAGTGTGCATCCTTTGCAGTGTACTAAGCCGTAGCAGTTTCTGCCTGCACATATAGCACCGAAAGAGGTCAGTAGAGGATTCATAACTGTCATAACTCCTAAACCCTGATCAGCTGTGAGACTGCGTTTGAGGTGTTTGAACAGTGAATGAGAGTTGAAGAAGAAAAGGTAAATATAAGAAACTACAAAGAAAATGTTGCTAACTATGTGCTGTACAGACAAGCTTGTCGCTCTTATTTTCACAGAGTTTCAGGGCTCTACATTTCTCTGGCTCCTTGGACCTCTGCAGGTAAGATTCTGGGGTCCCTCTGGTTCCCTGACTGCTAACAAGGTGATTCTCTGCGCTGTTAATGTGTTAACTAGACATAATTATGTTGTTTCTGGCACTTCATGACATAAGCAAGCTTTTTGGAAATAATCTGCCAATAAGCTTCCAAACATGTAGACATGCAGATTGCACAGTGTTACTCCGGGGCTGTAAAACGATGCTCGGCAGACAATACAGAAGTGTGAAATCAAGGACTAACAGATTCGGGAACAGTTTTACCCCCAGGAGATCAGGGCTTTGAACACCTCACTTATTCCAACCAACGTTCTACCTCGCCTACCTCCTCTGCCACAGGCATCTGACCAGTCCTGAGTAGCCCATGTTCATTCCTCTCTCCTAAAAGATGACTGCCAGAACATTTCAGATTGCTTAACGGCACAGACTGCACTTTTTGCACCTATCCTGGTGATTCAACGTGTCATTTTGAAATAAGATCTGAATTATTATGCTTATAGGGCATTACATACACTATGTGATATATGTATACTTAATAAGAATACTTGAATCCATATTTGGCTGCTACTGCACAGTTCTGTCATTTATTTGCACTAAAAATGCATAATGTACAAATGTTCTAATCCTATACATTTCAGTCTTATATAACATATATTGCACATTTTCTTGATTTATATACATGCATATTTATTTTTCTTCCTTTTCTTTCTTCCATATTTACTTGTAAGGAAGTATTGTATTTAATATTTAGTATTATTTTATATTGTAATTATTAGTATTTGTAGTCTGGGAGCTTGTGCAGAGTAAGAATTTCACTGCACAGTGCAACTGCTTGTTTCTCTGCGCATATGTCAATAACAGTTGAACCTTGAATCTATTAGCTTCCTCTACTCTTTAGCTACTTCAAAATTCCAGTGCAAAACTAAAGAAACAAACATCAGACAGAGAGAACGTATTTGAGTTGTAATGTGACTTCTGCATTTAGCCTGGGCCATACTGGCATTTTTGTTTTAAATATTTAGGCACCTTAAATAAGCAAATACGTATTGAATTCAGCCCTGGGCTTTTCTTTAGTCACTGTGACTTTAATGATACAAAGATAGATCGTATTTCCATTATATGTTGAGGAAGTCACTTCTTGTACCCACTTGTACCCACTGAACTAATTACAATCAGTTCCCACTTCCAGCAGAGCTTGCTTTAGGACCAAGGAGTGCGTGAATGATCTGTTGTCAGAGCGGCCATTGCCGTGGTAACAGCAGCAGTGTGACAAGAGATGACCCCAGTTGAATTGAATCCCTCGAGAGATCATCACTTGTTAATTATTTCTTTATTTACCTTTTCCATTCACCAGCATGCTCTAATACTTTTGAGGCTAATCAGTGTAGGACACATAGAGAGTTCTTAAACATAAACATTGTTGGATTTTGTAATTGTACTTTGTTGTACAGTCAGGGACTACTTATGTTAGATTAATCTCATCACCACAGTAAGTAACACGCTTCACTAATAAACCTACTAGTTGTATATGTAATGCTAATGATGAGAGCAATCAGACATTAAGGGTGTTATGGGTGATGCTTGGGTGTTTCTTGTTGTCTTACACATTAGAATACATCAAATCAATGCTGTACTCGATTAAGTAGCATATGAAGTGTATTTGTTCAGTTTAGCCAATGGTTTGTAAGTCTCAGCAGGATATGGGAACTGAAAGTCTGTTAAACCACATTTGAAAACCTGCCCACACACAGCTACACATGTATGAGCACACACACACACATACACACTTACCAGTGTGGCACCGTGTGCCAGTCCAACCCGCTGGACACTCACACTGGTATGGACCTATACAGCGTCCTCCATTTAGACACGGCAGGATGCAGATCGCTGCAACAGACACAAACATTTTCATACACTGTCAATTGGTGTGTGTGCAGTGGTATAAGTATATATATGTTATAATAACGTCTTAAATGTACATATTGTTGCTTTTAGAACAAAACATTTCTCCAGTTTTGTTGTTTCAGTACATATGATTAGTACTTACATTCCACAGAGAACAGACTTTAAGCACAAAATAATGAAATCTGACCAGGGGGTCTTGCTGTATAAAACTGCAATTGAGACTTAAAAACAAAAACTATTATTTACAGTGTGTGAAGATTTCAGGATAAATAGAACAGAAACTTGGAATAAAATCTTGTTTTATTAATTATCTTCTTTTTTTTTCTCTAATTTCTATTTTTTTATTTTGTTCTGTGATGTCACCACTTTGCCAATACGTAATTTAATACAAATTCAACATTATATTACACATTATTATGCATATATAACATACTTATTTTGCTAGTTATGTGTATTTTCTGCTTCACACAATGATCAATCCCTATATACATCAAAGGTCTACTGAGTTTATTGTCTATTTTCTTCTCACTTCCTGAAAGATACACATCCTTTCAGACCTATGACATTAAGCTGTCTACTAACAGTGGAAAGAAGACCAGAAACATTTTTGTTTTTTTAAAAGCTGAAGCACGAATGGGGCATGATTTTCTGTTGTCTCTCAAAAACAACAGCTTAAAGCACTGTTTATCTGAAAGTCAGTTTGTCTGCTTCCCTTTGGCCTTCCCCTCTGTTTTGCAAGTGGATGACCTTATAGCTTTTATCTTAATTCTAAATTTCTCTAAATTATATCTTTAAAATGACTTGGCCATTTTGACTGGAAAATAGATAAATGGAGGCTGACCTCTGACCTCTGCAAAGCACTGTATAAGATTTTTAAATTTTACTACATTTACATTAATTTTACAACTACATAGACAGTTATACAAAAAATCTACAGCCACACTGGCCCCCTGCAAATAAGACTGGACACCCATGGCCAAGAATGAAAACATTTAATGATTCACATACAATTACATAACTGTTTTTTATTGCTGTCAACAACTATGGCATTGGATTAAATAGGAAATTTAGGTATTCTGGGACAAAACTTACGTTCCTCACAGAGGCGACCCATCCAACCATCTGGACAAGAGCATATATTTGGTCTCTGACACACACCTCCATTTTGACACTGTAGCCAACACACAGCTACAGAAAGACAGACAGACAAACTCTCATAAACACTAATTCTGCAGTCATAATACAAAAAACTAATGAAACAAACCTAGACATGGCATATCATCATGGCCTCCAACAACACATTCTATAACAGGATAGAGACAGACGCAAGGATGTATTGTGCTGCAATATAATGCTCCTCAGTATCTTAAGTTCATGTTCAAGTGTTATGCATTCCACAATGACATGAAGGAGATTTGCATAACACTATGTCTACTCAATCAGGGCAAACATGCAGGTTAAATGAGCAAGGCAGCAGAATGTAAAACAGAGTGGAGTTCTGTGTGGTGTTCATGTTAAACCCCTAAAATAATAATTACCATCAAGGTGTCACCTGAAAGGAAGGCGTATTCTGAAAGATTCACATTACTGACGTCACTGTGTGTGACTACGCTGGGTTGTCAGCTCATTGGGTACTCCTAACTTGTACCAACACTCATAGACATTTTATGTCAGGAACCCCCAGATTAGCCCTTTACATGTAAGGGCATGATCCTAATATCCAGTGAATGCCAATATGGCCAGTAGAACAAAAAAATAATAAATAAATGAACAGATGCAAAAACAGGCAGATGACAGACAGAGACAAGTTAGCTCTTTCTCAGAATTAGTTTTCTTTTGGTAAGTTTGTCCAAAGGAACAGAGAAAAATAGATGCTTGATAAAGCTGTGTATGGGAGGAGCCACTACAACCTTATGACTAGTAAGGGGACAACTTGCATTAGAGCTCCTGCCCAGTTTCCAACATATTTTGGCAAAATGCATTAGCCATTGGAAAGATATTCACAGGGCCTACAGCACATTGTAGAAACAACTTACTCAGAAAGAAAACACAGATTTAGGTTCTCTGAGGCCTTAGCAGAAAAGGTGCTTTTTTTGGTACAAAACCCTTTAAGGTTAGAAACTTAACACTGATGAAAATTTTTATTTAATTTTTAAACTGCAAAATAAACTATTAGGTTTAGAACCTTAAAAAAATAATGACAATTAAAGTGAACTGAAAATGAAATTTCTACATAGTGCAATATTACTTGATCACTATTAAAACTGTGAAACTGACCTTATTAAAGCTTTTGTAAAAAAATGGTCAGATTTTCTTTTTTACAATGAAACACATGTTCAGACATCTCATGAGTTTACTTTATCTACTGATCAGAGGCTTTTGCTTCAACTTATAAAGTTGAGGTTGAGCGCATGCTATCATTAACCCATTAAAATTCCTGGCTTAAATCACAAGTGGGTCCTGGCTACTGAAGGGGTTACAGCAAAAGTGGGAAGTTAAATAGGGAAGTTCAAAAATGTTTTGTAAACATGTAAAGATTCATTAATGGTTTTAATTCTGGACTTTTGGACCCCACCGCACATTTACAAAGTGCATAAAATGGCCCATGACTGTAGGTACAAGGTTGTATGTCCCTAATAAACTAACAACACAAGAAATGAAAAGTCAAGAACAGTTACAGGTGCTCAAAGGAGAAGAGGCATTTAGGAGGTGGCTCAGGCTAGACTGGGCGTGTCCTTATTCTACCTCTACAGGCAGGTGACGGAGTCCATGTGCCATTCTCCAAGCACATACTCCGGCCAATGCCTTCCATGACGTAGCCCGCGAAGCACGAGTACACCGCCACATCGCCAAACTGGAACACAGCCCCACGGACCACTCCGTTAGCCATGTGGAGAGGAGGGCCGCAGAACACCCCTGTTTAGGTTCAAGATGTATTGGGCCAGGCAGTTAGAAAGGGATCTTTCCCACGGTTTCAGAACGTGACAGTTCTAAAAACAGCTTCAAGGTCTAATTACAATGCCCATAATAAGCCCACATACCTAAAGAAGCCCACTTGCTCTTTTATTAAAATATTTTTAAGATCATTATGTACACAGGGGCTGTCGTGATTAAAACTTGCAGACATGCTAATTGTACTTAAGTATGGCAACATTTTAAACTTAAGAACCACTCAACAGGGGTGACCATCTTGTAATTACCTATATATATATATATATATATATATATATATATATATATATATATATATATATATATATATATATAAAACAGGAAGCGAGTTTATGCACATGTCAGGAATGGCCAGTCTATTCTATTCTATTATATTTCTCAAAAGACTTTAAATGGAAGCCTAATGTGTATAAGAAACACAGGAACACAGCAAGCGAAAGAGACTTACACAAACCATCTACTCTTTGTTTCTTATTTACAATGTGCCTCACTCCTAAGCATCCATTGCACTGATGTACAAACTTCAGTACAAAAAAAGACAATAAACTTAAGAATAAATAATACAGTTACCAAATTAATAATAGTAAATAATTAAAGCACACAATTAATGGTATTAGTAAACCAAAATAATTCCACCTCAAATACTGAAAATAATTTACTAGTTCATTGTAACATTTATTATTTAATACTTAAAATGTTTTTATTAATTCTCTTTACAATAAAATGGTGAGTGGGATTCTTAGGACTACCAGAGGGGTTTAATAGTACAAGAGTCCATGAATCAGATACAATTTCTTAATGATTTAATTCCATATATACACAAAAAATTCATATGGAAAGTATATTTACTCAGATCACTCAGGTGGTTTCATTTGGGGCTTTGCCCTGTATAATTTCATTATTCCTATTTATTAGTTAACATTTTATCTTGATGAGAGAAGTTACAACATTATTTAGGGGCAGTGAATTTGGATTGTGGTATTGATTCTAGCAGAGCTAAAAGACACTGTGTGCTGTGTACTGACAGAAAATGTATACTTTACGAAAAATAAAAACTGGCATCATTTACCACTGTATAAGTGAAATTATGTTAACTATATGCATTACATTTATTCTGCATTTATGTGGCTTTTTTTTATAAAGACTTGTTCATTTTAGTGGTTCTGTACGGAAAAAAATTCTTAAAGCAAGCCCAAAGACTTAAACAACAAACCACTCACAACAGTATGCTTACATTTGCACATGCTAACAAACCAAAGTCCTTAGGATTTTTGCTGCAGATTATGACCACAAAATAGCATAATTTATACATCACTGCGACCAAGATAAAATACATGCAGGCTCTTAACTGAAAGGAAAACCACATACCAATAAGATTAAGTCATGCAAAGGAAGAGGAAAAGTTTATACCCAATCAAGCAGCCACTTTGTTTTATCAAGCAATACAACAATGCACACTGCATAACTCTACATGCTGTCTTTAAGAGAAACTCGGTACCAACAACTAAATCATGATCACTGATGATTACATTACAAACATTACAATTTGAATTTTATAGAAACAAAGCTTCTAATAGAAACATAACATAATGCCCATCTACATCTTGTTCGAGCATTGATAATTCACAATTTCTAGCAATGAGCATGCTGGCTAGTGTTCATCCTTACTCATAAGATAACACCTCACAACAACTTTTTAAGTGTAGGCATTCTCGAACCGTCCCCTGAGGTAACACCACTTCATAATTAATTAACCTACTGCTATCCCATAACTTTTCGTGCATCAGAGTAAATACTGCAGCAACTACCATCAAAGGTAATATCTTTTTTTTTAGAAATAGTCATTTTGGGACTAGTCATTTTTTTTAGATTTGGGACGTGAAATCGCAAGATAAAATATACAGGGATGTTGGCAGTGTATAATAATAAAAGCGCTGAGAGATGATGCCTACTCACTCTCACAAACTGCACTGATTGGAGTCCAGGTTTGGTCACTTCTGCATGTTATGGTAGCTGCACCTTTGCCCTGTTGACCTTTGACCTGCTGACCTTTGGGACATCTAACTGATAAGGTCTGCCCCACCAGGAGTAATGAGGTGTTCCCTGTCCAACCAGTTGGAGGAGGGCATGACTTGGCTGTGGAGAAAGGAGAAGAATTATTTTTTTCCTTTAAATGAAAAAAAAAAAAAGATGGTGTTGCCATGTTGGTGCAGTCAACAAAGTCAAACACATCCTATGCTATTTCAAGAATACTGCACTCCGTGGGATAGGATTATATCATGCAAATACTGCCGTAATCTAGATGAGTGTTTCTGAACCGTAGTCCCGGAGGTACTCTACCCTGCACATTTTAGCATTTTACAGTTGCTGGGGGTGTGTTAAAGGGAATCCACAGAAATGTTCAAGGTGATTGGTGAAGCAAAGAAAACACGTTTGTGTGTGCCTCTGGTTTTATATTAAGCTTATTTCATTTAATAACATTTAATTTCTGTGATTGCTAATGCAAAGCAAGCAATGTAAGCATTAGACACCTGGACGCACCTGGCGTATCCACTGCTGTAATTGAAGGTGGAATTGAAATTTGAATAAGAAGCTTTCATTAGTCATGATAGAGTAGTGAATCAAAAAAAAAAAAAAAAATACATCATACAATCTGGTACTGGCTGAAACAACAGGCAGTGCTCTACAGAGTTTATTACATTTGCGTCAAGCATTTAGTTTACAATCAGCAGGCTGTATTTTAATTTAAAGCTCCAGTTGTGTAAAAAAAAAACAAAGGATTTTCTTAAGTACATTTGTTCCTTAAAATAGGTCTTCATTTACCTGTCAAAAAAAAACATGTAAAAAATGTTGTTGTTGTTGTTGTTGGGTTTCTTCTAATTTGATACAAAAGCCGGCATGGCTAACATTACTTCAGTGCATTGTGTACCCCTATTACATTCTAAATCCTATTATTTACTACATGGAAAGCAATGCAAACTGGCTGAGTTATAACAATAAGAAAGGGAAGCCTTTAACTGCCGACAAGCCTTGGAAGTTTAAAGGATTAGGTGTACATAGTATTTCTAAAGCTATGGTATGATGAAAGGTTTTCTCATTTTTTGCTGAGCATGTGGCATTCAGTGAAGGTCAGTTGTGCAAGAAAACAGCTAATGAACTATGAACCACTTGGTTTATTGATCTATTGTTGACCAAATGTAAGCTCAGCACACAATCACTGTTTACTGTGACTGCACCAGCTGTGCAAAAATCTTGCACAATAGATTTTGTTTTTTTTTTTTCATTACAGGATTGCGGTCTTGGACTAAAGAGTACATCTGTTTCAATAATGCATGATACCAATCACATGTCAAAGTGAACAAGAAGGCAGGACAATAGTGTCTGCAGACATGGTGTAATGACATCAAGTTGAGTCATACATTTTGGGCATGCTGCAAGTCTGTAGTCTCTTAATGTGTACGTGTTACAAACCATTACCTAACAGAGCAGAGATTTCACAAAGTAAGGTTTGTAGAAAGAATTAACTATGTAAAAGTTGCATGGGTAAAGAATGAAGATATGGGACAGAGGACTGTGAAAAATTAGAGAGATGTTTACTATTCATAAAACATAGGAAGAGCTTCTGATATGATTGTATAGACATTCTGTGTTACAACCTATAATCTATAGATAACAAACATCACCAATGAGCACATGTTGTTTTGCAAAACACTGCCTTCAACAAAACAGAGAATGTTTTCGGGCAAAAGTGACATGTCTAAAAATTTGACATGCTAGAAAGGATAGACAATAAATCTAAAAGTACAATAGGAGCAAAATGATGTACTGTTTTAATTACAATATTGACTATGAGAAGATTCCATATTTTAGTCTCTAAAAGTAAGGGCTGTGCCGGAGCTCAAGTAGATGACAAATTAGTGACAATCTTACGTGTACAGATAGGAAAAGGTGAGCTCCAGGAGCCATTTTCCATGCAAATAACAAGGGACTCCCCCTGTAGATTGTAGCCCTTATCACAGACAAACTCCAGAGCCTTTCCACTGGCCAGGCTGTGTTCCTGCAGCTTCCCATTTAATATCCTGTCAGGCCTTGCACAACCTTCAGGAACTGAAAATGAAATAAAAGATCCATTGGATGCAAGTTACAGATTGTAATGTATTTAATAATCACACAAAGCATCTATAATCAGCATTTTACCCTTGCAGGTTGGTGCAGGTAAACTCCATGTTCCATCAGCCTGGCAGGTGAGGTTTTGTGAGCCAATAAGCTCCAGCCCCGAATTACAGAAATATGTGACATAACTCTCGTATGTCTCACTGGCTGCCACCGAAACAGCATTCTCCACAAAAGGTGGAGAACCACATGAAACAGCTGAAAAATAAGAGATGAGCAACTGAGAGAGTTTAACTTTTGCCATGTGTCTCATACACACGTGGACAAAATTGTTGGTACCCCTCGGTTAATAAAAGAAAACCCCACAATGGTAACAGAAATAACTTAAATCTGGCAAAAGTAATAATCAATAAAAATTCTATGAAAATGAACAAATGAAAGTCAGATATTGCTTTCAGAAGAGCTGTCTCAGGACAGAAAGAAAATTATAGACAAGCATGTTAAAGGTAAAGGTTATAAGACCATCTCCAAGCAGCTTGATGTTCCTGTGACTACAGCTGCATATATTCAGAAATTTAAGATCCATGGGACTGTAGCCAACCTCCCCGGACGTGGATGCAGTAGGAAAATTGATGACAAATCAAAGAAACGGATAATACGAATGGTAACAAAAGAGCCAAGAAAAACTTCTAAAGAGATTAAAGGTGAACTTCAAGCTCAAGGAACATCAGTGTCAGATCGCACCATCCGTCGATGTTTGAGCCAAAGTGGACTTAATGGGAGACGACCAAGGTGGACACCATTGTTGAAAACAAAACATAAAAAAGAATTTGATTTTTTAAATAATTCCGTTGAAGCATGGGTAAAAACATTTGTCTGACTTTCATTTGTTCATTTTAATAGAATTTTTATTTATTATTACTTTTGTCAGATTAAAGTTATTTTTGTTACCACTGTGTTTTTTTTTCATTAACCGAAGGGTACCAACAATTTTGTCCACGTGTGTATATGTGTGTTATATCATGTACCAAGAATTATGTCTAATGGAGTTAATTAAATAAGAAACTAGTGATTTCTGTTTATAGATGGATTCTGTTTACAATGGATTTATGTCTATTCTGTATTAGCTGCTTTACATATATAGCAATTTTTTTTAAAAGGGAGTCCTGTCTGTTCAGGCATATAAGCTTCTATATGATGTATAAACCAAGCAAAATACTTACTTTCTGTTAATAGACCAAATTCTTTAACTAGTAGACTGCCTTTTTTGTTGCAACATTAATCTTTCTCGCCCAGCGAGCAGGGACCAGTAAGCTAAACAGCTTATTTTTACCCCATAATATAAAATTTGCAATTTTAGCTTTAGCTAGACTATGGCTTTACAATAAGAAAAAATGTTTGATTGTCTTATTTTCTGTGCGACTGCCTCCTCTGCAAGCATATGATATAATCCCAGTGTGACAATAGTGGACTACTTGGAAAGTAATTTAATCATTCTATGAATTTAAGAGATATACACTCTGTTTTAAGGCATAGCAACAAATTCGTAACAGAGGCTCAAAAGTCAGGATTCCCTTTGAAACTGTTTATCCTTGACGTTTTTGGAAAATCAGGTTTCTGACTACTCAAGTCAACACTCAAGTCACTGCATAGCTTGCTAAATTCCATCATCAGTAGCACACCTTAATTTAATGAAGGATTGATTAGCTATAGCATTTCGCTACTGTCCAAACAAAAACAAGTATCTCCAAAACAGCAGCTTTACAGGAGAGGGCAAAAACCTAATTTAATTTTAATGAAAATCAATGGAACCAGATGTCTTTCCAAGCATTTCTGTTGGTCCACTCATCATGAAATTTCTACACAGTGTAAACAGCAGCTTATGTGTTTAAATGATGCATTAAAGTAAAAAACAAATGTAAAGTGTGTTACAAATAATTTATTATTATTATTGTTGTTGTTGTTGTTATTGTTCATAATACTCATGTTAGTATTTTTAATACATAAATGCTTTTAACCAGATAAATGGGTTTAAATCATTGATTTTGATGAGACCTGCACACAATACTGTACAATAACATGTTCTGCATGTTTGTCGTGAACATATATCATACGGGCTCACCAACACACAGAGGTTGGGCTCCACTCCATGTTCTGTCTCCCTGACAGATCTGAACATTGTCACCCTGTGCCACAGAGATAAGAGACAGAAATAAATAAATAAACACAAAAGAATGTAGCATTACATATCACACTGAATACAGACAATACCAATGAATAAAGCTTACTGCCATTAAAATAGGCTAGGTGTATGTACCTGTAATTCAAATCCTGGCAAACATGTGTACATAACCATGTCCCCATAATTGTAACTCTCTCCTTCAATGTTACCATGGGGAAGAGGAAAAGGCTTCTCACAGATAACAGGCACACACGAACTGGAGGAGAAGGATGGAGACCATCTGCCAAAAATCTAGATCAAAATACAATAATCAATGTTTTAAACTTAATACCATAATATCAATGTGATCTGATGTACGACTAACTCAAATACACAGATTTTATATTTAGAAAAAGGTGAAAAGCAACCACCCAGGAGAAAATGTAATGCTCTCTTTTACATCACTATGTCTTTCACAATACTCTGTTGGTTGATAGTTTTATACAGGTATTAAAGTTACATATGAATATTTAATCATACCCCACATTCAGATAGTCCAGGACCCTCAAGGTAAAAACCAGGTTTGCATGAAATTGTAACAGTGCCTCCAACTGGTGTGAGTTGCGTCCCTGCCACCACAACATGGGTCAGGTTGGTGGGCAGGCTGCATGGTATTGGCTGACACCTCACACTATGTTTAGACCAAGTGCCATCACTTTGACAGTTCACAGAGTCAGTTTTTGTGACCAGTTCATACCCCTCCATACACCTGAAAAAAACAAAATGATAGAGTGAAAACACATAAAAAAGATGCAAGGTTTTCCAGTGAAGACAGAATTTGACATAAGCAACAAGCCACAAGTCACTGATTTTTCAGAGGTCAAATTACCTGTATTGAGCCTTGCTGCCATAGGTAAAAGCAGACCCTACAATCATTGCATTTGGCACAGAAGGGGGCTCCCCACAGGATAGAGGATCACATTGCAGGCTGGGCATTCCCCATCTACCAAATCTTCCACAGGAGAGATTTGGGTGTCCTCGCAAAAGGTATCCTGGCCTGCATCCATATGTGACTGTATCGAGTGTGGCAGGGCTACCTATAACAACCGCATTGGGTACAATCGGAGGTGGGGTGGAACATCTGCTCCTGCTACAAATGGGTACCCCTGGGCTCCACACTCCACCTTTGTCACACATTGCCTCTGTGGGTCCAAGAGTTTTATAGCCATCATCACACCGGAACCAAACACTGGCTCCACAGGTGTGATCTCGGCCAAGCACAGCACCAAATCTCAGCACTGGTGGATTGCACATACATGGTCGGCATTCTGGCACCTCCCCAAGCCAGGTTCCCTCTGAGGTACAACGTAGGATTGGACTGCCGACAATTTCATAACCAGGAAAACAAACATACTCCACCACATCTTCAAAATTAAAGCTAGAGCCATTCAGGAAGCCATGACTGATGTCTTCAGGAGGGTCACATGTGACTATGTCGCATCTTGGTGGAGGATCATCCCACAGTCCATCACCTCTGCAGACAAGTGTGGGATTTCCTGTCAAAGTATGGCCCACATCACACTCATAATTTACCTTGCCATTATAACCATAATTTGTTCCTCTGACACGGCCATTATTAATGACAGGGGGTCGACCACAGTCAGCTGGGAGGCACCTAGGAGCACCTTCACTCCATGTGCCATTGGCTAGGCAAACACTACTGGAAGCCCCGTGCAGGATGGAGCCAGCACTGCAGTCGAAGACCAGGCGTTTGCCAAAGGTATAACTATCTCCAATTACAAGGACATCACTTGAGACCACAGGACGTCCACAAGACACAGCCTTACACCATGGTGCTTTCCCGTCCCATTTACCATCCGTTTGGCAAGTCCTAGTTTCTAAACCTTGCAGGATGAATCCAGCATGGCACTCATAGTGTATTACTCCCATGAAATGAAAATAACTTCCCACCACTTCACCATTTGCAATACCTCCTGGGTCACCACAGTTGACGGGAATGCAACGTGGTGCTTCATCACTCCACTGGCGCCCTGAGATGCACTGTCGCACTGTTTGACCATCTAGTTCATAGCCCTCTTCACAGTTGTATTCTACTAAACTGCCCAGTGCTGTGTCTGTTACTATTACGGATCCATGGTCTGGTTTAGGTGGTGCTTCGCATTCAGCTGGTACACAAACAGGAGCAGTCCAATTCCATGCCCCATCCTCTTGGCACACTAATGCAACCCCACCATTCATATCGTACCCAGCATGACAGCGATACTGGACCATGGTTCCATGTAAAAAGCTGGTGTCTGCTGGAGACGGTTGGCCTGCTGGTTTACTGTCTCTTCCAGACAGCTCAGCAGATGGGTCCTGGATTTTAAAGTAATCTCCAAAGTCAATGTGTGGAGGAAGACCACAGTCTGCTGGAATGCAAGTGGGCACTGAACTTGACCAACCATGTTCCTCACAAGTGAGGTGGTTTTGTCCCACAAGCAAGAAACCTGGAAAGCAGCTATAAAAGATGGTCACACCAAACCGATGGTCTCTGCCTTCAACAAAGCCATTTTCAATGGGTTCAGGAGGTGAGCAGTAGACTTGCTTGCAAGAAGGAACCTCCATGTCCCATTTGCCACTCTCCAGACAAGTAAGAGTCTCTGGACCTTCTAGACGGTATCCTCGCTGACAGGAGTAAGTAACAGACCTGCTAAACTGAAGTCGCAGGTATTTAGCAGATCCATTGGGGATATCCTTTGGTGGAGGACATTCAATGGGGTGGCAGGCAGGTACCCCCCCAAGCCAAAGGCCACTCTGACCACACAAGACTGTTGAGTTGCCCACTAGGTCATAGCCAGGCTTGCAGCTGTACATGGCAGTACTAAGATACACGAGGCCCTGTACGTCCACTATACCATTTGGTATTTCCTCAGGATGTGGGCACTCCACTGGAATGCATTCTGGATAAGGGGTGCTCCAACTTCCATCTGCTTGGCAACTAACAGAAGGTTCTTTTCGAAAGGTAAATCCAGCCACGCAAGAGTAGGTAACAACACTGCCAAAATAGGAAGATGCTGGTAATGGATCGCCAAAGGAAACATCTGGGGGTGGTCCACAAAACACCTGCTTGCAGACTGGGAAGGAATCATTCCATTCTTGGGAAGGGGTACATCGAAGAGTACGTGCCCCATGCAGCACATAGCCATCCTCACAGGAAAGCTCCACAGTGCCTGAATCTGAATCCAAGCTTCGCAATACTAAATGGTTCTCCTCCAAAGGTGGTTCTGGACACTGAACTGGAGAACACTGAGGAGTTTTGCTCTTGTCCCATTTGCCATACTTCAAACAAGTCCATACTGCATCTCCAGTGAGTTCGTAACCCTCATCACACATATACTGCACCTTACTTCCCACCTCAAATCTGGACCCACGATAGTGACCATGCTTTACTTCAGGTGGTATGGGGCAGGTCAAAAGCGCACACATTGGTGGATCATTGCTGGACCACTGCTTGTTGGCCATGCATATTCGTTCAGGCTTCCCAATCAGGCGATAACCAGCATCACAGGCATATGTCACCTTACTGCCGTACACATAGCTGGCCTTCCTAATGGGGTCCTGGAAATGAAGAAGAAAACATGATCATTCACTGTCAATAAGCAGCAAAACAACAAGAAACAAGATGCTTAAAAAAATGCTTAAATAAATACCTGTAAGTAGCCATTAATTAAGCGAGGTGGACTGGAACAAGCTATCGGCTGACAAGCTGGCAAAACCCCACCCCACTCTCCATTAGCTTTGCAAGTCCTCCTTTTCTCGCCTCTGATGTAATAGCCCTTATCACAGCTATATGCAACCACAGCTCCAAAACTGTAGTTGGTTCCACTGACGTAACCCCTATCAATGCTTTCTGGTTTGGAGCATCTGACGGGCACACATCCAATATCCAAGGGGGAAGGCATCCACTCTCCTCCCATTAAGCATTTCAGTGTTGCCGTGGTATTAAGCACAAAGCCCTCCTCACATTTGTAGCTGACCTCTGTGTTACTAGCATATTTGGGCTTGTTGACAGAGTCTAGAATGGCATGAGGTAGGTCTGGTGGACGCTGGCAGAAATTAGCAATGCAGTGTGGCATACTCAAGCCATCAGGTGGTGCCCAGACACCCTCTGCATTGCAGAACAGCTTGTTGTTGTTGCCACTGGTGTATCCATCATCACAGAAGTAGATAGCAGTGTCACCAAACAGCTGATGTCCAGCATCAGATAGGGCATGGTCAACCGGTGGTGGTGAGCCACACTGGCGAGGCACACACTGGGCAGAGATGTGGCTCCATTCTCCATTTGACAGGCACTCCCGATTTTCAGCACCAAGCAGTATGAATCTGGATGTGGCAAACAAAAATCATGGTTGGTTACAGTTGGTTGTCAGTACATAGTTGTTTATATTATATTTTCATAAATGAATGCATGTCATTTCTTACATTATGTATCTAGAATGCTACTTTACACAAGAGTGATTACACACTGATGATAATGTATGGGTGTACATGTTTATCTCTAAATTTGTAAGAAAGACATCAGTAGTATAGTTACCCCTCCTTGCAGATATATTGGATCTGACTGCCCACGGTAAAATTGTGCCCCTTGATTACTGCATCCTTCAAGGTCGGGGGTTCCCCACAGTCTACTCTGGCACAGACAGGGACAGGGGATGTCCACTCTCCAGATGCCTCACACAGCAACTCCCCTGAGCCCTGTAATCTTCACAGCAGTAAGATGGTGAGATTATTCTCACAGAGTTGTTGAATTTAAGTTACTTGATATTTAATTACAACCTTTCACAGAAAATATCACTCTTTTTTAAACAGGCCACTGTTTTCATGATATTACTGCTTAGAGTAATATCGCCAGAATTTTTTTTTTTTCAAAACTGCAATAACTGCTAAATAATTAATTCATGTTTCAAAAAACCAAATTTATTTATATTACCTGTATCCCTCCATACAGGTGTACGTCACAACGGAGAGGTAAACTTTGCTGTTGAGGGTAAACTCAGCAAATTCTACAGCAGGGGGCTCGCCACACATCACAGGGTGACATCTAGGTGGTGTACTATTCCACTTTAGGGTAGACTGACAATGGATCTCTGTTGGCTCTTCAATGATGTAACCTTTTTCACAGCTACATAAAGACAGAAATATATATTAGATTAATAAAGTAAATTACTGTTATATAACACACAGTAATACATTATACACCATGGAACAAATGGCTTTCTGAGATAGCTAGCATGCTCCTCACAACTCTTCTAGCACTGACATTGATACCTGAAAGTCACCTTGCTTCTGTATGTGAAGTTTGTCCCCTTCATGATTCCATGCTCTGGGACAGTAGGTGGACTACATGACAGGGCTGAAAGAATAAAATATTTTAAAAAGGTCAAGCTTTACTTAAAACAGTGTCATCTTTACAAAGCTTTACTTATGTTTGTGCTGTTTAGCTAAGCATTCAAACAAATCAAATCAGAGCACAAGAAGAACGAACATATCAGGTTTATTAAACAAATATTATTTGCCAAGTAGCAAGTATAGTGCTTGCCTTTTGTCCTATCCACTGTGCTGGAGGTCTGTACATTGCTGCTGTAGAAGTTGGTATGTACTATGTTGGTATGTGGCAATGGTGTGAACTCCCCTAAACATGTATGAAGTGCGGCCTTCAGTATTCCAAAACACAAATGCCTGAACATAAGAGTGGCTGGGAAGGCTAAATGCTCTTGCTGATGCTTGTTCTCATACAACTTTGATCTCCCTTTTAAACTATTCTAAGAACCAATATACATCTGGATTAACACCAAAAGAATCCAGACAGCACCTTGCAATATGCTACAATCTTTTAGTATTTCTAACATAAATCCAATCTCTCAGTGTCCTGCAAAAGAGCAAAAGAGCATCTAAATGTTTTCACTAACTTTTTTACACCACACAAACCTTTCAGCAGCACAGTCTTAACCCATTAGATCAGCAGCCCACCATCAATCCTAATACAACGTGAAATAAATTGGCACGTTTTGTAGAAACAGTGAGCCTGACCTGGACATGGATATACAAAAACATCTTCATCTATTTGCATCTAGAAGCTAATATGTTTAAACCTTTGTAAACTGAAAGCTAAACAACTCTTCTGTCATAGAAACAACAGGCATTCTGGATGTAATCTATGTTTTGTTCCACTCTGTGAATACATGTGATTGTGTGTATGCTTTAGGATAAACGCTAGCACAAAGGGTGTATTACATTCAAACCTGATCTGATGATTCATCAGTTTTATGTAAATCCTGACAAAACCTAAACGCCATGACAGTGCACAATAACAACTGAAGAGGTTTTGGCCTAAAACACACATGTAGGTCTTATTAAGTCAAAATAGTGCAACTATACAAAAGACAGTTCTTCTGTTGTGTTGTTTAGTAAAGGAAAACTTCTATTTATTAATATTTTATGTGTATATAATTCTTCGTATGTTTCTCCAGATTGATGGAGAATGTGTTGTATGTGATTCTACTTTGAACATGGCTCCATAAATAATGGCTCCATATAGCACCAAAAAAGGATTGTTTTGGTTATATACAAAGAATTTCATTTTGGATTTAGCACTTTTATAAATACTACAAAATAAAAACTGAGAAGTCACAAGTAGGTTCATGAATCATTTCGAACAACCTCTGGTTCCTATCACCACAAGGATTTCTACAATACTTCATTCCACATTAGAACCCTTAAAATGACGCAAACACTTACATTACAGGTTACAATTAGCAGAATACCCTTTTTAACATTTCTATGTGGAAAGTGACTGTACAGTGGGGTGCGAAAGTTTGGGCAGCCTTGTTAATTTCCCTGATTTACCTTTATGAGGCATTGATTGTTTGGATAAAACAATTGTGTTAAATATATCATATAGGGGACAAACACAGTGATATTTGAGAAGTGAAATGAAGTTTATATGAATTACAGAAAGTGTGCAATAATTGGTTAAACAAAAGTAGGCAGGTGCATAAATTTGGGCACTGTTGTCATTTTATTGATTTCAAAACCTTTAGAACTAATTATTGGAACTCAAATTTGGTTTGGTACGTTCAGTGACCCTTGACCTCCATACACCGGTGACTTCAATTATGAGAAAGGGTATTTAAGGGGGGCAATTGTAAGTTTTTCTCCTCTTTGCATCTTCTCAGAATAGTCGCAGCATGGGAGTCTCAAAACAACTTTCAAATGACCTGAAAACAAAGATTGTTCACCGTCATGGTTTAGGGGAAGGATACAGAAAAGCTATCTCAGAGATTTCAGCTTTCAGTCTCCACTGTGAGAAACATTGTGAGGAAATGGAAGACCACAGGCACAGTTCAAGTCAAGGCTCGAAGTGGCAGACCAAGAAAAATCTCGAATAAACAGAAGCGAAGGATGTTGACCCACAGTCAACCCACAGACCAGCACCAAAGACCTACAACATGATCTTGCTGCTGATGGAGTCACTGTGCATCGTTCAACTATTCTGCGCACTTTACACAAGGAGATGCTGTATGGGAGAGTGATGCAGAGGAAGCCTTTTCTCCGCCCACATCACAAACAAGAGCCGCTTGAGGTATGCTAAAGCACATCTTTAGCCAGCTTCATATTGGAATAAGGTGCTGTGGACTGATGAAACTAAAATGGAGTTATTTGGGCATAACAAGGGCCGTTATGCATGGATGAAAAAAGAAACACAGCACTCCAAGAAAAACACCTGCTACCTACAGTAAAATTTGGTGGTGGTTCCATCATGCTGTGGGGCTGTGTGGCCAGTACAGGGACTGGGAATCTTGTTAAAGTTGAGGGACTCATGGATTCCAATCAATATCAGCAGATTCTGGAGACCAATGTCCAGGAATCAGTGACAAAGCTGAAGCTGCGCCGGGGCTGGATCTTCCAATAAGACAACGACCCTAAACACTGCTCAGACTCTACTAATGCATTCATGCAGAGGAACAAGTACAACGTTCTGGAATGGCCATCTCAGTCCCCAGACCTGAATATTATTGAAAATCTGTGGTGTCACTTAAAGAGAGCTGTCCATGCTCGGAAATCATCAAACCTGAATGAACTAGAGATGTTTTGTAAAGAAGAATGGTCTAAAATACCTTCAGCCACAATCCAGACTCTCATTAGAAGCTATAGGAAGTTTTTTTTTTTTTTGGTGCCCAAATTTATGCACCTGCCTAATTTTAGACAATTATTGCACACTTTCTGTAATTCATATAAACTTCATTTCACTTCTCAAATATCACTGTGTTTGCCCCCTATATGATATATTCAACAGAATTTTTTTATCCAAACAATCAATGCTTTATAAAGGTAAATCAGGAAAATTAACAAGGCTGCTCAAACTTTCACACCTCACTGTAAATTAATCTGGGGCCTGACATACTAACTTACCTTTGCAATAAGGAAATGATCCATCCCATGTGCCTGTCTCAGAACATGACAGATGGGATGCGCCAATTAGCTCGTAACCATCCTCACAAGTGAAGACTACCTCACTGCCCACAATAAAGATGTTACCATTACGATGGCCAAATTCAGGATGGCCTGGGTCTTTACACTTCACTGGCTCTAGACAGGGTAAAAAAATAAGATTATTTAATTTGCTGCTTTTCTGAGCTTTACCTGGCAGTGAAACAAAACCCTCATGTCTGTTAAACGTACAAACCTTTTTGCATATTGAAAACACACTTCAACTGGCTGCTCTGCCAGGAAACCCACACATTTAGTGCATATGATGATTTTTTGTTTCTCCTTCCTGTTTTTACTCCTTTACTAACACATTGTTTTTACAGTTTTTGTAAAAACAATTGCTAGCCTGCTTGTTTTATTTTTCTGATAAGGCAAGTAAGTTCCCAGACAACTACTATGCGAATACAGGTGGAGCGTTGACACTCACTAGCTATAGCCCTATTCAGAGGGGATTGATTATACAGGGGTAGGTGGGGTAATGTAATTATTACCAGTGTCTATCAGTGATTTTAGTCCTGTCTGAGTGCACCATGTCCATTATTCTATCACCTGTGTCTTCCTTACCTTTTGTTAAAAACAGCCACAAAATAACTTCAGGTTATGTTAATCTCAGATAAATGCGTAAATATTCCATCATATACTACGGAAAAGGAGTTTTTTGCAGTTTTTCTGCACAAGGAGGCATTTAGTTACATTGTACATGGCACAGATACCTCTGGTTGTTGAAGCCTGCGGCAAACATCACGTGTTGTTTAACAGACAGCACTCATTTCCAGAAGACAAGCCAAACAACTTCTCAGAGGTACTATGCTTCTATTAGCTTTTGTGATAGCTAACTCATTGTGTAGCATAGCCTGTGACCTACAGACACTCATCATCAAAAGAATATCTGCACTCAGAAGTAAGTGTTGGACTGCAATGCTATCCGTTTGGGATATAAAAGTTTATAGGAACAATAAATGATGAAAAATTTAGACTGCTATGAGCAATATTTATTGAGCTACACATACAAAAGTAGTTTATCTCAGTAGGCTCTCAGGCCGCCACGTTTGCTAAAGCAGCATGCCCGATATCTCAACAATTTTTTGAGTTGTACACTCCTATTAGTGTCCTGCAATAATCCATTCCATGCAGCTTGTATATTCTCACACAGTTCCTGCAGATTTTGTGGTAGGAGTGACACCTGGCCTTATGCACATGTGATGCATGACAACAAACCGTTCGTCTTGATTGTTTGTCTTTACCAAGTGGGACTTGTCACTAAAGATAAAACTACTGTAGGCTTTGTCAACAATGATGTAGTGTAAGGGGAGTTGTCATAACGGTCTGTGTGCATGTAGTCCCGCGAGGATCAGCAGTCTGCCATGTCTGCAGTCCCTGAATGTCTGCAGTTGTGGCTGTTGGGTCAGTCAGGTACTAAGATAAGGTCCTTGCCTATGTCACATACGCAGCTAAGCGTGAAACTTCATGCGCAATGTCTCACAATGTCAAACCTACCCTATTTGTACGTGTTATGAACATGTAGCTTATTACATTTTAAACAAATATTTAAAATGTAATACAACTTCCTAGTCATACAACTAACACAGATCATATATGTGTAAATAATAGAATTGCTTTTAATACTTGTTTTGTCAATTGTTTTTAATTTTATTGTAAGCTCTGTAATTTGCTCTACCTGTGCAGTTCTTTCCGTCTCCGGTGTAGGGGTAAATACAAGTACAGATGTGAGAGCCATCTGTGTTCTGGCAGCTGGCATGTTCATCACAGTCTGAACCCAAGGCACACTCATCCACATCTACAATAAACACACGTGCATACAGTACAGAAATACAGAAGTGCATAAACACTGGATAAATTAAACACCTGGTTGGGCATCCTAATATCCCTGACTTGCACAATAAGTATTTTCATTTCTCCAGTTGAGTCTCATTTACCCAGGCATGCAGGTGGGTTGCTAGCCCACTTGCCGCTGTTGGCACACTGCATCTTGCTCTCCCCCAGCAGGTAGAAGCCAGGCTTGCACTGGTATTCCACAGAGCTTCCTGCATAGAAATCTTCTCCATGATACTGACCATGTTCCAGAGGAGGAGGAGCACCACAGTTCACGCCTGTAGAGAAACAACAGACCTTGTTACTGTTGACAATTTCCAAATTTAGGGTCCAAACAAATGGCTTTTAAATTATATAACTCTATATTTATAATATATCTAAATATGTTTCTATATTATTCACTTTATACTGTTTCAGCCCAAAGCATTAGGAAATATGTAATTAGTAATAAAATACAGACATGAAAACTGACAGTGGGTTTATATTAAAACCCTAACATCAGTATAAAACAAAAATATTTAATGTTTCAAATAATTTACTTTATTTTAATTACTTTTAATTTATAGTTTTTTCTATATATACCGTATGCTTATTAATTTATTCCCTTATTTCATTTGAAACATGTAATAAAAAAGCTGATCTACAAAACTACTTTAGCTACTCAACAGCTGCTCACAAATTTTGAACAAGAGACAGGCCAGGCTAGCACTTGCACTCTCTTTATTGTTGTAACACAAGTAAAATGTAATCTGGCAATGTCTTGCTGGACCTGAGGAGTCAGCAGCATTTCTGAATGCTGTTAATATATGACATCTGCTCCGCATAAAATACTTTGCATAGTAAAGTTTTCACTTGAATTTGTGGATGCAAGAACAAGCTGTGTTTATGACATAGGTTTTATTTTAATAATCTTGTGTGGTGATATTCATTAATGAAACGTATCGATTTTGAATCGCAATTCCATTTGAATGATCAAAGGTCACAGCTATTCAATACTGGTCAAAGCCATACAATACCTCGCCTTTTATGCACAGGCATTTCTCCAGATTCCCTTAAACTTTTGATAATAATCTACAGAAGGTAAAAACCTAAAATCCTCTCAAATGTTCATGCCAGAATGACATTCTTCTGGATTATGATTTTATACCAAAGAAGGGTGCCTCCATTTCAGTAAAGACCTGTGATAGATAGTGATAGATGATAGATGTAATGTAAATGCACAGCACAAAGAATGCACTGTGACTGGTACTTTGTACACCATTGGTTTTAAATTCTGACAGGAACAAAAAACCTTGGAGTTTTATTAATATTTTGTATTAGCAGGTTGATTAACACATTCAATTTTTGAATAGGGTATTCATCTTTATTGTCCTCATTGTTAGTTATTTGGTTATTTAGCAAGTCATTATTCAAATAATTGATTATTTGTTTCAACAATCAAGAGATTATTCAACAATCAACATATTTGTTTTGATGTAGCTCTAATACCCAAGCATAATTGGAGCACCTATTTTTAAGTGATTTTGAAATATTTCTATAAATAAATATTCATATTCTTGCTCCTGTCCCAGCTTTTTGAAACATCTGGTACGTCTTAGGTGCTGCAACAGATATTTTGTCTTGTCTCTACACTTTTTCATTTAACATGTATTACAAATGACTGCACTCTGTTGCATTTTGTATACTGTCTAAACATTTTTGGATTTGTATTTATCAATATCATGGTTGGATAAGGTAAGCATCTGGAAGGGAACTCCTAATAGATAATATTATAAGTATGTTTTTACACACTCACGTTCACACAATGGCTGTTCATGGCTCCATGTGCCTCTGTTCTTGCATTGCTGCACTGGCTCCCCCACCAGGTAGTACCCAGGATTGCAGGAGAATTTTACCTGAGAGCCAGGGCTCACTGCAGTACTGGAAGACCGCAGGTTTGGGACAGCATCCTCCAGCAGGGGGCAGTCTAATAGAAAAAATACAGTCATACATGCTACATTACTTTCACATAAAGGCTTTATTGATCACTGTCAAGAATGTGGCTCAAAAAAAAATGTATACATACATGATATGTCTAAAGGAATACAGTAACCTTTTCTAGATATGGAAAAGTGGAATTTCATAATCTAGAGTGGTGGAGCTCAATGAAATACATTCTGGATGAGTTAAAGTTGATAAGTTAAAGTGATAGTGATTCAGAACTAATAATCCAACATCAAAACCTGACCTCACTAAAACTTTTGTGGCTGAATACAATCAAATCCTTACAGCCATGCTCCAAAATTGATTGTAAAGTCTTCCCAGAAGAATAAACACTATAATTATTATTATTAATTATTATTATTATTATTATTGTTATGATTACAGCATCATTAATGCTTGATTTAAGAAAAATACTGCAAGTGCAGAACAAAAAAAAAAAAAGAACTAAACTCAAACACCAAAAAAGAACATGAGTCTCTATGATGACAAGATGCAACAGGACCTATTTTCAAGTACATAAATGATTTCCTTACCAGCACAAAACATGCTCTTAGGCATGATTTTGGCTCTGCCTGTGACTCCACGTAAGAAGTCAGGCCAGGCAAAAACGTTCCCTTTCTGTAGGTCACTTGGACAACTACTGGCTAGAGACCTGATCTGAGAAGAGGAAAAACGTGACACATTAATACAGAAAGCTCACAGCAAAATTATCTCCTGACATTCTAGCATTCTACCAGCGCATGCTAATCAAGCAAAACATGCTAATCATGCTAATCTTCACAACAGTACAGCACATAATAACACCAACTTATTGTTATTTATTTTTATTTTATTATTATTATTATTTTTTTTTAAGTCTAACTTTATATTTCTGTTTGCTAGAGAATGGTTGGCATTACAATAAGTTTAGATAAAATCAGTTTAGAATGTCTTCTCTAAAATCAGGGAAAGGTACACACAACTGAGTGAAAGGGGCTTTAGAGGAGACACGCAGCACTGATTTCATTCATTAATCACATGAGATCATACATTCCTGTTCTGAGATCTCATCTAGGCTCAATGAGTCCAGAACAATAACAAAACTCTTTGGAATCATCATTCAGTTGTGCCACTGATTATATAAACATCCAATTCTTGATAGTTTTAAACCTTTATCAGGGCTCTAGACTAACTTTTTGAACTGGTTGCACTGGTGCGCCTAACGTTTTTTCTTAGGTGCACCAGCACCAAAGTTAGGTGCACCCAAATTTTCAACTGCATCACATTCAGAACAGCAGTTTTACATGTTCACTTTTTCTTTTCTTTTTTTAAATCGCTGTCCATATAGGCAATATTGACTTGTAAATGATTAACTAACAATGTGGTCAGCATAAAGTTCTTTATTTGAAGCACAATTCTACAAGAAAGGTAACACTTGGGCAGTGCATTTGGTTAGCACTGTACTAACATGGTCCGATGCATCGTTAAACTAAACATCATTTCCCGAAAGCGTCGTACTTTGTTAGTACCACAGTAGTTTGAAGAATGTTGGTTTGAACCACCATAGTTCGACCCACCATGTTTCCAGATGTGTTCGGTCGGACTTTCACAGCGGGAAACTGTGTTAAAACTCACAAACCGGCGAGATTAAACCAAAATTTGATAGTTGTGACCGAAAACACGTAATGAACACATTATTTTGGCAACCCATGTTTATTCATATTATAAAAATCCAACTATAATATTAATAGAATCAACAATCAAATGCTAATAAAAAATATAATAATAATAATAATAAGTATTAGAAATATATTAATGTGCATCATTATCATTATGAACATGTTAATAATATGTAAAGCTTCTTTTAGAAGGAACAAATGGAAGAGCTTTTAGCCACACCGATGCATTTGTAGGCTCTGATACTGCAATTACTTAGATACATCGCTGTGTCTCATTGGCGCAGTGGGCTAATCTGATGAAAACGCCATGCGATAGCGATGTGATCCGTTTCTCCGCTTTATTTGCATTGCATTATATACTGGTGGCATAAATTTTGACAGCCTTTGACAGTATAAATGTTTGTACCCGGGATTTCGTGTAAATTTTCAGCTTACTGACACGTTACCTGGCGTCCTGCGTCATCGATGACGTGGTCATCAGGAACTAAGCTTCTAACCACAGGTCTACAGCTGTAGTTCCAACTACTCAACTTAACGACTGTATTTGCGAACGTTCGGTGGAACTACGGTAAGTTACCAACGTGGTTACCTCCATAGTTTGAACCATGGTTTTGGGAAACACCTGCGTCGCAGCTGTGTCGTTTCAACTATGTAAGTTGCTAACGTAGTTAGCAACGATGGTTTTGGGAAACGCACCCCTATCTGACTGCAGCACAGGCACTTTCAAATGTACACACGTACAGGAATATCAGGACCACGGCCAATCAGGAGGGGGTCCCACCCTTCGCTATCTTTGATTGGTTTAGACCATGAAATGGGCTCTGTTTTAACCACAGGGAGACTTTCAGAGTCGCGAAGGCTTTTTCTTTTTTCCCCATCAAACGGCTGGTCGCACTGGTGCGACCTCAGATTTTTTTTGGTCGCACTCTAGAGCCCTGTTTATTTTTAGCTATTTAAAGCCACATTTGCTACAGGGTGTTACAATTACACATAAAGTATACAACGCAGTAATGGAAAGCACAGCCCAAATAAAAGCCATGTTATAAGCATGAAACAAATGAATCAGCGATTTTGTGCAGGCGTACCTGTTGTGGGGTGAGGACATAATCCCATATATTAAGCTGGCTGAGGGAACCGACAAAAGACTCTACAGGGTTGAACCCTTCGCCCCTCTGGTCCTGATCCTGTCCCAACACCAGAGCGCCACCGCCTTCATAAGAGAACAGCCATCAGTTATAATGTAATGCCACCTACAATGCTACGTTTCCCTTTTTCAATACCAATAGAGATATGAAACCTTAAATACTGCCAGAATCTGTTAATTTTCTACACCAGAGTTTTTTCTTTTAAAGACCATGGACATATTCTACTAGCAAATTCATAGTAATGTTCATTAAACATATACAGAGGTTTTGTATTTTGTACAGAGTATGTTTGTTTTACCTGGTATTTTGGTGCCAATGGACAGGCCCTTTCCTCCATCTGAAGGGCTTCCATCAATATAAACCCTCCAGTCCCCATCCTCACTTCTCCATGATACCCCGATGTGGTGCCACCGGCCATCATTCACCGCTGGACAGTCTGTGATCCGTTCTCTTCCATTCACATACAGCACCCAGCTAACAGAAGACAAGAGGGAATGAAGGGATTACTTATACTTTTCATGCGCATATACGCATCCAAAAAAAGCACAACACAAAGTTAATCAAAATGATCTATCAAACAATATTTATGTTAATGTTGGCTAGTTTTCACTGAAGGTGTAATGCCAGTCTAGTTAACAAGTAATGAAACTCCAAGATTTTCTTATGCCATTTCTAATGCCATATAACATACAGTCTCTGTATAATATATTGTCTTGTATTCTGGCTATGTAAAATGCTGTAGGATTTTTTTAATTTAATGTATTGCTAAACAATTACATTTAGTTTCTGTTAATTTCCAAGTCATGCACAAACAAATTAATGTTTCAAACGGCTCTGCGGGTGTAAAACAACAGTACAGTTGTGTTTCTGTTCTTACCCATTATAGTCTATAAGTAGAAAGGCATTGTCACTGCCTCCCTCCACAGCATAAGAGATAGGTGTTCCATAGTTAACAGTGTCTGATGATTTCATCCAGAATGTGCATGTGATCTGCGTGAGCCCCGGCATAAGTCCATCCATTATCACATAGCCATGGATACCAGACACTTCAAATTCCAGATCAAAGGAAGAAGACATTTCTGAAAGCCACAAAAAACAAACAAACAAACAACAAAACAGACACAACAGGGATGTGAGTGATCCATAAAACAGCAGGAGTACATAGCCACATTTCACTGCTGTTTAATGAAACCATTATATATTTATAAAAATATAAAAATAGATAAGAAAATGAGACACCACTGCTGGGTCTTTGAAAAGGAACTTATCTAAACAGATTTGGACCAAGAAAGCTATACTTTACCCTGCAAATTGCTGGTGAAGACAAAAGGCTACCACTGTGTTACAAATAGTACCTTAATCCCTGTTTCCTATATTGCAAAATCAGGAGTGATATATATTAACCACTAATATTTGGAATAGATGTAAATGATTTTGCTGGTTTGCTCATAATTCTGAAACACTAGTCACATTCTGTTCCCAAGTGCATTATGGACGTTTATAGTCTACTGTTTAATGGCTACTGTCGTTTTTGCTTATCCACTGTGTTTTTAGACACCACTATAGAGCAAATATAGAGATTCTCAAAATAAACCACTCTTAAGTAAATAGATTATAGCCAGACTAATGTCTTCTCCTTTCTGCCAGTCTTGTATCTCTTTCTCCGTTGCGATGGTGTCTATACCTGTCTCACACCTGGTTCCGTTGAACCCAGGAGGGCATCGGCAGGTGTAGCTTCCCACTCCATCCTCACATGTGGCGCCATTAACACATGGGTTTGGCTGACATTCATCTTCGTCCACCTGGCACAGCTTCCCTTGGTACCCTTTCACACACTCACACCTAAAGAAAGGAGATGGATCTGTGTCTTAGTATCAATTATTATCCCCTATGAGCTTGTACATGGGAACACAGTGCAATTTCATAAGCTTATAGCTATATAACTTAACACTAGTATATTAGTAAATATAAGTTTGATAGTAGTAATCCTTTCTTAAGTTAATAAGTGATGTGTGGAAAATGTCCTTATGTTTCTGTGTTCCCAGTGGAAATGGGTGTGGGGTGTCATGGGTTGCCTGAATGTGGCAAGAATACAAAGGGGAACAAATTCTTAGTAGAGATAAAATGTAAATTATACATAAGCATGAAACTGGAGTAGGCAAAGCTGTATATACTGATGTAGAAACAAACACACCTGGAAGGAACAACAATTTCACAGACATTCCGGTGCATAATAAAATTATAAAAAAAAAAAAAAAATTATTTTAGTCTTATAGAACCATTTATGTGAATGATATTTAGCATAGTACAGCTGCTCAGATGCTTTGCTACACATTTGCTTAATCCAATAAAATAGAAAGCAGTTGATTTCTGATAGATTTGGTAAATTTAAACTCTTTAACAATATGTCACAAACGTTATTAGCATTCATAATTACTATGGCATGCTATGTTATATAACACAACTGCATTAAAACATAATGTAATTGCGTATGAACATAAAGCTTGCAGCTGATCAGTCCACAACTAGCTCTAGAGCATCTCTTGCCTCCCAGGCAGGTCTGAATTCTTTGCTGCTCCCCCACTAACTACACATAGTGCATTCCTCCTTTAACACCACATCATCCAGTACTCTGTTAACAGCATGTCTGATTCATCATTTACCTAAAGTCATTGACATCATCCACACATGTTCCTCCATTTAGACAGGGGGTGCTGTCGCACTCATCAACGTTGACTTCACAGCTGCTTCCAGTGAAGCCCTGACGGCAGGAGCAGGAGTAGCCAGCCTCCAGGTCCTTACACACCCCTCCATTCTGGCAAGGACTGGACTCACACTCATCTATCTCAAGTTCACAGCGAGGGCCTGAGAAAAGACAGTAAAATAGGCCAACAAGATTCTAAGAAACAAAAGTCTACAACTAAAAGTATTAGTTCATCTAACCCTAGATGAAAATAACTCTTATAATGCACACTGCTACATCGATCATGCCAAAGTTAACCTGAAAGCATATTATTATTCAGCAACTGTATTTAAGGAAAGAATCCTCTAGAAAATCCTTGAACTAAACGATTGAGCCAAAACATGTAAAACACACAAACAATTATGTTCAATGCACTTGGGACATTTAAAGGATTGCAAAAGAATTTGTCTTTGTATAACTCCCTTTTGCATGAAGCATAATAAATGTAACGCAAAAGCCCACCTGTAAATCCATCTGTGCAGCTGCAGGTGAACCGATTAACCTCGTCCACACAGACGCCGTCATTCAAACATGGAGAGGAGCTGCATTCATTTACTTCAGCTTCACACAGCGACCCTTCCCAAGATAATGCACACACATACAGATTCAGACATGAACAAAAAAACCCTCAAAAGCAGGACAGCCTTGTGTTTCATCGAGGCCAGGTTTGAGAAAAAAGGACTATGGAGGAATGGAAAAGAGCTGTAAGACAAAGCATGTGTCTTACAGACCTAATAAAAATCAGCATTAAGCTTCTCAGCGTTGTGCCAGGCCCTGTTTTAACGACTAGTCACTTTCAGTTTTATGCATTCATACAACTGTGCCAGATCAGAGTTGTTAAGCAAATGATTTTGGCCAAGAAGTCGAACTCTGGTAATATTTGCTGCTGTAAATCTGCGTTGGCAGTGTGCACCTTACCCACAAAGCCAGGCTGGCACTGGCACTGGAAGCCTCCCATACCGTCTCTGCACAAGCCACCGTTCTGACATGGAGTGGAGTCACACTCGTCAATATCACTCTCACACTTTGCTCCTGGGAGAGAACACATATAAAAGAAATAAGGTAGAAAACAACTACACAAGTATAAGAACAAAACAGGAAAATGGTGACTTTTGTGCGCACACAGACCATGTGACTTTCTATGCACAACACAAAACATTAGCCCTTATATTGTTGGTCCATAATTCAGTTATTAAGCTTTAGTCTTTCTATGTACGCCTAAATATGTAAGTTATTAAGTTATGAGAATGTGGCATTGAATTACGGGCCCAAACATGGACCCTTGCAGGTGGCTTCTGATCAGGTTTGTTATCACTGTTTCTGTGTACTGAATAGTAAATACAGCACAAATATTTAAAATGTACTCAATGACTAAACTACCAACATTAAACTCTCTAGTGTGCTGCTTATATCAATAAAGCAGAGATTCATGTTGTAAGTATGGTTAATAGTAACTGTTTACCTGTGAAGCCTGGCAGACAGGTACACACATATCCAACTCCCACCTCTTCACATGTGCCCTGATTCTGACATGGGTTGAGGAAGCACTCATGGAACATCTAAGAAAAAAGGACAGCAGTTGATATTAAGATTAGAATACACCAAAACTACAAATATAGGTACAGGAAGTTAGTCCTGCCACAATCAGCAGAGATTCAACTTTCGAACAAACCTATTGCAACCACAACTAGCATTTAACAGACACCTTTTACATGTAGTGTTAGCCTGTTACACAGCTCCTAAAGGAATTTAAGAAAAGTGTTGGAAATGAGCTGTATTTCAACAACATATAGGAGAAACAAGGTATTTCTTTTATACAGTTCCCCCATATTGCTATTTCTGCTTGTAGCTATCTTCACAAATAAGCTGAAGTATAGCTCAGAACATTGCTGTATTGAGCTGAATGTGAGCTGCTTCAGCATTTTTATGTAGGATTTTGTTGAAAGACGTGCAACTTCTCTGACTCATTTAGGAATTTGTCACAACCTTGGATCTGCTTATTTAGAACTGAAGTTCTCTGCTGCTTGACACATTATTTTATCTGTTTGTTTCTTTTATGTAAGCTTGGCTTGAGCTTAGGCTACCACTAGGCAGTGCTCATCATTTAGAGTCTTAATTCAGTCAGCCCCTGTGCTGACTTCTGAATGACCATGCTGGTGTGTTGCCAGAGAACTTAGTACTGCACCAAGTCCAACGTTATTACTGTTTTCTTGAAAATGTTCTTGACTTAAATGTGCTATTGCCTAGGAGTTCAACTCTAGCTCTATGGATAAACATATAACGCTTTGTCTGAGATCATGCTGATTTTCTGTGTGGTTCATTTGGCTGGATATACCAACAGCAGACCTACTCACACTGTGATGATCTACACGTGTACTGAACTGTTATTTCTGGATCCTTTTTTGTTTGGGCCTAACATAAGTTATCATATTGGATGCCAGAAAAAAACCCAACAACAATAATAATAAAACTAAACAAAATATTTTAAAAAATCTAATATTGGCTATGAAATCCTACTTGACAACATGAAAAAACTCATGGGACTATCAGGTTAACTTTATTTAAATCACATCTATCTGACTGCCTCAGTTTGTGATGATTAGTTCCTCCAGATCACAGTCTCGCCAAGTCACAGCTTTCAGTTTTATGATCAAATTATGTTTACTCATATGTAATGTAAAGTGTGTATTAGTGGGAAGCGTTCCAACAAGAACACTATATGCACCTGTAAGAGCCTGAATATGCACCTACGAGTCTGTATATATATATATATATATATGTATCCTCTAAAACAGACTATTAAAAGGGATAGTTTGGGATACGATATTCAACTCAGGATTACTATTCAACTCGGTATTACTATTATTACCACTACTACCATTACTACTAATTATTATTATTATTATTATTATTATTATTATTATTATTATTATTATTATTATTATCAGAATAATAATTACAGTAACCTCACTATGTACACAGTGAGATGTTCTGCCCATACATACACCAGTAGTCAGTTTCCTGTACGCAACAAAATATAGTGTTCTATGTCATGAGCGTGATTTACATGCTTGTCTGGCAAGCAGACCTGAACAAAAGACAATGTGGTCATTTTTTTTACTTGATCTGAAAGATCAGGTTCACCTGCACTGCATTACCAAAGATTCACAGAGCCAAGTTCAACTAGCAACAGGCATGGCGAAGGGGCTGAAAGAGGCAAAGATAAATAAAAGAAAAGCAAGACGGACGATATAGAGTAGAATAAAAGGTGTATCATGATACAGTTATTTTTAGTTTTAATAAAGGATCCCTTGGCATGTAAACATGAGTATGATAATAGTAAGCTATCATCATTTCTCAACATACTGTTTTCCCTGTAATGCTTTGGCATGAATGTCAACATGAAGACAAACAAGGAAAACTGAAAAAAAAAAAAAAATCTGGCACACACCTGACTGCTGGCCTGATAATCGTTCCTTACCACAACCTCTGGAGCTGTAGTTACACTCTCCTCTTTAGGCAAGAAACTAGAGCCAAAACCTGAAAAAGAGAGAGATAGAGGAATAGAAAAAGAAGAAAGAAGGAATGAAAAAAGAAAGAAAATGAGACACAGGCAGTAAGTAAGGGTGAGACATAAAAAAGGCATGAGGGAAAGAAATTTTCTGCTGTTAGAACTGGAAAAGATTATCCAAAGGCATTCATCATCCTCATCATCTTTTCCGGCCTGCAGCACATTTTCCCTGTGTGTAAAGAGAGTCTTCCCCTGTTATATGTTTTTGAGCACTATCAGGCACGGCATGCACTCACTGCTCCTATTCAACATTAGTGATCCTTTTTAGGGAAGAAAGGGCTCTTTATCAGCCTTTGTCCTGTATTGGCTTAAGGAATTAGGTGGAGTCAATTTTGAGAATTTTGAGAATCACTTTGCAATACACTAAATTTTCTCTGTCGAGTGTAGCCCTGTCCTGGTTTCATAGCAGCCTGCCAAAGAGCGACCTTTATAATGAAAACAGTGTGCTGTCTATCTAAGTAGTGCCTTTCTAAATAGATGTCAGCAGTCAACAAGCGTACTGGAGCACTGTTGGATGCTCTTGGCTCCTGTAACTGTAGTGGTTCCATAGAAGGGGCATGAGAGGCAGTAGGAGCGGCCCTCTTCAGGCTGGTAGTAGTCTCTGGGACAGGGATAACATGGGACCAGTCCACTGCGAGAGAAATGACCTGCAGAGCATGGTACTGGAGGGGTGACAGGAAAGAGGGAGAGAAAGGTGGGAAAGGATAACACAGGAAGCACAGACAGACAAGAAAGACAGTAAGTAGAGATGGAGACAGAAGGGGAGGCCAAGGTAGATGATGAAGATGCACAAAGGAAGAGAGAGATAATGTGAGATTAGAGAACATGATCAGTCAGAGGAGGTCCTTAAAAATTCCTTAAAACTTTCATAAGACTTACTATAAATTTGTATCTCTACCCTTCCATTTTCTGTGATAAAAAGTTCAAACTTGACCACTATTCTGTCCATTATCAAACAGGAAGATCTGCATTGCAGTGCAGTGGTTCCAATATTGTGTTTTGCACACTGCGTCTAGGTAGTGGGTGTTAGCATAAACATTTATGGGACTTGTGCTGTAATAGTTGATAGAGCAGGGAAACAATAAATGCACTAAATGGGAACCAGCTTCCCTAGTGGAAGCTGCCTAGAGGTTTTCATAGCCTCTTTTCTCTTTATTATACTACAGATCAAACATAGACAGAAAGGTCTCCACTTATAGTGTTTACAGCAGAAGTATAGCTCTGAAGTGTGACACTCACCTCCACACTCAATGGAGTCCACAGCTCCTCGGTTGATAGTAGAAGTGTTGGGGGGGCAGGGCAGGCAGGAACGTGAGCCAAAGCCAGACTGATACTCACCCAGTGGACAGGACTCACATGTCTCCAAACCACTCAGTGATGAGCTACCAGGCTTACACTGTGCTAGAAACATACAAACACATTTACACATGAAGAAATTCACACACAAACGCAAAATATATATGCACACATACAGTATTCAAAGATATAGTATTAACTAACCCTTAAACTAATCTAATAGTTTCAAAAGTTCATAGTCATTACTGACTGGGCTTTATTTATTCATTTACAAACAGTATTGAACTGTTGAGTAGGCAGATCAATGATGCGCTTACTAGCTAAATGCCAGCTTGGCGGAACACTTACCTTTGCACTCAGCTACACTGCGGGAGTGAAGGTAAGGGGTGGAAAATCCTTCTGGACATGGCTTACACTCCTTCTGACCCTCTTCATCCTGATAGAAGCCTCTCCGACAGCTCTCACACTCAGCATACTCCCCTGAGAAATAAGTCCCCACTGGGCACTGCACTACAGGATGGACAGGGCAACATTTCCATTACCATTTACAGTCATTAATAAACCCCTTTTTCAAATTTATTCCCTTAACCAAAAAAAAATATTCAAGCAATTGAAAAAGTTGTAGTCAACTTAGTAAAATACTTTGAAATAACTGTTCATTCAGTAATTGTTTAGTACTAGTTTAGAAAAAAAAATCCACACTAAGACTTTTTTTCAGTTAAACAAACAAAAACTTCACAATGTATTTTGTTTTATGTACAACAATATATGTTGTGTCTGTAATGGTTATACATACATTATCTTAATGTTAATTGTTTAATTGGAAGGGGAATAATGACAATTTGTTTAAGAACCAGTGAAATATGTCTAATAACTTTACTGATGTTTCCTTTGTTGGTGTTTGATAAAGAATGCATTCTTATCTATTTAGGCCTTAAAGCGGAATGTGAAGTACTGAGCTGCTCAATTGTACTTGTCATATCAGGTGTGGTATTGAAAACACTCTTTACAGGTAAACTCACCACACATGCGACCTTTAAGAACAGAGCCTGGGCGGCAGTAGAGGGAGGCCTTCTTGCTTTCCAGTGATTTGGGGTCAGCTACGATCATCTCTGAAGACACATGGAAGGTGTTCAAATGCTGCTTGCTCAATGTCCGCTTCAGCCGATTGGTCAGCTGCTCCATGGTCCGTAGGAGCCGCTTCTGATTGGCCATTTCCACTGAGTCATTCCTCGACAGGGGCAGTGGGATGCTTGCTGGGAGAAAGCAGAGGTGTTGGGAGAAACTGGCACAAATGACTGTATTAAAAGTTTTTTTATGAAGTGCTTTCTGAGCGACTAACTTTACCATCCTTTAAGGCATAGGGAACTTGCAAAAAGTGAGAATTTGTTGATAAAAATAAATAGTGATGAATAATGATGGTATCTTTTACCTGTAATGTTGAAGTATATCTGGATCTTTTGGTCACGAGTAGGCCCAGAGATTTTGCGATGCCTTTTGGCTCGTGTGTGATGTAACACACCATCCTGCTGTATAAGGGTTTGTTGGTGGTCTGGAGAAAATCCACTGTCAAAGTAGGCATAGTCCTGACCATTTTGAGATGCCCAGTTATTACCCCATCCACCAGGACCTGGTGGAGGAAGGGTGGGGTGAAAAAGTAGGGAGAACAACAGAAAATATTCAGCAGATTAACTTTTTTTTTTTTTAGGAAAACATTTGGAACTGCTGTTATGTGATGCTATAGTGACTGCTAAATGTATGATCATTTTCTTTTATACTACCAGATGCTAGTTTGATAGATTTGGGGTGTTTGCATATTGTCGCTGTCCAAAAAAAAAACATTTTGTTGATTTTTACTTTTATGCATCATTTGAACACAACAGCTGCAGTTTACACTGTGTGAAATTTTCCACTGATGAATGGACCAGTAGAAATGTCTGCTTGGAAAACGGACTGGTTCCATTGACCTACATTAAAGTCAAATGAGGTTTTTGCCCTCTCCTGTAAAGTTTTTCTTTGAACAGCAATGATATATCTATACATGGCATACTACATAATGTGTTCACATAATGTGTTCACATTAGAGCACACAGTCTATACATACATAGTCCAGGAGAAAAACTGTACAGAGTAATCATATGTTATTAGAAGTACAGTAAAGTATTATAAGTTATAATGTAGTATACATACTGCAAATAAACCAAACACTGGAGAGACATTGCTGGAGAAATTGCTGCCAGTAAATTTATATAATTTTACACTCATTTACGTAGTGTTTATTCAGAATTTGGCATTTCAAAATTTTAACATCTCAAAAAAGCAAGACAGTCTTTGGTTGATGATGCATTCTTACCAATGGCAAATCCATTTGGATAGTCATAGTTGTATTCCAGACACTGCCCCTGTGACATTACTTCCAGTTTACAACTGATATCGTCTCCACTGCAGATATTGGGAACCTTTAAGATTGTGAGTATATTACAGGAAAACAAAAGATGATGAGGATCCTCAGCAAGCCATATTTATCTGGGTTGTGGCATTATATGTGGTAGATGTGTGTATGTGTTCTCACTAAGCCTCCAAGAACAGTGGTGAAGTCGCCAGTGAAGGACTTCAGCAGGTCCGGATCGTCACAACGGGATGCTTTAAATAGCATTTCAAATGGCTTGAAGCCGTTGTTGGCTACTCTGTTTACTAAAAATAAAACATTAAAACATATTTTATCAACAGGCTTGAAAATGTTCTTTGTACAATAATACTTGTAACATAAAGCACATGTGTATAAATATAAAGGTGGTATCACACTGACAGGAGCAATCTGGTCTGTCTGGTGAGCGTGGTGGCTCCCAGCGGCCGTTATTGGGGCAGAAGTAGCTGTGCGCTGCATTCTGGGTAAGGCTGTAGCCCTCTTTGCAAACCAGGGTGCAGTTAACCCCTTTTTCCTCCTTCACGCATGAGAAATCAGCATTTACTGGCACATACGGCTGCTCACATGTAGAACCTGAGAGACACAACAGCAAGAGCTTCACATCCCAACTGTATTGAATGAATTAAGTAAAGATACATTCATCTTTTATGTACAGTGCTTTCGAGAAATCAATAACCCATTTATGAGTAAGTAGGAAGAATCCCAAATCTGTTTAGACCAGTGCAATAAAAATAAGTAAAATAAAATATATAAATAAAAAAGTCATTTAATTGAGATTCTCTTTGCACTCCTTTTGTACTGGGGCATCTTTCTATCTATTATGAAAGGGCAGGTATAACTTAAATAAACAGAAAAGAGATGTTTTACTGCGACATGCCTGGTTTTACCCATTTACCTTGCACTGTAATGATGAGCTCACAGGTACGGTTGTTGCCTGATGGGTCTGTGGCTGTGAAGTACACAGTTGTCTCTCCAACAGGAAATGCATCACCAGAGGATTGTGTGCTAGAAATGTTCAAGTGAGCTCCTGGGACAATGAGAACACTACATATTAACACAGGTTACAAGTTTCCTTTTATAAGCAAAAAATAAAACTCCTTGCACTGAAAAACATGGAATGGAAACTTAAATTAATTTAAACTTAAAAAATATAAACATCAATCAGTGAACTGCATTTTTGACACTGATATAAAAAGATCAGTGTAAACGTTTTAACCAAATCTAAATTTCTGTAAATGTATCTGTCTTCTAGATCAGTTAGTATTTTGTTAGTATTTATGTTTTATGTGTTTCAAACAAACCAATGGGATTCATATAGTATAGAATAAAATAAAGTTACAGATCAAAATAGTGGCCTACCGTACAACAAAAAATCCCAATTTACAGCCCGGTGGAAGACTAAAAGTTGTTCACCCTCAAATTTTAATAAACAGGACAGACTGTGACACGTGAATGTAGCCTGTGTGTTATTCGGAGAATGGCAGGTTTTAGTGGCAAAGCAGAGAGACTGCTAGTGCTGAGGTGGTTAATAATACGGCTATGACAGTGCTGCAAGTACAAGGAGTAATTTAAAGTTGTACATGTATATAGACCCACGTGTATGCACACACACACGCACACACACACACACACACACACACACACACACCACACATGCGCGCACACACACACACACATACACACACACACACACACACAGACACCACACATGCACACACACACACGCACACACACACATGCACACACACGCACACACACACTCACACGCACACACACACACACACACACAGTTTTTTCCACAGTGCAAAGAGAAGTTCCAGGTCCATTCCAAACTGTCTGACAAACGTCTGGTGCAGCGGCTGCTGAAGAGAGCAGCTCCCTCCTTGTCTCAACTAAATTTAGTCCAGCGTCAGGGTGTGTCCTCGGAAAACCTCCACAAACTGACGTCAGTTCAACGTTAGTGTGACGTTGGCTGGGCACCTCACAGTAGCCACAACAGGTCATTGCATGAATGTGTGTGTGTGTGTGTATATTTTGTTTATTTTGTATGTTATTCTGTCTCATTTAGCATCATGGTATAACATCAATTTATTTCATTCACGTAAACCTTATTTCAATTTTTATTCTAATATTTATTTTGTTAACACCAAAATGTTTTTTCTTTATCTCATTTTCTTTTAATTTAATTATTTATTTTATAAAACCTTTTATTGTCTATTTTTATTGTAATTTGCCTAATTATCATTTTATGTTACAATCTTACAAATTAGTTTATTATATTGATTTATTTATTAATTACATCTTAATTGTTCTCTTAACTCTTTAATTATTTTGTTCATTGTCAGTTTGTTCCACACTGTTCTTTTTTCATTTGGTTTTCGTATTAAAATCCATTTAAATTAATTTTTTTCAGTCCAGTGATTGATTGATAACATTGTACTTAATTTGTATTAGAAAAAATGGTTATACAATGTAGAATTTTGGAGGATAATTTTTTTAACGTAAGCTAGGTCTAGCCAGCAAGCTCCAAGATGAACTTAACTTGAGTACAAGTAACTTTACCAGTTAACACATTATATAAGTCAACTTTTTGGAAAATGAATATCCAGAATAGTTAACAGTAGTTCTTTAAAATATAGACATAAATTAAGCTTGAGATATACATTTTATGGCATACTGTACATGTGTCTGGTGTCTTTCTGATACAGCAGAGAAATCACATTTTAGCGCTTCCTAATAAAATCTTTATAGTTTATGTTTTACTTTTGGTAGGGGAGTCTTATCTTCATAAGAGGACTTAGGCCACCTCTGTTATTCTGTTAAGTCTCAAGTTTTCTATTCCGCACATAAATTCTGCCTTACAGTTTCTTTTAACATGTGATCAGTGAAGTAAAACGGATTATGAACTGAGTCTCTAAAAAAATGCCTGTGCATTTTGTGAGAGTTCCACAATAAAAAGTTGGACTATGACACCAGGCACACTTCAAAGGTGTTTCTCGTGCTGTCTCCAAGGCATGTCTCCAGTCAGAATGCAAGCCTTTTCCACTATGGAATACATTTTTCCCGGCCACTCTCTAAAAGCTCACTTAGGGAAAATGTGCCCTTATTCACAAAGTCCTCATCTCTATCTCTCCATCTTTATTTCCATTTCTTTCCCTCTCCCTTTAAGGGTGTGTACCTGAATTGTCTGAGAACTTCGGTTCTTCCCAATAGACCGGCGTCTCTGTGTCTGTGGCCTGGATAGTGGGTGGAGACCTGCACCTGTCAATCAAAGGAGGCTCCGTATCTGGGGAGAAAAAACGCTGTTAGAGCTCAGCCTAAATGAGAGGCTTTCTCTCAGCATGAAAGAAGTTCTGACCTAAAACTTTTATTGAATATCCACTATGAGGTATTTACATGGTATGAAACTAACACTGATGTAATTAAGAGGTAATGTATTCAAAATTAACAGGCACTCACCAACAACTGTGACAGTGAAGGAGCAGTTGGCTTTGTTTCCAGTGCGGTCAGTAGCTGTGTAGGTGATGAGCTCTGTGCCAATGGGGAATGGCTGAGCTGGGTTCAAAATTGGTGTCACCTGGACAACAACCTGACGAATGAATGGAACGCTCACTGTCAGTTCATCTTTAACAAGTTTTTTAAAAGAACAAAACAAATCATGTAGGTAAATCATTTGGAGCCAAACACAATTTAGTGATTTCTGTACAAAAACAAAGTAAAAGAAGTGAAAATTAAGTTTAGCATGTTTTCTCAACCCGACTGGAGAGCTATTCATGTCAACGGTTAATCTGTTTAATTTCCTAAACCTTTTTTTCAGGTTTTGTTAGGGTTCTATGACAGAAATGTTAAAATCAGTTTTGGATAAAATATAAGGCTCAGAAAATAGCAGTGAAATTGTTAAGTTATGCTTGACTCCACAGAATATGAAGACTAGAACTGAGGTGAAAACAGCAGTTAGCATATACAGGAGGCAAAAACAGCTTAATGTAAGTGTACATGTAGAACACTTACAGTACACTATGTTGAGGTAGCAAAGTGTGCAGTTAAGTATGCGGTTGTAAACAGTAGATATAAAGTGTACAGTGCAGGTAGGAGAACTGGATGTGCAGCACCTAAAACTATGGATACTGGAAGGCTCTGCTAGCATTTCTTCTGCGGTATTGCTATCAGTGTGTGAGGAGTGGGAGAAGAGGGTTGCATTGACAATCCAACACAATGGGCAGCACTTTGAACCAAGCACACCATTGTTTTTCTTGTGCAATTCTCAATAAGTTTGATGTGTCACATGACCGTCTTCCCATTGAAAAAACTAAAGTTGGATCCAAAATGGCTGATTTCAAAATGGCCACCATGGTCACCACCCATCTTGAAAAGTTTCCCCTCCCATATACTAATGTGCCACAAACAGGAAGTTAATATCACAAACCATTCCCATTTTATTTAGTATTAAATTTTTTAGTGTAATGAACCCTAAGGAATCATTTAGTAGAATTATCTTCAGACATGCACACCGCCACTGAGGGTCATCAGAAAAAACTTTTATTTCAAAAATGCAGTGGTAAGCAACATAAAACATATTCTATGCCAAATGCCTATATTGATATAAGACACAAACTTGTAAAGTACTAAGTAGGGGAAAAAAATAGGAAGATATTCAGATTTTGTTGTTGCTGTTGTTGTCTCCTATGAAGCACTATACAAAAAGATAAAAACAAGAAATGAAAAGAAAAGAAGTAAACAGAGCAGAAAATAAGGAACATTTACCTCCTCTCCTGAATTGTCTCTCAGTATTGGTGCACTAAGGGTGACGTTAGATGTCCCCCGATGCTCATCAGTCTCTGCAACAACATTTCCTGGGCACTGAATCCATGGAGGCTCTGCATCTATGAGTTACACATACAGCATAACTGTGACATCATTTGAAAAGAAAATAAACAAATGAGACAAGAAGAAGATAAAATAACAAGCATGGCAGAAGTCACATAAGCTACATGTTATGATTACAGGAGTGATCATGGGCTAACAGATGACTTCAAATCCATGGCACCATGCCACTGTGTTCTGTAATTAATTAGTGCTCTGAATGAGCTTCAATATTCCTGATGCTTTACATTACCTAATGGATAATTTAACTATCCATACTCTGATCTTATGCCATATCTGCTACGTATACAGTTTATACAGAGCATGGACTCCATGATCTCATCCAATCTGTTTAGTGGATCAGGACCTTTTGAGAATCTTCTGGATATGCTCATACACTGGGGCAAACCCCATTGGTCTGCTTATTTTTCATACAGTAACATTTATTACATAATTCTATGACTTTGTCTGGAGTCAGTTAAGGTGGACCAAAGGAAAATGCTTTTTGATATATTATGCCACCGTTTGTTTTTAAGTTCATCATATGATTAACTGAGATGACTTTGGCATAGTTAATGTTAACATTTTAGTGTTTAAATATTGTGATGTTATACCATTTTTGTATGAATACAGTAAAGCATTTCAATTTAATTTTTCTGATAGTTATTGCTGCATCATACTGTATAGCACACAGTCCTAGAGTGATGTTACATGAGACAGACATACAGAAAACCATCTAATAAGAATCTGGTTATGTTGGCACTGCCAGCATGTTAAGTCTGCATTAAAAGCAGAAATGAAAAGCTGATAGTGTGTTAAACTTATAAGCCATTACTTTAAGGATACATCAGTGGAGCAGCCTGCAAACAGCAGAGTGGATCAGCCAAGAAGCCTGTGTTCTATCATAACAGGCCACATACTTTGGCATTTGAATAACAGGCACTCTGTCAGGATAGGAGTCAGCAGCTTAGTGTTCTACACCCCCTAATAATTTTACAATAAACATGTGTGCACAGGAGAGACAAGTACACACAAACACACATGGATACAACTGGTGACAATTGTCTTTATACCATTTTTTTGCAAAACTATAATATTTACTTTAACAACCTGTAAAGGTCTGGACAAAACAAATTCAAGGCATTTAATTTGATCTGTGCACTTTCCCCACTGGTAAATGGCAGGTGAAGAGGGTGATAAAAGCATATGTAATTGATTCTCCTCTTCCCTTTTTTGTTACAGCCCCATGGCTCTGATTCTGCCAGCTTTTCTTCAGGCGGACCAAAATCGTGCATGCTGGATGATGCTGGAACCCTTTAGTTTTGCACGCACTGTGTTTGATGGATTTCCACTAAGCCTGGTGGGCATTAAAGGGAAAGTTCAGCTGCGTGTCAAAGCAGTAAAAGCAGACCACCTGCTGCTGCAAACATAACATCTGCAGCCTTTAAAGAGTAGGATCAAACAGACGACTGCACACACATACATATTTATTTATATACACAGACACAAATAAATGCACTTCCTCATATGCATATAAACCCACACAAGCACACGTAAGCATGCACTTACCATGCACAATTACATACTGACACTGACACTGACATACCCAAAGTCATTGGATAGCAAGATGTAAATTCATTATGAAATGGCGTTACCTCAGTGGACGGTTTGGGAATGTGCATATCTATTGCTATACGCTTGTTATAAGCTGTTATAAGGTGTTGTCTGGTGTGTAAGGCTGAACACTGGCCAGCGGGCTCATGACAAGGCAACTTGATTTATTACTTTTGAACGAAGCATAATAGTGAGTGGCAGCTGGAGGGGACATTCCAGTTTCAAAGTTGTGTCGGCATTTAACATTCTTTATTCCAGTGTGACATGTATACTGGCAATACCTTACCAACCGCAGTGGACAGCACAGTGGCACCCACTGGTGCCTAATGACTGCGATATGAGAGCAGAAAACCCACTCGAACGCATTTGTTTACACAAAAAGACCAGACACAAAGCCTCACCTAGAAGATTAGTAATATATGACGAGGTCTGTTAAGTCATGGTATCAATTGTTTTGGGCTGATGGTAGGGTGTATGTGTAACGCCGGTTGTCAACAAGGCACTGTGAAGGCGGGTTCCATACTGTGTTAGGTATGGTCTCATGACATGCGTTGGGTCCACTGGTCCACTAAAATACACCATTGATCCGTGCCCACTTCATTTCACTGCGTGGTGACTAGGGATGCACAGATTGTTTGGCAACCGCGATTATGCTTATTAATAATTTATTAATAAGTGAAACTTATTAAGAAGTGAAAATACCCAGTAATTTACACAGGACAATGACATTTGTAATAACGCTGTTACATTTTTTGTTCCTGTAGGTAGACCAGAACCAGAGCTAACTTTTACTTAATTTCAGAGCTAGCGCCATCTGTTCATGGCTAATATCCATTTTAACACCTTATTTTTCCACAGTGAGTCACACCAGAACACTCTGAAGTCTACCACCTTTTATTCAGCTCTAAGCATTCGAGCCAAACAAAACTCCAGAAAGAGTAAATAACAAGACGTAGCTCTGCTACAGTGAGACAGACAGACAGCAGGTTTTTCTCCTTGATGCCCGCACACTCTGTAAATAAACACAGACCTCAATTTTACAACATTGCGATAAACTCATGACTAGCGTGTAGGAAGGCGCTCTTTGTAAATGTAGCAAATATGTTGGCTGGAATGGAAAGTTATTGCTAATATATTTAAGTCATATTGTCGGCATTGTGTAACATAACAGTTGTGGATGTTCCCAAGCCGGCCCCTGAGGTAACACCACTTTATTATAACTTTAACGCATGTGGCAAGGCATTCAGCCGTGCCCCCTTCCAACCACACCTCACTCCCTGACAAACTTAATCATTTCTATGTTCACTTAGACATGGGAAATAAAGTGATCTTCAAAACAGTTTTACAACCTGATGAGAAGCCGCGTACATTCTTCACCATGGATGTCTGCCACACTCTGAGCAAGGCGAATGCACAAAAGGCACTGATGGAGTACCTGGACATGTGCTTAAGAGTCACATGTGCTTAGAGTCGCAGAGCCTGTGCTAAGCAGCTGGCTAGGGTCTTCACAAACATTTTCAATCTATCACTGTCCCAACTAGCTTTAAGTCCATTACTATTTTACCAGTGCCAAAGCATTCAATTGGTTCAGACCTGAATGACCTCCACTCTGTCACACTAACTCCCATCATGAAAAACTAGTTCTTTGTTATTTGAAATCCTGTCTACACTGGATCCACACCAATTTGCCTACCGGTGAACAATTACATGGTTTCTACAGTGCTCCACACTTTACTGAGCCACCAGAAATGCCAGAACACATACCATGGGTGGTGAAAACTGGTCAACAAATCACAAGCACACCTTTACCCACCATCGAGAACTTTTACTAGAAGTGCTGCATGTGCAGGGTGAGAAACATGATTAAGGACATAACTCACTCTAAACACAGACTTTTTACCCTCTTCCCATCTGGCAGGAGGTACATGTTTTCTCCTGAGCCTGCCAAACTCCACACCACCACTTGTATTGTCCCCACTCACTCTGTATGTATGTATATCACATTTAGGTATGTCAGTGTATATACACATAAACATATGCCTGTACACACAGAATTCCATTACCTGCACAGGTGGATTTAAGCAAATTATGGCTCCATTCTCCAGATAACAGACATCGCGCTTCTGCATTACCCTGTAGACGGTAACCACGGCGGCAGGTGAGTCTGCAGGTGGCTCCACTCCGCATGGCTCTTTCTCCACACACAGGGGGAGACACACGCATGAGTTTTGGTGATGCGATAGGGGGACAGCGCACCTCTTAAAAAAAGAAAAAAAAGGAAAGAGAGTCTGAGTACACCCATGAACACAAACGAAATTCTGTTGTGTATATTTTTGTGTATATTTTCAGTGTTCTGCATGGAGTATGTTTTTTTTGCAATTTCTTATGTTAATTTAGTAGTTCACCTGAGATTTACTCAGATATGTGTGTGTATCAAAACCACTCATAATTATTTTTATATGATTATGTAATTTTATTTTCCTTGTACCTTTAGAGCCCACAATCCAACTAGATTAGTGTTGATCCGGCAGTGTAATTTGTGTGCAATTTTACTGGTTGGGATAAAAAAAATCTCTGCTGCACCATTTAAGGTGAAACAGAAATAAGAAGCTGGTAAACAGGAAACAGACTTCAGTCTTCTATTTTCTATGACCCTGTTTTGCTATTAAAATGCTGAGATGTGGTTTCAAGGAGGAATATTATTACTGAGGAAGCTTAAAGTTTGGTAAATTACAGGAAGTAATTCACTCCATAATTATTAATTATAAAAACTATAGTGATGGCAGATTCATATAGGATTAAAATCACATGCAAAAAATGTGGGGGTGAGGAGTGCTGACAGAACTGCCAGAATGACAGCCCTTTACACATATAATCATATACAAATACATGATATAAACATAAAGGATTGGCTTAAAATCTAAATGGCAAACATTTGTAACAGTCAGTATAGAAACATTTGAAACAGTCTGTGTTTAGGCTGTGACTACTTTCCTCTTTAGAACTGAGTGAGGTTAAAGAAATAGTTTCCATAACATGAAATTGAGACAGAGAGAAAGAGAGAGAGAGAAAGAGAGAGAGAGACTATTACTGAGACTAAACAAGGGATTTCTTCATTCTTGGACACAATGTGAGACGGTGCACACCTCCACACACATTTGTGTTCAATATCTTGTTAAGATGTGAGGTCATACAATTTTCACATTTTTTAAAAATTATATATATTTTTATTGTATATGTAGGTACATATACATGTCCCATATGTTTTGTTTATTAAGTTATATAAGCAATGATGATAAGTTGCATGTATACTATATGTTGTTAAGTATTTATATACTATAAGATGACTAATCCTGATTAACTGTTATTATTTATCTTGTTCTTTGTATTCAGCTACTAAAGTACTGAAGTACAAGCCTAAAAAGCCCAGTTGGCTAAAACATTTTTTGCCTAGCTTTACTTAGTCAAACAGGCATAGCTCAGTTGGCTAAAAAACATTACTTACACATTTTCTTGCTATAATTTACTGTCAAACCAGGCATAGCGTACATAAGCTTGAATAAAAAAAAACATTACTGACTACTAAAACTGATATAGCATCAATCAAAATGTGTGCTTTTATAATTTACTGCAAGGACTACAATGCAAACAGGTCAATCCAACTGACAATTTAGGTACATATTCAATATGCACGGTTTGTGTCCTGAAAAAGTATTTTATAAGATTCCAAGATGTGAACAAGCCCAAAAAAGAAAAACCCCTGATTGTACTTGAGAGAGAGTAAGAGAGAGAGAGAGAGAAAGAGGAGAGAGAGAGATACACAAAAAGTGGGGGCCTAGACAGCAAGAGAGATGGAAAGTGGAAACAGATAAAGAGGAGAAAGCAAGGTTTGGCTAGTATAGATGTCTAAGGCTTCAAGTGAGAACAGTCAGTGAGTCATGGGAGGAAAAGCGTGGGTCAGCCACAGGCTGCTTCTGTGTGAGAAAGCTGATTTATATCTCTCTGGAGTAATGTAACAGCAGTGTTCATGTTTGTTTATGTGTCTGAATGGGTATAGACTGTAGGTTTTGTATTTTGACTAAAGCCTAATCTACAGCACATGGTTTACCATAAAATTAAGTAGTATGACCATGAGAGAAGAAGTCAGAGAGAGAGGAGAGGGAGAAGGGAATGGAGGCAGAAGGAGACCCCAAAGAGTCAAGAGTCACCAAATTTTTACGCATGCACATACACACACACACACACACACACAGAGTTTTTAGCTTACCCACACACCGAGGTGGAGGTCCGCTCCATTGTGAGTTAGACAGGCAGGCAAGTTTGGCTTTACCCTCAAGCCTGTAGCCCTGCTGACAGTGTACTTCACACTCCAGCCTGTAGACGGAGCCACCCTCACTGCAGTTCAGCTCACCATGTTGAGGAGGTAAAAGTACTGGGCACGAACGCACTGCAGGGAACATGCATAGCAAAGTTATTTAATGTAATATAAATTTATACACTTACCAGCCACTTGGTATGCCTTGTATCTACAGTCATTGTCAGTGTCTCACTGCCGAGTAATTTATCAGCTCCACTTTCCACATAGAAGAACTTTGCATTTGTACAATTACAGACTGCGGTTCATTTGTTTATCTGTCTTTGTTAGTCTCCTGGGACCACCACTGAGTAAGTATTGTTTTGGTGATGGTATTGTTTCGGTGATCCACATTTACCAGCACAGCACACACTAAACCATCACCACATCAGTGTCACTGGAGTGCTGAAAATGATCCACAAATAATACCTTCTCTGTGGTGGACCAGTAGGGGCCTGACCACTGCAGAACAGGGTGAAAGGGGATTAACAAATATGCAGAGAAACAGTGGCCAATGAGTGTAGAGACATATTAGGTGTACTTCATGAAGTGCACGCATGGCTTAGAATTATGTTGTAAGTTCTCTACAACTTCATGATTTTAAAAAAAAAACCTTTGTAGGCATGTGTGTCAACACACAAGTGGACAATGCCATAAAATACACGTTGTAGCCATGTTAGATGATGTAACCTGTAGACAACTGAAAAGTTGTGTGTGCATGTTTGTACAATGCAACATGCCATGTCAACAGGATAGAGAACAACTGTACGACTCCTGTCTACACATACACATAAACACAGAGCACTACAAACTGGCTGGTGAAGAAGCTGTTATAGATTAGGCCTTCTGCAGGTGGTGAAATATCCAGTGCGCTACAGATCCTCTGAGCCCTGGGTTGTATAAAACATGAACACCATGACATTACACTACAGAATATTTCTTTTTCCCTTTTATGCCATCATTATCAAACTGGTTTGATCCTACAAGCCTCTCCTCAAATCCATGTTAAACTTTCTTCTTACGTTGTATTAAAATAGTTATGACTCGTAACTCAGTTTTTAATGCAAAAAAAACCCATAAAATATTAGTGTTTGCAAGTACAATAGATTACCTTATAGTAAAGTTAATATAAAGTAAAACCATATAAATGCTTATATTTTTCTCATGTTTCTCATTTTTTGACAAACTCAGAAGCGGTGTTCTGTCTTGTCATATCTAATCAAAAACATCTACAGCCAAAAGAAAACATGTTATCAACTTACTGTAGTTTCATGAACTACAGAGATGGAGCATTTTAGTGTCCATCTGCCGAACGTTACCCGGAGAGAGCTTACCAGTTTTTTTATTCACCCATACCTGACTAAAAACGCTAGCTAAGTTAGCTAACTAGCTATCCTGCCGAATGAAAACAGATTGGTAGACTAAAAGAAGCAGTCTATAGATGGGAGGTTAACTTCTTACCTAAAGTATGCACCTCGCTTATTCAAGTAGTAAACGGGAAAAAAATAACTCTTCAGTTTTAACCTAATTCGATATTCTGGTTAAAGCAGCTAGCTAGCTAACGTAGCATAGCTAGCTAGCTGCTCCGTTCCCTTGCAGAAATTCTGATAATTCAGGTTATATTTATATGAAATTAATATGTAATTTTTATGCCATATTTTGTTATTAACCTGCTGATGTGTCAAAGCGAATAAGCTTGCAAAATAAACTAGGATAATTAAGCTAGCTAATCATGTTCCTCAGCAGGCGCGGTTCAGCTAACGTTAGCCTATGGTTCGAGTTTCCGTTAAAACTCAAATTGAATTGATTGCACGCGCAGGGTCTGCTTCAGTACACTGGATTAAATACTCATTAAACCACAGAAAACTCACCATAAACAACTGAATAAACTACAAATCCCGCCGAGGAAACGTATTTTAACTGCAGCCTGGCATTATCGGCTGACCTATACATTCAACAGCAGTTATGTGCCTGTTTCAGTTGTTATGTGACTAATGGGCGCTAGTGGTATTTTTTGTTTTCCGATGGGATGAGATCACAGTGTCAATGGAACAGTTGTTCTGGTAATGAGTTGAGATTATGAGCATTTGATGGTAGTGCACCTTTTGTGAACAGTGACAGATTTGGCAAATGGTGATCTAATCTAATCAAATCTTTTCATTGTATATAAACAATGAAAAGAAATTCTAGCATATGAAAATGCTTGGATTCATGGTCATTTTGCATACAAGAATGATGAAAAAACAGAATATATTGCTCATATCTCCGAAATGCTAACTTTACAAGAGAAGGGAAAATCACACATTACTTTTAATGGAAGTCAATATAACCAGATTTATTTCCAAATAATTTTGGACCATCTCAAATTTACACGCAATGTAAAGGGCAACAGGTAGGATCAGATTTTGTGATACATACAGAGAAAACTCAAGTTTTGATTCAGCTGCTGTGGTATTCTAGTTTTGTTTTGAACCACTATATATATCTGGTGAAAAGCATCCAAACACCAATATATGCTGTTTTTTGATTGAAGTTTGTTGATTTGTTGTTTATTTGTTGAAGTTTGAGACATACTTATGCTGTATTTTAGATTTTTTTTTTGTCTAGGAAAAATAGTTATTAACAGAAGTCTGCTAATGCCTTAAATGCCTTAAATGTAAGTCTATAATGCATTTTGGAACAAAATTGAAACCCTTTGTACATTACTTTAAATAACTCCACAACCAGCACAGCAGTCAGTACTGGTCACTTCTGACAACTGCAATTTTAAACAGTTCTTATAAAAAGTGAGAAGGATGGAAACAGAGTAAGGATATGTCCTTAATGTGAATGACACCAATGACTGTGAGAAAGTTTATTTCCCGGGAATGTGCAGAAAGGTAGATTATTTGCGCATGTGAGAAAAATGTAATTGCATATTCATTTCCAAATAAATTTTTCTCAGTACTGAACTGTAAATGTATGTGTGCTGAGTCTGACCTGTGCAGATGGGGGGAGCTCCAGACCAGGTGCCGTCTGCCTGGCATAGCCTGATACTGTTGCCTTGCAGCTCATAGCCTGGCACACAGCGCACGCCACATGCTGAGTTATACTGATTATTACAGGCGTTCTGGATGAAAAAGCCATTCTCTGGAGGAGAGAGAACCTCACAAACCACAGCTGCCAAAAGAACGGAGAGAAAAACCATGGTAAATTTATGCTGATTGGTTTCACATACACAGAATATTGCATAAATAACAGGCCATTCAAATGATTCAAATAAGGAATTGCAATTTGTTGTATTATTTTTGTGTAGTTAATTGAAATAAATGTGCTCTAATTGGACCATACACTGGAACACATTTGTAAAATTTGTTGTTATTGTACAAATCGACAAAATAAGACAACATCCAGAATGTAAATCCAAATGAGCTTAGAATGCAGTTAGTACTAATAGTAATTTCATTATTTGAATCATGAACTTACCCAAAAACCACTTGTGTGTTTTAACTTTCATCTTTCGTTATATCAGCTCCAATTACCATATAGGTGTACATAGTAGATATACAACCAAGACTGTAGTCCATCTGTTTCGTTGCGTAATGTCTTAGCCTTCTTTCCCCTTATTCTTTAGTGGTCAAGACGCCCAGAGGACTACCACAGATCAGGTATCATGTCGCTGGTGGATCATTCTCAGCACTGCAGTGACAATGACGTGGTGGTGTGTTAGTTGGGTGTTGTGCTGGTGTGAGTGGATCAGGCAGAGCAGATTTAAAAACCCTTAGTGTCACCACTAGACTGAGAGTAGTCAATCAACCAAAACTATCCAGCTAACAGTGTCCCCTGAGGAGAGTCTTGTGGCTGCTGCTGAAGGACTACAGGATGACTTAAACAAATTGTGCAGCAGCAGATGAGTTATCGTCTCTGACTTAACATCTGAAAGGTGGATCAACAAGGTAGTAGTGGCTAATAGAGTGGACACAGTGTTTAAACGCTCCAGCAGTACTGCTAGGGGAAGGGGTAAATTGATCATTTGTGCAGCAACAGATGAACTACAGTCAGTAAATACAGTATAAACCTACATAGGGCACCTTATACAGTCAGTGTTCCTGATAAAATGGTCAATGTGGGTAGATCAAGTGTGCCAAAGAATACATACATATACTCTCATCATCAAAAGAGTAGTTGCACAAACAGTTGGACCCAGAAAGAATCAACTGAAAGGAATGAAAATTGGTGGGTAGGTTTGACACTGTGACACATATGAATGATTTGAATTCTGTAGGTCTTATTCCTGTACCTGACTGACTAAACAGCCACGAGAGATTCAGCAAACAGTGATATGCTTAATCCAGAAGGCCTGATGTCATCCACCTCCACCCCTACTGCAAAATCTGGAGAAACTATATGAGAATATTCAAGCTGCAATGGATGGATTATCACAGGACACCAATAGGAACCTCTACAACTCCATGCCAAGACGTCTAGCATGATGTGTTAGCAAATGGTTCTGCAAGATCCCATACTGAGAGACACTACTTCTGTATGTGTAACTCAATAAATATTGGTCATATCAGTCTAAATTAATCATCATTTATTGTTCCTGGTGATCTTTATCTTCTTTCCCAATCGCATTGCAATCCAACATTTCCTACTGGGTGCAACTTTTGATGCTTGTGTACATCCTGTGTAGGCCTGTACCTTGGCAGGTGCTGTTGCGGAGTGTGTATCCGTCCTTACACACACAGTCACTGACGTCTGTGCTGCCAGGCCTGGAGGTATGCTGAGGGTTAGGACACGGCAAACACGTCCCTATTCCACCTGGCACTGCTTCAGGCTTGTACGTACCTGATGGACATGCTGTAGAGAGAGAGAGATGTTGTGTTATACTTAATATATATTTAAAAGGTATGGTTCAAAAACACTGAAATTATGTAAATGTGAGATATGTGAGATACAGATCTTACAGACTACACATTACATGTATACATATTCACAATGATAAGAAGTGAAACAGCCTAAATGTCTTTATAGTGGCTGTAAACACCATTAAAAAAAAGCATAAAATGTAACTGGATGACTGAGAAAGACAAAGAGGTTGAAGAGGAAGTGTTAAATACTGTGTGAGGACACAACTCTTTTGCAATGCTACTGCAACCTTTAACACTAACACCAGACAGATTGTATAATTTGGAAACCACAGGCAAATTACCAGAATTCCTGAAATCCTGAGGTTTTACGAATGCATCAATGCAACTCTGTAAGTATTTTTAGGAGAACTTGCCGGTTAAATGACCAAGAATTTGCTCTCTCTTTGTCAAACTGACCTCACATCTGTTTATGTGCAAATATCAAAGGCATTTCTCTAAAGTGGCCCTGAAAAAAAAAACGGACAACCACAATCAATGCTCCTACTGTAGCATCTGGCTAGACACAGTTGCCTAATCAAAGTGCAGGAAATCTTGGTTGGACCTAATGTCTCAGACTAAAGTGTCCATTCAGTGCAAGACCTAATGAAATGCTTGCATGTTTAAAATGTTTATTTCCTGCATTCCTTTAAAATCTGAACTCCCCTTTCCCTCTTTCCATTATGGCAATGGTGAGGGCCAGTCGTTGCCTGGGGAGACGCATCTCAGTGCCAACAAACACTCGTACCCCACCTAAACAGTTTGGGTTGGCCAAACACTGTGAACTGCCCATTCAGTTCATCTGGCACCCCTGGCAAAACTACAGCCGACATCAAACAGGTCATACACTTGGGATCTAAATGACTCTGGTGTGGCCAGACGAGCGACTCTGAGCTGATAGTTGAGGTGGTCACTCAGAAACTTGGTTCCTTGGGTTACAAAACACAGGCATGATGTTAAATGCAAAAGCTTTCTTGTTTTGGTCTTCCGTCCAGGCACTTTGGCATGGTAGCTTAATTTCAATGGTTTGCAGGAAGCCTAGTAATTTTTAATATGAATAATATTTTGCCGGTTGTGAAACAGAGGAAGTAGTGTACTGGGGTGAGCATGCTGGCTTTAATAGCTGACAGTGGTGGATACTGACCCAGGCCTTGGGATTATATACCCACAGTACAGGTTTTATGATAAGCATATTAATATACTGTACATGTTTTTCTAGTACAGGGGTTGTGGGGTTATATGATTCCACTCACCCTCATATTTACCAGTTTACACTAATGTGTATTATATGCAAGTTAAAGAGAGTAGAGGGAGAATAAGCAGAGAATGGGGAGAGAAAAAGCAACAAACAGAGAAAGGAGAGAGAGAGGGAGAGGGAAGAGAAAAAGCAAGAAAAAGGTAGAGTAATAGAGAAACACAGAAAGAAAAGGATAAGAACATTTTGAGCAAGGAAAGAAGACAGAGAAATAAAGGGAGGGAGAGCAGAAAAAGAGAGGGAAAACAGAAAGAGAGAGCGAGAGAATAACAGAGTGAGATGTGAGAGACTACAGGACGAGTGAGAGGAGAAGAGAAGGAGCAATTGTAGAGAGAGAAAGAGAGAGTGATTATGGAGAGAGAAAAGAAAAAATAGAGAAAAGCAGACTGAAACAGTAATGAAAGGTAGAAAAAGAAAAGTATGAGTGAGAGAGACATGCAGAAAGTGGGGAGAGTGAGAAAGAGACAGAAAATGGGGTGAGAGTGAGAAAAAAAGAGACGGACAGACAGGGAGAAACGGACAAAGAGACAAGAGAAACAGATGTGTGAAACTAGAAAAGAGAGACGGATGGAAAGGTTCATGACTGACAGACAGAAGGAGACAGACAGAGAGATATACAGCCAAAAGCAGAGACAGGCAATGAGAAAAGCGTGTCTGTATGTAAACCAAAAGCAGACAGATGGAAACGGGTGGGGCGGGAATGGGAGCACTGAAAGACTTAAAGACAGCTAGAAGGTTGATGGATTATCCCATAAAAACGCAAGAGCAAAGTGAAACGCAGGAAGGAGTTCATGAACAAAGCTGTTGGAGAGATAGAAGAAGGAAGTATGCTTTATCTCCCCATGACAACTTCATTGATGCAGTGTGAGAAAAGAGTGTGAAGGTGAACATGGTTTATGCTGCAAAGATGTAGAGAGTGTGCCCCTACACTGACCTTATGCTCAACCTTTATTTATGCAAAAAAGACTGAAAGAAAAAGAAAACATCAAAAGAGTCAGACCGAAATGGGGTCTTCAACAATACGTCACCTTACTCAGAAAACTTAGCCGTCTTTATAAGTTTAATGTACATTAAAGGACCCATATCATGGCTAAATGTCATTTTCTCACAATTTATTATAAAACAGTTTGAAATAGCATAAACACTGGCACAGTAAACAATCCATATTCTCCACATTTGGAAAACCAAGCTGCACAACAACTGACTGTTTTTGTGATGCCACACAAATCATCACAGCTCTGTCCATTCACACAGAATTAGGACTAGTCACAATACAGGTCTATTGTCTAGATATAGACTAGCCATAAAAAGACATAGTTGCCAAATGAGTTCAGATTCAGCCATTTTGAGGCGATCAGCATCGCTGCCTGACCAGATACACGACCATTACAGCAGCTTTATATAATAAAGAGAGCGTAGCTATCACCACTCATGGTTGTGCTATGTATAGGTGTAGATTTGACTGTGTGGCTGGTGTGATTGTATGTTTCTCTGATTTTGCATTATGAGCTTATTGGATTTAATAGCTTCTACAGGAGATCTTAATGTAGAAGTTTTCCACTTGATTGTAACTGCTGATTATGCATTATAGGCACCATACAGTGTTCTTTAATTCCTATAAATATTCATAGATTCATAGATCCTATAGATAATCATCTTACATGAAACTGAAGTCGACTTCCTATTTATCAGCTATTTGTTCAAACGATCCTGTTCCATAATAAATGGTGCAGCCTTAGGCACCACAATGCAGGCCTAACCACTGCACAATTTAAGGTGGAACGGGATAATTCAAACAAGAAGCTAATGAATATGCAGTCGATTGTAGCATTGTCCTTTTTACTGTGTGTTGGGAGCCTACTTCAGTTTTATGTACAAGATTCTCAGGTGCAGACTGAACTCTTCTCCTGTTGCTCCAGACTGCTTAACAGCATGATCAGAGTTATGAAAGTGAAATAAAGCTACTGAGAGCAGCGCACCATAGGATAAGGTATATCTATAGAATATAACAAAACAATGTGGTGTAAAACGACTGAGCAATGAAGCAGTTACAACCAATTTAATCATTAGGACTCATATCTCAGTACAAGTGTGCTAGCTATTGACCACTTCAATATGGCAGATGCACAGATCTGTTTAGATAGCTAAAACAACAGACAACGTGGCATCTACGTATTTATATCCATGGGTCCACCACAATTAATATCCACTCTGTAGCAACCTTGTGTTCAGAAACTTGTGATGCAACATATGGTCTACAGAGTGGAGCTGAAATGCAGTGAGTGGATGTACAGGGTACCCATTTCTGATTAACCAGACGGTGAGTGCATGCTGCGAATGCCACTACTATGAGTACAAGCACTTCCAAAACACATTACCAGCACACAATACTAAAAAAGTTTCTCAGTCTTTTTTACTAGGATCCCTACATGTCTTTAATTCTTTAGGCCTCTTAGGCTGAAGGCTTGCTTACATCTCAGCAGGAAGCTCTGGTCAGAGCCATCAGCAATAATGACACGCTACAGTTACCCATGCAGAGGTTCTCGCTTACTGGAGACTTTACTGCAATACCGAAATGTTTAAGGCCAGAAAAGATGAAGCTCCAGCCATGACCTGATTTGGCAGCAGTGGTGTGCTCCATTTGAATGGTACACCCTTCTGACTCCAGCACAGGAAGCAGGTTTCAGATCAGTCTTTAAGACTGGTGCTAATTGCAATCTGGAGCACTGCTGGCCAGCTGTGTGTCACATAACTCTGAAGTAATGAGCTTCAAACCCTCGCTTCCTCCCGGAAACCCACAACTGAGGGAGAAAACAGAGAGAAAGGAGCTGACCCAGAGCACAGCACTGCAGAGGGAATATTCTGTGGAAGGAGGAAGGAGAGGAGGGCAAGTGAGTGAAGGGAGACTAGAGGTAGTTAGAAAGCCTTTAACAGTTAGTGAATCTGCAGGTATTGCGTTCAGTGGAAGTGCAGTCGTGTTGTAAAAGCTGCTATAGAAAAGACATGCACCTCCCCAAAAGTCTAATAGATTATCTGGCATAAATCTGTCCACAAAAGGGTTAGAAGTCATGAAGTCAGAGTTGGATGGCCAGCTATAACAAAAGCATGGTATAATTTGTTATTAATTAGCTCAGATTATTAGCTCATTTAAAGAAGAGAAACTGAATGTTGAATGTTAGGATTTTAAACATTTACATTTATTTTGGATTCTGACAAAAGTTATTCAATTGGAAGAGATAACCTGCTAACCTGCTAAACTGTGTTGTTTTTTTTTTGACCATGGTACCTGCTGTACTGTAATAAACTAGGTGAAGGCCACACATGTGCCACAAAAGATTCCGTGTTTGTATGAGCCATAATGCATATAAAATATTTTGGCAGTATAAAGAGATCCGTAATTACAGAGAGCAGTCAGACCTTGAACACACCCCTGGGCTATCTTCAGTTCTGGAGAGAGCGAGACCTCTGAGTCAACATATGCTACCGTGACGCAGTTTTAATGAATCATGCACTATTAGAGATGGCGTGGTAGTTACATTCAAGTAGTCTGTATGACTGTAACCCCACCTGCCTTTAGGTTACCTTGTGATGTGCACTTGCTTGAGTCTTGATACCTTCTGGATGAGGTTTACACAGCAATATTCTCTAAGGCTAGGTGAGCAAGTGGTAGAAGTGGTCAGTAAATAGCAGCCGCCCCCATCTGTCGGTCAAAACAAGCACACATCTACACTGTCTGCTTTTTGTTTAGCATTTAACAGACAGTTAAAATGGGCATGTTTTCAGGGATAAGTTACTAAAACAAAGACGGAAAGAAAGAACCATCTGGTCACCCTACTGAAGTTAGTACTTACAGAATGGCTGTCATCTAAGTGATATATCTTTTTCTCTTTGATAATGCTATTTTCAGCTAGCGCCCCTATGGAATTCTAGTTTTATATTAGCATTTAGCTAACATATTTTGGACTTACAGTAACTACAGACCACCAAAACCCTTTGGTCAGACTACCAAATGAACTCTTAGTGAGTGACATATGCAGGCCCAAAGTGACATATTCTTTCTCAGTAAATTTCTTAGTCTCCCGTCCCAAAAAATTTGACTGGCCGATTCCGCTGTCAGTTCCTGTTAATGTAGGCAGTTAATCTACAATGTAAAGCTGTCACCAGTGGAAAAAATGCCTATGCTAAGTACTACAAATACGGTCCTTCTGTCTTGCATTCTTGCCATGACCCATCTTTACCCAGAGATTCATCACCTGACACATCCTCACAGATCCAGTTCACAAGACCAACTCCACACGCATACCAGACCAGAACAATACGCCCCTCTTTCAATTTTTCCATACAGTGCGGGGATAATTCAGTCTGGGTCTGCTCACAGGCATGCAGGCCAAAGGCATCTAATCACCAGTGCCTTCGGGATGTCTTCAAATGCAGCTGAGACCAGATAGGAAGATTTGAAAGTGGCGGAAAAAAGCAAAGTGGATCCAAAAGTGCAACTTTACACATCTACACCAGACACACACTCACATGCAGGGGAGAGTAGTGTCAGGGTTGGTGACACCAGCACGGTGGGCCATATCCCCTTCCTCATTCTCACAGTAAACATTGTACCATTAACTATTCCTGTTATACTATGTAGCCAGATTTAACCCTTATAATATGATGCTCCTAATTTATTACTCATAGATCCCTAAAGCAGGTGGAGAAAACAATCCATTAAACTATTTATTTACAGGGTATGGTTACAGCTTTTTCAAGAGTGCTGGAATTATTTTACTTCAGGAAATGATCCCTTACAGAAATGATCCCTTTCATTTGTGGTTTTCTTCTCACGTCATGGTTTTTATTCATACATCTTGCCTGTGTAATTTCAGGGTGAAACATGTCAAAATAGATTATATGTTATCCGTACTACAGTATACGTGTTCACATGTAATCTTGTGAAACAGGATGGAACATGTCACATACGATCACATGTAGTAATATTATGTGAGCCTGTGGTTTTTTATTTAGCTGTATGTAGCTATTGTTTAAATCTATGAAGCTGTTCTGTAGGACATATTATTGTATATAAGTCATAGTAATATAATTATAACTATTTGTTATTTATTTATTTCTTATTTTTATCTTTATCTTTTATATTAGTAGTTATGTTAAACAGCAGTTCTGACAGTACAATCTGATCAGTTATGAAGTGTTTTACTACTGCAGTTATTTGTGATAGCCTGTTTTTTCTCAGTAACTGTAACATTCCACTGAGCACTACTTGCTAAGTAACTTGCTAAGTAACAAGCCATTACTAATTCCTCTTAAAGAACATGCAAAACTAGAAAAAATAGAAAATATATACATTAGATAAAGACTAAAATACCAAGCACTTAATTTGATAGTATACAGCAAACAAGGACACTGTCTGAAGAAATATGCATATGCATCATTATTAACGTCTTATTGTTAAAATAATTAGGTCATTTTTCTGTTCATGTTTGACGTTCTAAAGCCTTTAAAAGCACTGGATATCAGAGCAGTATAATGCAGAACTAATAACATCACAGCCAGCACAGCAGATGTCCTTACCAAATCTGTCAGAGTCACTCAATAAAGGAAGCAGATTCCTCCACTCTAACAACATTAGTTGGTCTCATTGGTGTGTAGCAATGTCCTAAGATAGGGCTGATATATGAGCTGTGCAGGGAAAGGTGAGGGGCGACCCACCACAATCATTCCTCTATCGGAGTACTATTAGTGTGTTACTGTGTCCACAGGCAGTAACTGTAATTTATTTTTGCTTTATTTAACTTTAATGCTTTTTTTTTAGCTTTATGTAAATAAAAGTTCTGTGTGAAAACACATTGTCATTTTTTTAAATGACCTCCTGCTGAATCTTTAAGTGGTCCATATTCTGCATACGGTTGCATTTTATTATTATTTTGATTTTTTTACATTTTAAATACATGTTTTATGGTTTATTATGAACAAAAACAACAATAATTGTGAAACTGTGTGAATAGGAAAGCGTGTGAAGATGGTGAGCACAGAGGAAGATGGGGAAAAGCATAAAACTCCAGTGAAAGCCTCAGACCATAGACAAAGGCTAAATGTAGGGTTTAACCACAGTGGTGGGCCTCTCTGAAATCCACTGAGCTCCTCCACATCCTCTCTTTTACACTGGAATGATGAGTAAACATCATGCTTTGTCACACTTCCTGTAAAAGCAAACATTTACTCGGCCTAGCCTTGCACGATACAATCTGCGCCATAAAACAAGCAGGACAACAGCAGTAACAAAGCTCATTAAAAATGATTACTGGTCCACACCAAATATGGTAAGTGGGAGACCAGCGTGTCATCCTGTAAGTCGATGAAACCACATATAAACTTAAGTTCAAATTTGCAGCAAGCATTCACAGTGCTGGCAAGTCCGTATAGCCAAACCAGGCAATTGCTTAGAGCTGAAATTGAACAAGTGTAGCATAATGTACCATATTATTCTGTCACCATCAATTTACAAAGCTCTCTATGATGGTCAAATGAATGTATGTATGAAGCCAAAGGTTGTAAAACATGAACACTTTCTAACAGGCAGTATCTACTACAGCATTTCATGCACAGACAATCTCACTGTCCACTCTATTAGACACTCTATTAGACACTCATTAGCCCCTGCTGGCCCGCCTTGTAGATGTAAAGTCAGAGATGGTAGTTAATCTGCTGCTGCAGAGTTTGTGTTGGTCATCCTCTAGTCCTTCATCAGTGGCCACAGGACGCTGTTGGCCAAATAGTTTTGGCTTGTGGACCATTTTCAGTCCAGCACTGACACTGGACTGTTGGGCCTGATGTACATGTGCCACCACAACACACACTAACACACTACCACTAGGTCAGTGTCACTGCAGTTCTGAGAATGATCCACCACCCCATAATACCAACTCTGTGGTGGTCTTTTGGGGGTCCTGACCATTGAAGAACAGGGCAACAAAATATACTGAGAATCTGATGACTTACAATCTGTAACTGTAACAAACTGCTGCTATATCCTAACTGGAGCTGAATAAAATGGACACTAAGTGCAGGCATTTCTAACACATTTGATGAGTATACTTTAAATGAAAGATGAGAAAGAAGCTAAATCAATAAATGTAAGTTTAATTTGAAAAGTTATGATTTGAAATGTCAGGGTTTAGGGTGTGGAACAGTCAGCTCTCAATAGAATGCATTCTCAAAATGATCATTTTGTATTTATTAAACTTACATGATTCTGAACACAGTACTTGATATATTGTTTTTTTTTTTTTTTTTTAAATACAGCGTATTCAATGGTGAGGCAGCCAATTCAGTAGAAAGGTCCTTAAAGGATATCTTTATGTGCACAATAGCTAGTGTTGAGCAAAAGTGCATGGTAAAATCAGCCATATTAATCAATTTGGAATATTCATAGTAGATTTATTGATGGGTTTGCTGATGTGTAAGAGATGGTTGTGTTTCTACTGAAGCAGGTGCCAGTTGCAGACTGAATAGGTGTCCTAACCAGCTTGTTAATAGCTATGAAATAGAGATCTGTGAATCCCCTTATTCTGATTAATTTAAAGCATGTGCCCAGGTGTAAAGACATTTCAGGACAGCTAGTGTAACATTAATGCTGATGAACCTTAAGAATTTTAACTCTATAAAAACATAAACATGGTTACTGTTATGTATTTACTCTGCTGTGTCTTCTCTCACAGGGATCTCATCATTAACTGTAAGCAACAGTATATGCATGTAAATCAAAATGCTACTTCACATAAATGCTTTTCATGTCTTTAATCACCTTCCTTATTTCAGTCTGGACAGTTCATGTATAGCCAGCTGTGGGAAACGGAGGCTTGTAAATGTGACATTTAATAATCAGCAATAGGCATAATATTAATAACCCAAATTTGGTGGAAATCAGTGATTCAAAAATAATAGAATAATGGAAACGCCTCATATCTCAATATGTGTACTTGTTTGACCACTCCAGTATGGCAGACATACTGGCAGACGTATCACATATTTACCCACTTTGTTTTATTTACTATTTTACTATGTTTAACTAAATCTTTACCTTCTATATATCCTGTTAATGGGCTGAGATCACATTACATATTGGCTACTGTATGTATGTATTATGTATGTAGTGTGCCATGCTGCTAATTATGCTGTACACATATTAGAATGTATGTACTGTATGTATTCTGCCATACTGCTCTATGTGTGGGTCAGACAGTTGCTTGTGTGTTGTTCTCAGTTCTTTTGTGATTGCAAATCACCAGGGGCAGTACAGTTATTCTTAGCCTAGTGTGGCATGATGGCATGCGTTTCCCCTGAGCGTCTGGGACTGAGTTTAAAAAATCTGGTTGAAAACATCAGTTATTCAAGGTGCTGTAAAGTTGGACATTACATGACAAGCAACATTTGTCCTAAAGTACCTGTTTCTTATCACTTCAAGAAATCAGTGTCAAACAGAGGTGGAACTGACATCCTGGAATCCAAAAAACAAAAGAAAAGAAGAGAAGGCAGAGAGAAAATGTAAGAAGAGAAAGAGCATGTGGGGATGATGACTTGGTGACCTTTATAAACTCTGTAATTCGCAATAAGGCTTCAGAGAACTTACAGAAAGACACTGAACAAGAGGCAGATGGAGAAGGACAAAAGCCAGCGGCTCCTGCTAAGCAGCAGTGAGGCCTACAGGCAGTGTAAATCACTCAGTGTGTTTCTGGAGAGTGTTCAGCAGCTGGGTAGGGCACAGTTCTACCATCCAGGCCAACGGCACAAGGAAAGACTTTCCGAGTGTATGCCTGAGTGTGTGTGATCATTTTCATGCATTTTCAGGAAATATGTTCTGACAGAGACAGAGCTCACCTGCAGGACCAGTCAAACAGTGCTGTCTTCATTAAGTGATTTTACACACAAACTTTTCTTCATAGTTTAAAACAAAGTTTAAAAAACAAACAAAGCCATTTTAGTGTGATGACTGAGATTAAGATGTAGGTTAGATTTCTTCTTATAAGCTTGTGAGTTATGTCTGTGTCAAGGCTCAATTCTCTAGGGGGGAAGTGCAAGTCTCATGTCTTTAGGGTGCATATTTGAGTTGTGTCTCAGGTCTCTTGGGTGCAGGTGTGAGTCTTGTTTCAAGTCTGCACAGAGCACGTGTGAGTCAAGTTTTGAATTTCTGTAAGTTGTGTCATAAGTCCTTAGAAAACAACGGTGAATCAAGTCTTAGGTCTCTGGGGAGCCAGTAAGAGTCTGGTCTGGAGTCTCTGGAGTGTGATGCACAGATAATAAAGATTCAACTCACACTTGGTCCCCAGAAACTCAAGATTCGGTTTAAACTCATACTACAGAGGTGCACTTGCACCTCAGGTATAAGTCAAGTCTCTGAAGTGCAAATGTAAGTTGAGTTTTAAATCACTGGAGTGGAAGTTCATATCGAGTTTTGAATCTCTAGGGTGCAAGTGCTGATCTAGTCTTGAATATTTGGTGTGCAAGTGTGAGACAGAGTTTCTGGGTTGTGAGCCAGGTCTTAACCTATAATTGAAAGTGAATGACAGTCTTAAGTTTCCAAAGTGCAAGCCTGTGTTGAGTTTTAAGTCTCTTGATTACCGTTTTGATTACCACATACTACTCGAACTACATGCTAGCAAACTATTGTATTGCCCTTTCTTTATTTCCCCTTTTTTTCTTTTTTTAAAGCCACATTAACTGTGATTCTACTGTAGAGCTGCAGGAAAATGGTATTGCAGTAATAGCTGCGCATGACCACATGTAAGGTTGGAAACTTAGCACAGTTGGCTGTGCCAATTTAATCAGTTTTGTTCCTAGGTATAAGTTTGAAATCAGAAGTCAAGTCACAAGTCTTTTAAGAGACTGAGTTGAGTCATAAGTTGAGACAGCATGTGCCTCTGAGTCACTGACTCAGGTCCCCATCCATGCATATGCTTCTGCAGTTGATCAGTGGTTTAGAGACTAGAGAGTAGGGTGGTCACACGTCCAGTTTTAGGCTGAATCGCCGGATTTTTCAACTCCAGCGCAGTACATGGATGGAGGCCTATTAGTCTCTGTTACGCGTGCCACTGGCTCACATCTGTGTCAAAAGATATGATTTGCATTTCACTGGTTTAACAAGGAAATGTGAAAACGCTCGCATAGCGGCTAACTGCCCTCTTAATGCTAGTCAGTTAGTCAGCTCCCATCTGACTCATCCATTCCACACAATTAGGTGAGTAAAGCAATCATATATGTGTTTTATATTATGGTGTATATTTAGCATGTCCTCCTTTTGGGCTTATGAAAGTGGCCACCCTACTAGAGAGACGGACGGGTGGACAAGATATAAACTGTTAACTGGAGGGAGGCTGTCCAGGCGTAGGGCAATAAAATAATCAAGGCAGAGACAATGAGACTATAAACTAAAAAAAGAACATTAAGTGTAATGAAATCCTGTAAAGCACTCGAAGAGAAAGTTTGTAAGTGGGGAACAAAAGAGGGAGGGAACTGGCGTGTGTGTGTGTGTTCTGCTACTGTGCTCTGGTGCCCTTGTCCATTGTGACCCCTGGAGTGTCCCCAGGAAAAGAATCAGAGCATGTTTAACGAGAGCTGCTTTACACAGAACAAAATACAGTAAATCTTCACTTTACGAGCCACAGACACTGACACAAGAGACTGCTGTGGGACCGGTAAAGAGAGATATGAAGGGATGAGGAGACAGAATGTGTGTGCGTGTTTGTATTCAAACATTTCAGGGTTAGGTTATTTGTATAAACTCATTTTAATATATTTAAAAATTCTCAATAAAGAAAAATTCTCAATATAGAAAATGTAAAGAAGCTATCTTTAAAAATTCACATTAAACAAATTCTTGTTCAGTGTAGTTAGTTAACCAGAAATGAGTAGAGTACGCTGAACCTAGCCTTTAAGTAAGAATGTTGTTACAGCTGAAAAATAATGAGTTCAGACAAAATAAACGTACCTTTCCAAAATACTTGCGTAGTACAAAAGTGAAAGATCAGAACTGACAACTGCTGAGGTACTAAGTTCCATACAAGTGCAGTGGAACCTCTTAGTACATCCAGCTTCTATCGGCGCAGGAAATGAAGAATGTTCGATGCTATTCTTCTCTCTTTAATAGAAACTTGGCGAGAGTGATGCCTAATCATGAAGCAGTAGAGATCAATCCCAGAAAGAAATCGCTAATGTTAAAGGCTAACCTGTAACTGTAGTCATGTCAAAAGTTGGATTCTGTGCTCATATGAACCTTTCCTGAATGTTTCTGGATGTGTGTTTTAGCTTGTTGGCGGAAGCAGCCAGATTTTTACTTATAATCTCCTGATACTTCATGGAATCTATGATGCAGTATATCTTAAAAAGGTTCTCAGGGCCTTTGGAGAAAAACAAAGTTTGGCTTGCCCCAGAACATCACATATCCTCCACCATAACTTCAGGGGCTTGACGACATCCTTTACTTTACAAAAAATACATTGCCTCACTGTGCAGCATAGCGGCAATGCGCACTTGTGTCTGTATCCAGCTGTTTAATTTTCTTAATTATTACCCTGCATAGGCCTGTCAGATTCATGTCATCAAGTGTCCCATTTTTAACTAAAAAATAGACATTTAAAATAGAGAAATAAAACATGCTTCAGTTGTGTTTTATTCCAAGTCATTTCTAATAAATGTAAGGCTTTTGATGAGTTTTTGTGTGTGTACGAGTAAACCAAATTAAGGGCTAGATGAGTCTCATATTCTCAGAGTGAGAACAAATTAACCACAAAGACATTTTTCACAGTGGCGTAGCCAAAGGGTGGGAGGTGGTGCCTCCCTGTAGTGAAGCTTGTCATCTTCTGTCCACCACTATTATGAAAAGTGACCCAGTGAGCCATCAGTTTTGCTTTATGTTGGAAATCTGCCCTGAAGGCAGTTACCAATTTTTTATAAGAGTGCTGCTTTTGATAGTAAGATGTGTTAACTATTAAACTTTAGTAAGGTCAGGTAAAATTTAGGGCTGTACATATAGAATACTCAGTATCAGTCAGATACAGACTAAAATCACTGGATCAAAAGTCAGTAAAAGTACAATCCAATATAGTCATTTAGTCTACACTATTACATAAATACTAAACTAAACTTTTACACAAAACATCAAAAAATCCACATTGCTTTAATGGTGCTGACCAATCAGAAATGCTGCTAAAAGTCCTGAGTGTAAAAAAAAAGTTTAAATACATACTGTAGTACTGCATGGCTCAATCATATTGTGGGCTATGTATTTTTCCTTAGGAAGAAAATGTGGTTCACAGATTGCATGTGATGTTATTTGGATGGCTGGGTTAAGCAAAGAGTATCTAGACCGATGTATTATCATTAGCTTAGTCGTTTAAAGGGAAAAAGATGCTATCTGATTGGTAGTGATATGTAAGGCTGAAGTATCAGCACTGGCATCAGACATAAAAAAAGAAGTAGCAAGTCATCGCTAGTTATGCTCATTTATCATGGTAACTAATTATTTTTACCTGAACACATGCAGGTGTTGTGGGTTCCCTTATACAGTGCTCTCTGAGAATCAGGTATAACCAGTTGAGAATATAACCTAAATGAATAACCTCTAAAACTCTTGTTGTGCACTGTAAAAAGTGATTTCAGTAATGACTTAAATATGGTGCATTAAGATCATTTTGTCTTTTAGTTTACTTTTGGCATTTGTTGGATAGATCATCAGGTTTAGTTTATTTGCACTGTCAATACTATGCACTATATTCTTTTTTTTTAAATAAAATGCCTTATTTAGCCACCCTGTTCTGAAATTTATGACCACGCCCCTAAATTTCACAAACTTTTAATCCATCTTCAACAAGAGTAACAGTGATTATGACTATACTGCCTATGAGACACATGAACCTAAGTCCTGATATGGTATAAAAACAAGTGTGTGTGTGTGTGTGTCAGTGAGGTTTGTGAAGTACAGTGTGATGTGACCAAATGTTTAACAAGTTCTCGTTTCTTGCATTCACCTGCTGGGCCATCTTAAATACAATGGGTTTACAATGACACACACACACTCAAACTATGGCTTAACAGTGACAGCAACACATGTGCACACGCTCTGCCATTTAAAGTGTCAATTTACGGTCGCACACACGCCTCTTGTAAGTGCTCTTGGGACTATTTATGACCCACAGAAACAGTCTCTTTACAAGATTACACAGTTTCAAACCCCTGCTCCTTCTTCAGCAGCCATTAATTAGCACATTTTACGACTCTGTGGCAAGTTGTGGAATTCACCGTGCGCCTGGCTTGTAGAAAAGTGAGTAAAGTGGTCTTCCAAAAGAGGTCCTCACTAGAATCTGATTTTGGATCAGCATTCATGTCCACATTCATCAGTCTAGCACCAAGCGATCTCCAAGAGGAAAAAATAATGTTGGACCAGCTTTAAACAACAATGTTTAACACTATTCAAACAAATTCAAACAACAGCGTGTGCCAGCAGCACCAGGAAGCCCCATTAGAAAACTCCATCTGGCTCTGCTCCTGTGCAAACAACAACGGAAAGACACAAATCTTCAGCCTAATCCGCTCCATTTAAAAAATGAGGAGAAGTCTCTTGACCCCAGGCCTGTGGAGGCCCCTGGAGAACCAGAGGCATCTACCCTGCAAAACAACACTGCAGCTGAACAACTATGCATTGAGCAACAGGCCTGATTGGAAAACAAACTTTGTCTTTATGGGCAGTATGCCATGGAACCTTAGCTGGGGCTACCCTAGCGGACGAGCAGGAAAAAGATAAAAGATGAAATGATAAAGATAAAAGAAAAGCGGCCAAAAATTAGATTCACAGCATAATTACATACAGGCTTCTTTCTAAAACTGTCTAAAACATGACCCCTCCACCCACTGCTTACTCTGCCTAAATTATACCTCTACAAATAAAAACATGAACTTTGACTTTAATAGCTACCATTTATGACCAATTCAGCCAGAGTTAACACTTTACCAATACAAAACACAATGCAGTCAATACAGGTCTATGTTATTTGAATCTGAGAAGATTGAATACATAAAAACACAGTCATTAGAAGTTGCCAGTTGCCAGTAGGCAGTCATTGGCTGGAGGTTAGGGAACCAGCCTTGTGACCGGAGGGTCGCCGGTTCGATTCCCTGAACTGACAGTAACGACTGAGGTGCCCTTGAGCAAGGCACCTAACCCACAACTGCTCCCCGGGCGCTGTGGATAGGGTTGCCCACCGCTCCGGGTAAGTGTGCTCACTGCCCCCTAGTGTGTGTGTTTGTGGGTGTTTCACTTCACGTATGGGTTAAATGCAGAGACTAAACTTGCCCACTGTGGGACTAATAAGGGATTAAAATCTTAAAAAAAAAAAGAAGAAGTTGCCAGTCAAATACATGTACCTCCAAAATGGTAAGTTCTTTATTTTCAATGTAAATAAATATGAAGAGATTTTATTGCGGATGAAACTGTCACACAATGTAAAAAAATAAAAATCCCAAACAGTGATAATATTATAGGGATAAAATACATGATATGAAATTTCGGAAAGGAGAAGTAACAAATGTAAGAAATGTAATATTGGCTAAAAGTAAGAACATCAAATACCAGCATAATAACATTTTAGGATATTTAATATGCATTTATAGTATGTTTTTGATTAGCGGTGTGTTCACCGTATACAGTAGAATGCATTTGTGGAGGAGGTGATCATAATTTGAATGCTGATGTAGATAGATATGCCAGCATATGAAGAATCTCTTGGAAAACTAATTTTCAGCTGTGTGGAAAAATCTTCCCCCAACATGGTTACATCATAAATAAGCCTATAATCTGACTGAAAGATCAAAAGCTAATAAATATGTGATATTCTGGACTTGAGAACGACTCATGACGCATTATGTTCAGAATCTGCGTTGAAGCCATGACTTTTATGCTTTATTGAACATGCAGTATTTGGGAGGCTGAAGATAAACTCTATCCCAGAGTGTTCTATGGATCAGGAGGCCCAGACTGGCTCCTTTCAGCCTCATAGTCATGGACCAAATGTACTGTACACCATCCTCACTAGAGCTCATGAGCTCATACCCGTCTCTAGGCTGCAGGCCCAGCTATTGAGCAAGACAGCAGAGAGAGCGGGCAGTAGATGCTATGGCTCGCGGTTGCCTCCAAAGCATTAGACACCAAACAAGTCCTGGTTAATTGACTACATTTGAATTAATAATTAAAATGATGCAAATTTGATTTGTATTTGATTAGCTGGTTGGGGGGTGGGGGGGTGGGGGCATGGTTTGGGACAAATCAAAGAAAATATGGGGCAGGAAGGAAGTATGAGGGCTGGGAGACCCTTAAACTATAGACTTTTATGTGTTCTTTTATTTTACACATGAGAGAGAAAAGAGAGAGGCGCAAGTACCGAAAGTTCTACCTACCCTGTAACACATTATGTAATGCCTTGGAGACAGGATCAACACTTGTACGGACACTGACTGACTCGCTGCTGTTATATCCATTACTGGCACAGGTGTAACACTGTACAGCGTGTAAGACACAGTCCAGCTGAAGCCGCCTGTCATATCAAAATACTCGAGAGATCAAGGGCTCTGGCTTTACTGGACTGTCTGATACACCTTCCGGGACAAATCTCAAAGAGAATCCCCATAGCAAATAGAGGTGAACACACACAGACCCAACATTGCATAAGCATAATTACTGAAGTACTTTCTCTGTGATCTTCTAATCTGGAGGCAGCTCACTATGCAAAGCATACACCAACAACCCTGGTTTTTGCAGCTGTCTAGTTCAGCATCTTTCACCGTGCATCAAGTTGAGGGTCTTTTTAGCCTTGCTGCTCTCGTAGGAAAAGAATAATGGCACGTCTGGCCAGTCCTAATAAACAAATGAATTTCAGAGACTACAGGAAGGACCTTGCAGCCAAATAGGCTAATGGTAGTGGTAGACTTGGTTTGGTCCAAGTTCCACGTTACCTGAGCTTACCAGTTCAGCATGTTATTTAATACCATATGAACTGAACAGACCCAGCTGCAAACTGTGAGATCTGCAGAGTTAATGGTAAATACAGCAATAATATCATATTTAACTGTAATAATAAAGAAATATAAAAGTAAGCCTACTCATTCTGAACAAACAAACCCTAACACTAACCCAAACCACCAACACTATTATCTTTCTTTCTTTCTTTTTTTTTTTTGCACTTAAAGAATTTAACCATTGATAATTTATGAGATTATAATTTTGTTTGCTTGCAACATAAATAAGCCAGTGAACACAAAGACTAGGTGTGACATATCAGCATAGTGTGACATAACATTACCCATTAACTCCTGATGTCAACTAACATTAAACAATGCGCTGGGTAGCCAGGAGTTTACATGTTTGCAAAAAGTGAAAACAATAAAAATGGGGATACACGGATTTTGCATGACACCGACAACACAGTCCACCAAACAGGCAGAAGCCATGCATCTGTCTTCTGTGCTGCAGCCTGGAGCCTTAGAAATATTTTTAAAATATTAAAAAGGATATTAAAAGATATTAAACACTCAAATAATGTTCTGCGTATTGGTGTCTGTTAAGCAGGATTGTCTGCTCATTCTGGATAACGTGGTCATATTCAGTTACATCTCAAGTGTGCGTGTTTGGGAGATGGATTAGTGTCCCCTGCCCTGAAGACAGTGAATGAAGAATGGAGAAAGCAGAATATGAGTACAGGGTCATCAGGGTGACAGGAGGTTCAACCTGAAAGAAAAAGCAATTGCAACATTTCCGTCTCCGCTCAGTGTCCGGCCAACATTCCTCACACATTCCTCCTCCTCTCCTCCTCCTTGGTGTCCTCTCTCTCTTCTGGCTGATTTTACAGGAGTCTGGAGCTTTTCTCGCAGAATCAGGCTACACGGGTGCAAGTAAATATTTACACTCCATGCTTCGAGGAAATGAAGCACCGGCCTCGCTGTGACCTTTAACCCTGGGACAGTAAGCCCCCAATCATACGACAGCTGCCACGTGTCATGTCGACCGTATCCATGGCGATGTGATGAATTACTGACTGGTAGATAAGGAGGTAGTGTTATCATGGTTAAAAGGTCTCGTCCAGCTGATTAATGCGACGCTGACCAAACATATAACTCAGCTACTCACATTCCTCATTCTTTACCCCCTTTATCTCTGATCAGTGTTGAGGGGAGAATTCATTTACACTGTAGTGCATATTTACTATTCCACTGTGGCACAGGCGCAAAGCATTCCATTTTGCCGAATGCTCTTTTCTTGAACATGAGAGTAGTGGAGACCGCCGCACTGCATGTGCTTGCTGAGACCCGAGCCTCCAAGGCATCCCTGCACTGGCTTTATCACCAGTGTCCCCCATGCTAACTCAGCCTCCAGTCTCAACGTGCCTTCTTCCACATAGGCTCTGATCACATGCCTTGTTTTTTCTGCTCTTCTCTTTTTCTCATAGTGCTCATCCAGGCCTGGTAGCTTTTCTCGTGCGCCCCCAAGTTTCCCTGCTGTCCACCAAAGGGTGATGCAACTTCTGACACCACTGTAGCATTGGTATAGGGGCACAAGAAGCATACCACTTTCATTGAACATGGCGGCAGTGATGCCAAGTTCTACAGAACAACCAGGGCACTCTCTGATGGTAGGCACAAACACAGCACGACCAAACAACTAACCAGCTCCACAGTCCGCTACAAAATAGCATTAACAACACATCTACACATTTTCAAGCTTACAGTCCACTCGCAGTGCTTCTCGCTCATCGCTTTGCATGATCATGCCTCCCACATATCTGTGGAAGAACAAGCCAGTAAAAAGGTACTATAAAACTCCTTTTAGTTCACCCCTATCTTAAACACAGATATTCTTAAAGCTTGTTAAAGGCATTCTACTCACTTATCCTTTACTTTTAACATTGTAGTTTTACTGTATTGCAGTATGTTTTTAGTGTATACTGCTGTAGATTTCAGTTTTTTTTCAATGCGGTACACAAAAAGTGCTCTCACCCTGTGAGAGTTTGGCCTCTGTTCAGTCTGTTTACTGATCTCTCTCAGTCACATTTGTGCTTCCTAAATTGCATAAAACAGGAATTAAAGAAACACAGAGAAGCTTGTTTCATTGAATAATGCCCTAAAGAGCTGTAACGGAATGTCAGATTAGACATTAGTGATAAAGCAAGAATGGGAAACGGGCCCTGACTCTCTCTTGCTTTCCAGTGTTCGCGGATATTTCACGGTTATGTTTATGCGGGAACACAGCGATCTCGTGTCAAGTTTGCTTTGACTGTCATAACACCAAAGAAAACAGAAGATGAGCATGTGCACACGCTCCAAGCGCAGGAGACTCCACGACCCCCTGTACACACCGTCCATCTTCACTCTCACGCAACCACAGAGGTCTGACAGTGCAGAGTCATCCACTTCCTTTTCCAGGACAGGGCAGTCAACTTTACTGCATTTTCAAGAAACAGTGGCAATGATCAGTTCACATGAAGATACTTCTGTTTTTTCTCTCTCAATCTTAGTCATATCCAGTCCTTGTATTGCACAACAGCTGGCAAGCTAATAATCTGGAAGAACGAAGCCAAATATGCAAACTACTTCAAGCTAATCAAATGCAGTTTGTGTTCTATAGCTGGCATTAACCATGCTGTGTTCTACAACAGGTTTGTTTATTTGCTGTGCTTCTCATGAGAGCGAGTCAGTAGCCACAGAAGCCAGCTTCTATTTAGTTTTCTTTCTTCGCCTCAACAAGTAAAGCTGCGCACACTTCTCAGCTGCTGATATATTTATTGCTGTTGTGAAATAATCGAGTTTACAGACCCTCTGATTTGTACAGATTGCCCCCTTGAGTCTTGAAGTTTGTAGTAACTGATTCGCCACATTAATATTAGAACCCACATTAAGTAAGTACAATGAGACTGTGTGCTTGCCAGTGCATTCCCCAAACACTGCAATTTGCATTTGCATAGTTGTGTTGTGTACATTTGTGGCCTAACATGATTCCTCTGAAATGTTTAATTCCAAACGCCACATCTTTGTTCAATATGTCTCTTACATCACACAATGGCATTAACATGCTTGGAGCAGAGTGTAGATTCTTCTGTTCTGGTAATATCTGACAGATGTACTTGAGAGAGTGATATACTAGCATCAGGCTGAGCTAAAACCAGAAACCATCAGCATCTTGCCTTAGTTAAGATGAAATAACAGACTGTGTCACGTACACCTTCTGGGTTTACAGTGTACATATAAACATATACACATACGCACATTTGATTTAAGCAGGACGGGCTTTAGCAGCAGTAGACATTAGCATTACCAAACATGGCGCATCGATGCCATACTAAAAGACATTTCTGTTTGTGCAGTTCAAGAAAAACTGCCAATATCAGTCCAATTTTCTTTATATTTTATATTTTATCATTTATTGTTCCTAGTATATACTTTCAAAACTGTATTTCTTAATGCTTTTGCATAAAACCTGACTGTGGACCAACAAAACACACTTTAAACCTGACTGTGGACCAACAAAACACACTTTAAACCTGACTGTGGACCAACAAAACACACTTTAAACCTGACTGTAGACCAACAAAACACACTTTAAACCTGACTGTGGACCAACAAAACACACTTTAAACCTGACTGTGGACCAACAAAACACACTTTAAACCTGACTGTAGACCAACAAAACACACTTTAAACCTGACTGTGGACCAACAAAACACACTTTAAACCTGACTGTAGACCAACAAAACACACTTTAAACCTGACTGTAAACCAACAAAACACACTTTAAACCTGACTGTAGACCAACTAAAACACACTTTAAACCTGACTGTAAACCAACAAAACACACTTTAAACCTGACTGTAGACCAACAAAACACACTTTAAACCTGACTGTGGACCAACAAAACACACTTTAAACCTGACTGTAGACCAACAAAACACACTTTAAACCTGACTGTGGACCAACAAAACACACTTTAAACCTGACTGTGGACCAACAAAACACACTTTAAACCTGACTGTGGACCAACAAAACACACTTTAAACCTGACTGTAGACCAACAAAACACACTTTAAACCTGACTGTGGACCAACAAAACACACTTTAAACCTGACTGTAAACCAACAAAACACACTTTAAGCCTGACTGTGGACCAACAAAACACACTTTAAACCTGACTGTAGACCAACAAAACACACTTTAAGCCTGACTGTGGACCAACAAAACACACTTTAAACCTGACTGTAAACCAACAAAACACACTTTAAACCTGACTGTAGACCAACTAAAACACACTTTAAACCTGACCGTAGACCAACTAAACACACTTTAAACCTGACCGTAGACCAACATCTGTCTGAACCTGACTGTAGACCAATAAAATACATAAGTGTATATAAATGTAGTCCAACAAACTCAGGAGGTTTTGATGATTGAATGAATTAATGAATAGCTACTTGTAGTTACATGCTGATCATTAAACACTACTGCATTAATGTCCATCTATTATGCAGTCCTGAGAACTGTAGCCTAAACCAGCTGAAGACTGATTAAAACTCCCCAGTCCTACTGACAGCGCAGCTTTGGCCATAACTGTTCCAAGTCACTGCTAAGGATGTTGCAAACATTATTTCCAGATGTTTGATGAATTGACAGTCTCTTTGGCTGCATAAACTGTGCTCTTCTGGATTGATTGGCTGTTTACTTTGCTCACTCCCGTCAGTACCTTCAGCTTTAAAATGGATTCAGATTGTTAAAAACAATGTAAAAGAAAGGAAGAAGTATAGGGAGAAAATCAAATTTCGGGGGAAATCCAGGCCCAAATCTATCATAGGCAGGAGATGAAAATGTGACCAACCTGAACATGGAATTTGACTCCAATCCATGCTTGACAGTTATTTGCGAAATGATGATTGAAAATGACTGAACCTCAACATGAGTGACAAATGTTTCAAGCCTGAATCTAAACTGTGGCAGCCAGCTGTGCGCGGGTCTCAGAACAGCTGCTAATCAAATATATAACGTTCTGAACATTTCAGAGACAGGAAGCCCATGACCCCATTTCGCTTTTCCGGAAGCTTTCATATACACAGCCCCCTCTGGTTTTCTGTCTGCATTCTGCTGCAAATTAGAACATTCTGTCATTAATTAAAGAATTAGATGGCAATTAGTTATTGTGAGCGCTCATGTCCCGACAACATCTGATCACAATTAAATACCATGGCTGTTTGCGGTAGCAGAAGAGAGAGAGAGAGAGAGAGAGAGAAAGAGAGAGAGAGACAGAGAGCACAAAGGAATTTATGACTAGCTTAACTCCTTAACTCCTGTTTTATTATGCAGTCATTAAAGCTTACAACTCAGCGACTAATATTTATTATTTATTTAGTAATTACAAGGTATCATCTTTTCATAATGTATAGGGTTCATAATGTGTAGGGTTCAAGGGGCTTCTTCACACTCCCACACCTAAAGAAGAAAGACTGACATTTTAAAAGAGATGTAGTTTGACAGGTTCTTTAGGGAAAGCCCATTGGCGGTGCAGTGTGTAAGGCATATGTAAGTTCATGTTAGCGCGCATAGAAACTGGCTAGTAACCATATATAACTGAGGTGTATCATCACCCAAACGTCTGCCTGTGTGTGTTTTCTCTGCTAGCCGCTAATCTCAACTGTCTAGCAGCCCCAGGACTCTGGTGCTTTCACTGTCTGCTGCCTTTACATACCTGGCAAAGCACTTTCTCCGGGGCCTCCACCAGGCCTCCACAAACTCAGACATGCGGTCATATTTCTCATCTGTTTGGGTGAGGTTACGGTGCAGAGGATTGTGAGGAGGTCTGTAGTTATTACCAAAGTTAGCTTGCTGTGGTTAGGCTGGGTCATTAGAGTCAGGCTTTAAGAGCAAAGAGGGGCACTGTGTTTAGATTGGGCTTAAAGAAATCACAGAAAAAAAAGTAACAAGGAAGAAAGAAAGAAAGAAATCACCGTAAATGAAAGGGAGTGACTATGGCTTTGATAAAGCTCTGCAATTACTGTAAAAACACTTTTAGTGGAAGACGTATGTGAGTAAAAATAGTCGTTTATCAAACAATTTAGCATTATCTTTGATTCATTACGTGCGAGACTGGGTGTTTTAAAGATAGTATCTGTTTAATATAAAGAGCAACAGAGTGAGTCACAACAGACTGTTAACACATTAGTGCCTCCGATTCAAGAGACTGAGGGAACAAAATAAGTGGGTGTGGATGGAAAAAGAGCAGTACAGAAAGAGAAAGGGAGAGAAAAAGACAGACAGAGAGTAATGCACAAGGAAGGACAAGTCTCAGCTGACTTTGTGTGCATCGAGGCTACTATCAGTCATTTGTGTGTACTTATGCTCTTTCCATGGAGCTCTTTTATTATATTGTGCTAATGACACACATGTTTCAGTGTCTGGTTTTTTGTCTCAGCATAAGAGATCTCTGGTCTCTGATTCAAATCTGTGGTTGCCATGATTGAGGAGAAAAGTATTGCCGGTTACAGCAAACAATTTAAAACGAATATAATCATTCTTATATAGTGTATATAGTCACTGTCCAAAGGACATTATAGAAAAATATTGTTGTTTATTAATTTTATGGATCATTTGAACACTGTGTGGAAATTTCATGAGGAATGGACCAACAGAAATGGCCCCAAATCACTTGGAAAATGTCTTACATTAGAAATAAATTCGTTTTTTTTTTTAATTCGATCATTTTCTATTTAGAAAAAAAATCTACAAAAATAATATAGATACTTATAAATACTAATAGCCCCTAAGCATGATTTAGACCAAAATCAGACATTTGTTACAACGGAAGAACCTGGCAACACCCCAGAACCCATGTTTCACAAAGCCATTCTGTCCAAATGCATAAAAATGTTTTTTGAATGTCATTTTTAATTCTGGCTGTTGTATCTAGTTATGTGGCATCAGGAAAGCTGTACTGTTCTGTCTTCTGTTTTTGTTGAAATATGCAAATTGCTGTCACAGCATGGGTTTCTCACCTTTCCCTTTTCACCCCTCAACACAGAGTCACAACATTTCAGAGAGAGCCAATATTGTTCTAGTCATGGGGAAATATTGATTTGATTATCCTCATTAAAAACATCTGCACTGATTTTCCATTCCACTGGCAGAATGACCACTGGTGGTCATGCCAAAAGGCTACAGGCTGCATACAGTACATGACAGCACATGAATAGCACAACACAGAAGTTTGATTTTAGAGATGAGGATCCATGGCAAAGTATGGCAAATCCCATTAAAACCTATATGACAACTGCCTACGACATGCCAGTCTGGACCTTTGCTATAGTTACTATTTTACAGCATTAGTTTGTGCTGAAAATATAAGAACACAGAAAAGTAGACTAGCTACTACAAATATTTACTCTTAGTCTGCTCATGCTTCTAGTGCCAATGAGTGGCTGTGTAGCCACAGTCAATATTTGTAGCTCCTTTCCCCAAATAACCACATCGCCTTGACTGCTTGCATCTTACTCTTTGAATGCTTTCACTTAAGCTCTCATTGGATATGGCTCATTACTGCTGTTCGTGCAGGCTGATAGCACTTTGATGATTTGTAAGATGTTGTAACTCCATAATTCATCATCCAAAACTGGATTATGTCAGATCAGCCCCACTCCCCAACACAGCACTGCAGCATACATTACCACTCATCATCTAAGTAAGAGTTGCACAAATAAGTTGCACCCAGAAGCAATCGGATGACAGGAATGAAGTTGGTGAGTAGGTTTGACATTGTGAGACATGCGAATGATGCTTATTGCAGTACCTGACTGACCTAACAGCCATGATCATCCTGATAGTGCCAGCACCATTGGATGGTAGCTGCTTGAAGCACAACTACATACATGCAGGCCGTTACGAAGACTGCCCTTAGCACCAGTTCAACGTCAACAAAGACTGCAAAGATGCCGTGCTAGATTGTCATGAAGTGATTCAGAGTGGCAGCAGGTCATCTTCAGTAAAGAGTCCGCATTTAGTTGTCCACATGTGTGGAGGCACCATGGTCAGCGCCAAGGTGAATGTCCAGAAAACCTGGTGTCACTAAACCTCCACCCCTACTGCAAAATCTGCAGGAGATGTGTGAGAATATTCAAGGGGTGCATTATAACAGGACACCATTAGGAAGCTCTACAACTCCATTCTGAGACATCTGGCGTGTTGGATTAGCAAACATGGTGGGCCAACGTCATACTGAGAGATATTACTGTATGTGTAGCTCAATAAACATTTATCTTCTTCATCTTCTGCTATACAAATCTTTATCTTCCTTCCCAATAGCACTGCAATACAAAACTCCCTCCTGGGTGCAACAAATTTTTTATATGATGAGTTTCATAACAAAACCGGTACATTTATAGGAAACAGGAAAACAGTTCATAACATAACTTTGTTTATGTGAGTGTAAAATAATATAATAATATCAGGCAGGGAGAGTGAAGACTAGTACAGGCTTCATCTGCATCACATAAAATGGCACATCTTTTCAGACTGACGGTGATTTAATGTTACTAGACAGTTTAACATGCTTGTAGGAGAACATAAACTCTCCAGTTCCTTAGTTACTTCAGCTAACAGACAGCTGTGCATTGTGGACAGTTTTACTCTCCTGTACTCATAGACAAAGATATCTGTGGCATCGCTGGGAGTAAAATGGAATTCTATTGAGGACTGCACCAACGCTTAGTCAGCTGTAACAATCAGGAAGCCCGAGGTCTGTGGATTTTCTTATTACAGTGATAATAACTCTGTATATGTTGTATAATAACTCTGTATAATAACACTGTATATGTTGACAGTGGCGTGTACCGGGTATGCGTGCTTACCTGTGCACTCATGCTGCAGGCCTTTGCCGTAATGTCCTTTCTCACACACACAGTCGTACTGACCCGTGTGTGTGCCGCACTTACAGCTGGCCATCAGATCACAACAGTCTCTCCCTTCCACACAGAGAGATGAGCAGTGGGACATGTCCTCCTGAATGTAACTGCCTGTCGGCAAGTCTAGAAAGAGAGAAAAAGCCAGAGAGAAACAAGAGAGGGATATATGTATCCACTGCATTACCCAGGAGCATAATCCTTATACCTACCAGCATTACACTGTGAAAAAGCAGGGGCTTTTCAGGGGTATCGGAAAACGGTCTGCTCTAAATTGCCCTTAAAAAATAAAATAGAATTTTTGGCAACACAACATCACTGATTTCTGCTTGTGGTGGAACAGGGCACAATTGCCACCATGTTGAGTGTTACAAGCTTTCTTATTCATATGTCAAACAGTGACTGGTCTTATTTATTACATTACTGGCATGTGCCAGTGATGAGTGATGGATGTCAGGCAGTGTCGCTTGCGCGTGCTCACGTGTGCATTAGGGTTGGGTTGCCTGGTAACACAACACATATGGCACACAGAAACTGAGAAACACCAGTTTGATTTGTATCACTATGAATTTGGGAGATTAATGGGATAAATTACTGTTTGGGAAGTGGAACAAAGGAAATAGGAAGACTCCTGCAAAAATCGGGGCTGTAGGCAGGTATAAATTCTTAACAATAAAAAAACCCTCGTTTTCCTCCTCCTTGACTGTTTCCATGTTTAATTTCCATATTTCTACTGGTGTAAGAGGATCTCCAGAAGGGTGCATGTATAGACGACAAGAACCAATAGACCCTTTACACATGCCAAGACCTTGCCACTGTATTGCAAACACACAGTCCTTCTGTACCAACTCACTGTTCATGCTTCCTTTGCTGTGGAGGTTAAAACACGCTGTACTCAAAGGGGGCAATAGATCACAAATTAGAGTGGGCTGTCTGCTGTTTACAACTGCTTACAACAGCAACAACAGCTAACCATGAAAATGCAAGCAGTAGAGGAAAGTGATCAGCTTAACCTGTTCTGTTACAATGAAAAGGCAATAATGTATCATTTATGTTTATGTAAGGGAACCAGCAGTTCGTCTGTACTAGCTAATGAGAATGTAGACAAGTCATTCTTCATAATGTCTCTGATGTTGAATGCACTTGTAAGTATGAAATACTACCAAATGACTGCCATATGTACAGCGTGCTTTCAGTTTTCATACCAATTGCAAAACCCTGCACCCTGTTTTCACAGTTCACTGGCTCATCTCCCTAATGCTACCTTAATAATGTCACCCATTTTAAAATAAAAGATAATGAATATGAATACCGAGCTATGAAAAGGGTTCCATAATGCATGTTACTGTAAAGTTCTATTGATTCATTTGTCATAAAATGTCCACAGGAAGTACAAATGGTACTCAGGTACATATCCACTGCTCTCATCATCAATTGTGAATGATGTTTAAGTCTGCTTTATAACTGTTTAATTCTCAGAATGTAACTGTGCTTATCAAATGTACAGCTTTTAGCAGATGCTCTTATTCACATTGGCTTACCACTAAGTAATGCGTAGGTGATTAAGGAGCATTAGGAATTGTTAGGAGTCTTGCCCAAGGATCAGTCTTGGAACCCACATGATCACGCCATGAAGTTATTTAAAACTGAAGTTACAAAAGAATTTCCTTGCACATATTGGCAAATAAAGTAGATTTTAGATCTGCGAGCAATAAACAAAAGGAAAAGGGGTATCAAATCCTTGTGTTTTTACTGGCAATAGCTTTACCTCAGCTCTGAACCCACCCTGCCCATCAAACAGGGTTGAAACACAGCTCTGTAATCTACACAGCCTGCTCTGGACGAGTAAGAATGTGAAACACAGCTAAATAAGACCAATAAAATCCAAAGTGTTGGCAGGAGCATCTTTGTCTCCCTAAAATGCAAAGCAAACAAAAGGCAGATTGGACTCCAGATGTTAACAGACACACAAGCCAAGCTGCTGGCAAATACTGGAGATAGAGTATGACAGCAGGGGAATAACTCCTAATACCATGGAGCGGCCTTATAAAGAGAACTGGATCCTTAGTGGGTTTTGTTTCATCTCCTTCATGGTTGGTTGTAGTTGGATAATGCATCTGATGTGCATTTGATCGATTATGTTTGCTTAGCCGATGGGCCTACTAGACCAAGACTAAATTGGGAAAGAAACTCTGGCCCACAAATCAAGGCCCAGTGCATGTAGGAAACAACAACATTATGATTCATCCTACCAGATTTTCGGTTGTGCAGGGATTAGAATTAGAAAAAAACGAAGGAACTAATTTTTTCCA
>JAMWET010004884.1:222500-225000 GCA_024036415.1 Prochilodus magdalenae | reverse complement strand
AATCTCATGTTTTCTGAACCAGGCACCCTACTACAACTCTCTGGGTGGTCTTATTTTACAGTTTGTGGGCTGATAAGCACTCCAGGTACCTAAGCATCACCAGTCGAGTGACAGTGCAGGTGTTGTTTCCTGGTCACAGACTCTTTGGTGAGGAGAGGGCATATGAGGAGACTCGGTTCACACTTCTGACATCCAGTGTTTTGTGTTCCAGTGTTGGTGGTCACCTCCTGCTGTCTTGAGCTGATTTGTCAGGAAGTCCAGATCCAGTCTCAGAATGTTTTACTCGTCCCAAATGCACTTTGTGTGCAACAGGCTGGAGGTGATTTAAAGAAGAGGTCACTTGAATCTTGGTCACCAGTATTATGGAGAGACATAATGATACAGTGAAAAGTAAAAAGAACATTTCTAGTCTATAAGTATACCAAATATATTTGGAGCATAGAGAGAGTGTAGTCAGGCACACCAGTTTTGTTAGTACCTTTTTTAGCCCTTCTCTCGTCATAAAAAAAAAAGAAGAAAAGAATGGCACCAGTGGCTTCATTGTTGTCTAAGAGTGGCCAAATATTATGAAGAAGCTGTGTAGTGCATTTGGAGGTGAGGCATCACTAGGAACAGGGCTGGAAACTGGTTTTTGTTCCTTGTAGTTTATAAAGAGTAATCCCCACTGGTGATTTAGTTTCCCTGAACACTTTTTTGTTCTTTGTAAACAATCTTAGGCTTTGCATTTGAGTGATCAAACTTAGGTCAACAGGATTGATCTGTAGGTCTCCTGTGCATTGCTCTAATGTGGACCAGCATGTTTTCCTTGTGAGTCAGACTACATGCCAGAAAGCTCTAGCCATAACTGTTTTTGCAAACCATCAAGAGGGCTTTCTCTGCATTACCACTGAGCACTACATGATCACTGTCTATAGAAAAACATGTACCTTCTTTTTTTCAATCTGTACTTATATGCAGCATTTAAACATATCACCTGCATTTTACATTGCATGGAAATTGATGGATGGACCAACAGAAATGCCCCAAAATCTCTTGGGAAACAGTCTGGTTCCATTGAGCTACATTAAAATTAAATGAATGGCTTTGCCCTATCCTGTAAAGTTATCATTTTGGAGATATTTCTTTGGACAGTGACAATATACACCTACCACATTAGAAAGAGTCCGGTTAGCTAATTTTAGCATCACTCCAAAAGTATTGTATTGGCCTTTGTTTCCATCGTCGCAGAACGTTGGCCGGTGCTTGCAACAATATTCATACACCATGATTAGAGAAGTGCACAGTTCACCCGATGTGGTTATCCAGGATGGAATTTCTGTTCATTTATAAGCAATGTATAAACACTAGACTACAGTTATGGCTTAAACATTGTTTCATTAAATACAATTTATTGCTGAGGAAGAAGACATCAACCAGAAAAAGGTTTGTCTTTCTGTATTGGAGGTCAAGTCACTGACAATGAATACACGTCTAAATCTGTTAGATGTTAGAAAAGCTGGAGTAGCTCTAGATCAATTTTACTGAGTCTTTACTGAGGTACAATGTATGTTAATGTGCCCGGTACAAGCTTTAAACAATGGGCAATGTAATTACAAGCCTTAAATGTATGGCCTGAACTAAAGGCCTAGCTTTAATAGTCACCACTGTTCACCTTACAAACACTGAGATACAGAGAAAACAGAAGGAATGGCAGTTTGGTTGCAGTCATACAAAAAAAGAAGTCCCTCTTATCTGCACAATGGAAAGCCAAAGTTTTGCCAATATCCTGCCACTATCGTGCCAGTGCCTCCAAGCCACTAATCATTGGTAATCTGCTGCATGCCTAGTGCTCACTTTTTCCTGAACTGCGCAGAGGCCCCATTCAGAGCAGCTTTATGTTTGGATCTTGGAGTCTTCACACCTGCTAAGATGAAGATTATCCTTTATCCAATCATCTGCTTCCGGCCTGGGGCCACTGAGCATGCTAAGTGAAGCAAAATCACACCAGATTTTCCTGTCTCGGGATGATGACCAGGGCCCAGGCAGGGGTTGCCCCTCTGCCCTTAGTTACCAATCATGAAATTTGGGAAGAAACACTTTAACTGTTGTAGGAGTCATCCTGACAGATGCATGCTGGTAGATTTACTCCAACAAATGTCAACAGTTTGTCCAAAGGCCACAAATGTCAAAAGAGGGATAAAAAGATTCAACTTATGAAACAAAGAGGGAAGTCTGCCCAGCTTTGCTTGCTGGGCTGTCTTGGGTATTTCTTTCTGAAGCATTCCAGCTCAGATAAAGAATGCAAGCCGGATGCATCCGTATGGAAAGGGCTCCATGCTTGGTCGGAAGTTGGAGCAGCTTGTTTTGACACGGTATCGTTTCTTGGCTCTGGTGGGGAAGGATAACAACAACAACATGAACCCACTGGAAAAAAACAACCCCAGCTAGATGGAACACACAGTTTCCAGCCTTGCTCTGTTGAACAGCATTAGTGGTCTCTAAATGGATCTCAGTGAAAAGA
>JAMWET010004884.1:192500-217500 GCA_024036415.1 Prochilodus magdalenae | reverse complement strand
GAGATGAACGAGAGAGAGAGAGACGGGGAGATGTAGTTATATGAACCCTTGGATATATAGCTTCATGCACACCTGCTTAAATTACATGCTCTGTTGATTCTCTAAGTGAAGCTAAGTAAACACGTCCTCTACAAAAAAAAAGAAAAAAATTTTGACACATTTTAATGCACAATTTGGAATACATACTGACAGATGAAACCTGAAATGTAGCTGTGCTTATGATAAAGCATATTTAATATCTTATCTATATCTGTACACTCACCAAATAGAAAAATTATAAATCAGTGCCACGTTAAAATATGATCTCTTAGACTACAGGTGTTTAAAAGCTGAGTATATCGGCATGTATTGCAGCCAAACGTTTACAACATACCTCTGTTTATAGTGCAGGTTATTACACAGTGCATCTTAATTACCAATATGACAATATGTCCAGCTGATCTATTTTATTCTTGATCAAATAACAGGAGACCAAAATAAGAATGAACTAATTAACCGTCATAAAACAGTTTTCAGTGCTATGATGAAATAAAATAACATTTTACTTCATATTTAGACTATAAATGAGGTCACAATTCCCTCCAAGCTAAATATCTCTGGCTATTTTTAAAATGGTAATTTGCTTTATTTGCCTCTTCTTATGCACTTTCTGTCAGACTGGATTCTAATAGAGCCTTGGCTTTAGATTCTTGTGCAGCTGAGTGAACTGAATTCTAATGAGTGATGAATGAAGCTGTGGACAGCGATCATTTATTAACACAGCTCACAGTTTATCTGCCAGAGCAGTTTTGCTGGAGCAAACACACAAATCATGCCTCAAAATGTTCTTAATAACATGGTTGCTTCGCAACAGCAGTAGCTGTTGTTTTGATATTGTGAAACTCATCTGTCTAACTTTCATTATTTTTTTTCTCCAGAAAGAGAAAAAAAGGGCTTCCACAACACTGGGCACCATTTATTCAGTCAAAGATGATCTCCAGCAACGATTTCATTTCCTTCTAATTTTGAATCACAGGCCAAAATGTGCAGTACAGAACTAATGGTGCTAGTGAGTGATGCCCAGGCCACACAGAGAGACCATAAACAAGCAAGAAAAGGGGTCGGGGCCACAGAGGAACACAAGAGGGGTCCAAAACAACAAATCCAGTCAATATTTTTTAAAATAATCTACATTTAAAAGCTAATTATTCATTTTCTGACACTTTATATTCTGCATATATGTGTGTATATGTCTGTAGTATTATTGTATTTATTTTATATTGTTAGTGTTCACACGCAGTAGACATTTTTGTAAAGGCATTTTTTGCCAGAATTTTTAAAAATTAAAACAAACAAAAAAGAGCAAAACTGATTTTCTGATTTCTATCAAAAATAGATCTATCTATCTATCTATCTATCTATCTATCTATCTATCTATCTATCTATCTATCTATCTATCTATCTATCTATCTATCTAGGGTTTATATTTATGAAAGTTGGGCAGTTGGGCAGACATGCACCAGTTAAACCCAGTTTAGCAAAGAAAACCTCAGAATGGAGTGGAGCATGAGATCTCAGACTAATCAACTCATTCAGTGACTTCTCCTCACTGCTTGCTCTGCTAGCTTATGTTGTAATTACTCACCCCCGCACACACACACACATGTTGCTGAAAGAGTGGTGTCAGTAGCACCTACTGTATCGCCCTCAAAACTTTAACTCACCCTGAACTCTAGAGAGTTCCCTGGCGGCCAGAGCTGTAAGTTATTCAAAGTCAAATGCCTGGCAACCCTGCGACTGAGCTGCCAAAGTCCAGCATGTCTCATTATAAACATACAATACAGCCTTTCATGTTATTAGAGTAGAGGTTATTAAGCTTCTCTGCTTCTAGAACTCAACAGCGCTCGAGAATGCATGGTGCCTCTAGAGTTTCATAGTTTCCAGTTTTATCATAAACACCCATAGGAACCCAACACCCAAAGGAAATATTACAGGATACTCTTAACCCAAAGCCTTACACTCTTAAAGGTACCCAAAGCCCTAATCCTTAAACATTCAGGTGCAATAAAGGTTTTCTGAAGCAGTACTTCTGTAGTCCTCTAAAGAACCTTTCAATTGTTAGTTTAAAGAACTTTTAGGGGTGGAAAATAAAGTAATTGTACTTTAATGTATAAAATATAAAAAGCCATTATTCAGTCATTTGGATGTAAACAAAATCATTATTGTGAGTGTTCTGATGTGCAATGCGCAATTTTTGAAAAATATACATCTAGAACTGTCCACGACAGAGGTGATAGGAACCAGATAGCATATAATGCCTTTTCAATTAATTTCATAAAACTGGTTACAAATACACTACATGACCCGAGACCCTGTTTTACTGCTTGGCCGTAAATGGCAAAACAGAAGAAACTGCGCTGGACAGTGGTTCTCCATGACTCCATGTTCAATAAAAGAGCATTTATTGTACTTCTTATTTATTGTAGCATTTAATGTACTTCTTACATTTCTTGTCAAACTTTCAAAAAAGTATAAAATGAAGCTACATTATACTGCCCCTAAGGTAATAGTGGGTATATATTAGGGATTTGTTTTATTCCAGAAAATTTAAACCATGACTCCTACATTTCACAGACTTCATTTACCCTGGTTCATTTGCTTGGGATGTGGTAACAAAGCCCAGACTTCCAATTATTAAACATAATTAAACATTAAAAACTGTGTTTACTCAACCCTCTCAGATCAACAACATCATAAGCGACTAAAGCATGTTGCACTTGAAAGGATAAACATCTTGGGAACGTTGCATGCTAGAGACTGACTTTTATTATGTGCCTTTGACAAGTCAGGAACCAAGCCTCTTATTGGTTGACAGACTTAACCATCATAAAGCATCAGTGGCCAGCTAAAAGCCATGCTAACAGCAACAATAACACTTTACCACATGAGGAACAGGGTAAATAAATAATCACATGGGATATTCAGTGCTGGTTTTGCAATCCTGGATTTATTTTGCAAGGCCTCCAAAACAGCAGTGCAAGGTTGAATTACAAAGCTTCTGAAAGGGATACGGTCGCATCAAAGCCCCCATGGAGACGGTACAATGCTACTGAAAATAAAAGTGAGTCTCTAGTACGCAGTGCTCCCGAGATTTATTCTTTTATACAAGATGTCTTGATATGGTTTGTTGGTCACTTCAAAATCAATGAAAAGAAACTATAAACACCAGACTGCTCATGGAGAAATGACATACAGCCTGCTCCAAGCGCTGATGTGCCTTTTCTGTTGCGGGTTTGAAGGAGATTGGCGAGTACATGGTTGTGGATACACTGTTTCTGTTTTGACTGAGTGAACGAGTGTGAGTTTAAGGAGGCAGAATGAGTGGACGTGAGTGCATATACCAGGAACGCCATGCTGCCACTATGATTTTTGGGAGTACTCTCATTGTTTGAGCCATGACGTCTTTTTCCTTCACTTTGTCTCTGAAATAACTTGGACAAATGAAAAATATCTTGTGGCATGACACAGCACTTAGCCAAATGTTCTTAACGTATGTTCTGATGCTTCATTTTATGCACTGAACCCCGTAGCAATGCTTTCTTTAACTGTCCTGAAGTCTGTGTATTAACCAGATAGGATTGAGGTACAAAGTCCAAAAGACTAGACATGTACTTTTGGGTAGCGTGATGGTACTGCTCCCCTCTTAATGTAAACTGGCAGTCCTAAAAGTGATGAAGCTACCTTTAGCATTCCCCTGAGTAATCACAAGGCTAACATGACTCCATTCTCTCTTCAAGTCTGAGCAACTAGCTAAAGCTAGTTAGTTATCCAACTATTAAGTAATCTGTGTGTTCACCTATCTGTCTGTGTGTTCACCTATCTGTCTATACCAGCCTTCCATGTGTGTACATTCCCTGGATGTTCATCCAGCAGTAAGAGAATGCAAGCTTTGCAATCTTTAAGGTATCAACACACTAAAAACTGGATAAGGTGCGTGAGTGCATGAACACAGCGGTGCCGTCTACAACACACCATAGAGCACATGTCACAGGGGAGCTTCATTTCATTTTACTCAGGTTAACAGTTATGTTAAAACCCACAGCTGGAAGGCTGTAGCTGAACCTGCTCCTCCCCTTCTCTCAGATAAAGAACAGAGTCTGTAGACACAATGCGAGGATAGGTCTTAGGATAATCTGTACTGTTGCCTGTTGTAGGAATTCTGCTGGAAAACTCGGAAATCAACCATTCCGTTACCACCGGTAAACACCAGTTAACTGGATCTGGAACTGAATGATCTACTCTTTATTGCTTGGCTTATACATGTAACTTACAGTTGTGTGATCTTTCCCTGTATTTCACTTTACATGATCCAGAGTTGCTTGCTGTTGGTTTCTGTTCAGTGCACGCTCTGAGGACTAGATTTGTAAAGTGGTAAATTTAAAAGAGGGAACTGAGCGGAGGCACTCTGATTGCCTCACTATTTACATATGGGTTGGTAAATACAAATTTCAAAGCTGTTTCAGTAATCAGGACTGTGCGTGCATGAGCAGTGGAGGTAACATTTCATCAGCTGCAGTGCTTGTACTTTTGTTTGTTTGCTTTATGTACAATGAAGAGTGAGTCAGTGATGGAGGGATCCAGTGAGGGATTCGATGTTCTTTGGAATATTAAGAGCATGCTCGGCTCATTCTTAGAGAGGAGGAAAGAGTACATCTCTGAGAACCTTTTCCATAACAACTTTGTTGGATGTTTATCATGACACCCATGTTCAGTAATATACCTAATCTATAGTTCACTATGTGTTCACAGGGGCTTTAAGTATAGATGAGTATTAGTATTGATAGTTCATCTATAAAGAAAACACTTTCTATGAAACTGCTCCAAAGAACAGACTCCTTTTGGCACTTTTATTTTTAGAGTCTACCATTGCTACATTCTGGCAGTCTGGGACTTTCAGCCTTGGCTGAACACTGGACTCCACGCATTTACAGCAGCAAGACTGTTTTCCATCTTCATATCCTGAACTCATCTAAAACAAGCAATTTTCAGAGAGGAAAAAGCAGCAAGCACTAAAAAGTGCTTGCCTTAAAATGAAGGAGAAATACATTTTTAGGCCTAATTTGGAAGTGGTGGTAGTCCTGCAGGAATGAGGAGCTGCACTGCATGCACATATGCATATATGCTCACACTTCAGCCTGTAAGTGAGAAGTTTTGTCTGCAGTAGTGCAGAAGCTAAGACAAACTGAGTCTCTGTAGACTGAGATCCTGAAATGAATGTATTATCATTAAACAAAGCCAATGGCATCCAGGCACTGAGGTTCTACATAGACACAGGACTTAAAACAGTAACACACACACACACACGCATCCTTGTATTCCTATCTTTCTGGACTATACTCTTCTTGCTAAGTACTTCTTTAGCTATACCTCTCAACATCAGTAAGCATCATTTGCCTCTTTAGTACTTCTAACTAACTTGCATACTTCATAAATTAATAATAAAGCAAAACCATTTTCCTTGAGTTTTCCATATCACCAAGAGCTTAGTACACAGCCAGAAACACACATACTGTGCATTCACTGTGGAGGACTGATGGACAGTTGGACAAACTAGGTTTTTGTGTTGCATCAGCAGTGGTTATGAGTTTGGAAGAAAGTCTGGGAGCTGCCAGAGCTCAGTCAATAGCTGGCCTTTCTCTCAGTGTGAATGCTCACAGACTCTCCACTGCTTGATCCACGGGGTGATCCAAAACAATAAATATCAGGAAGTAATAGATCATCATTGCCTCAAACAGAACGAGGTTCTTTCTCACCACTGGTCTTCATCCCTCTTCTCAGAGGTTCTTTTCTCTTTTGCTGTCCATCTGTCTCTGTTTCCATGGCTTTCTCTGTTCTTCTATCTTTCAGTTTCTTGTTATTCTGTTCTTTATTTCAACAGTGCCTCTCTGAATGTATTAACCAAATTTAAGAATTGGTTTTCCCTTGGAATACGCTATACAATTATTGATGTGACTCCTCATTAGATCTCCTGCAGTTATAATGGTCCTGTTTAAACAAAACTCACAGTAATGTAATTAAAACACATTATGCACATAGGCTATATGTGGTGTGGTTATTCCTATAGAATGAAGAGTATGTTTTGATGTGATGTGATGTGAACACTGACTGGCCAAATCATCCAGATATACTGTTCAACTGTTCAGAATAAACAGATAAAATCTTTCATTACTGGAGAACTTTACATTATGTGAAGGTGTAACTGGTTCTAACTGGTTCTTCTATCACTCCAAAAAACCTTTACATTCAAGAACTTGTCACATCAAGAACATATCACATATGACTTGCTCAGTTAGGTTTCTTATTAGCGACATTACCAAACCACCCTTACTACCTAATTCAGGTTCCACTGGACTCCACACGTTCTTGCTCTATCAACCCCTTTTCCGTGGCAGTTCGGCACCAGCTTTTGGAACAGTTCTCTTTCAACAGAATCTTTTCTGCACTGTTGGATTTTCCATCATGGCTCAGAGTGGGCTGAGAGGGGGCGGAGTGGGAGCCGGGGAGCTGAACGTTTAAAGCGGTGATGACAGTTGTGGTTAACAGAAAGAAAAAGTAACTCTCAGTGCACAGAACAAACATAGAGGGTCTCACCGCTGAGAACCACCCTGGTCCACATGAGCCCTTCACACAGAACTCTCCTTCACCTTTGATCCTGCTATTTAAATCTGTCTGTGTCAGTCTCTAAAGACTGTAACTGCTGAGAGGATAACAGAGGCGGTGAGGGGGTGTGAGGACAGGAAACAGCCACTACAGGACCAAATGGTCTGACACAATCTTTCACTTACTGCTGTTTAAACCTTTTGACTTTAATTAGCTCTCTGTGTGAAAATGATTATAATGATTAGAGCTGATCAGTGTGTGTGTGCGCGTGTGCGTGTATGTGTGTGTTCGTGTGCGTGTGTATGTGTGTGTTCGTGTGTGTATGTGTGTGTGTGTATGTGTGTGTGTGTGTGTGTGTGTTGTAGAGTGTGTTTTTGGCTTTATATGTGTTACTGTTCACTATGTGCTGCAGAAAAATAGAATATCATTTGTCAGAAAAGAAATTAAGGAAAACCTCTTTACACATTTTAGTCACTGACATGTAAACAAAGTCTTTTAAGGTGGTTTTATGTGAAGTGGTTCATTTCAGAGAAACCTTTCACGTGTTTGGAGTGGTGGTCACAAGTATAGCCATTTCATTTACTGTTCAAAGCTACCAGTGAACCCACACGTCTTCTGATTTGTTATATACCCTCATTCACCCGAATTCCTATATTAGTTCTTGAGTTCTCTTAGTTCCTAAGCTTACTTCAGCTTCATAATGCATTCTTTATCCACAGGATTGTTCACACTTTTGTGCCTTTCTGTTTGTTTACCTAAGAACAAATCCCACAGAAGAAAACATTGCTGAATATCAGAATCTTGGTGTAACCTGTGTAACCTGTGTGGGCTTCTGGAAGACATTTCTTCTTAATAACGGTTGGTGAATAGAGGTATCCACACCAGACACTGTTAAATTCCTCAGGGCCTAACAGCGCACCACTCAGCATCAGCTGCCATTACTACATTAAATTAAAGCCACATCGAGACCATAAGGAGCCACACATCACATGTAGCTTGCATAAGCTATCCTTACTATTGTAGCCACTCAGCTCACGTCTCTTAGCCGGAAAACAATGGTTTGTGGAGAATGGGTAAACTGATACAAGTGTTATAAGTGATGCTGACTGCTATCTTTAATTCATTTTATACAATTAGAATCGGGTGTTTACTGTCTTAGCTGGTATTCTATAGCAATGCTCTGCTACTTCATGCTACACAACATGGTGAGTTTGGTGTGTGGTGGCCTATGGTTTCTCTAAATTGGGCCACCTTATATCAAAACATCATATATTGTACATCTGTTTCCCTCTGCTTGAAAGTCTCCATTTTGGAGATCAAGGTTATTTTAAGCCGATGACAATATACTACTGTAGCATTTACAGTATAACCTAATAGAGTGTGTATTAGCATCCCCCTTGAAGTCGTTACAGCATCTGGCAAACAAGAAGGCTACTAGACTGGAAGGCTTACATAAATTATAGAGTTTGCTTCAGTTTACTTTGTCCCATTCCACTTCCATTTGTATTCAACATACAAGCCAAGTGTGAATGGTAATCAAAGCACTCTAAGATGGATTACAAACAGTGTGGCCTACTGCAAGCCATTTGTCACCCCCAAACCACCAATTCCATTCAGCTCTATAGACATGTTGGACAACTCATTCATCCTCAGTCCACAGAGTGCTGTAGTTGGCTGGGCTGGACAGACTCCGTTGGGCTTTATCTCTAGCTCTGCAGACGTATCTGTGGCTTTCAGAGTGCTTTAAAGGCATTCCTGTCTGCCTTATCAGACTCTGGAGAGAGAGGCCTGTCTCTCGTGTTGATCTTGCTCATCAATCCTTATTAGCAGCACAAAGACGGCTGCAGGAAGTGGCAAGGTTTTCTTCTTTATCAGTGCGGCAGGGATGCTGGGGGAAGACCAAAGCAGCAGTGTTTGCTGTTTTTCTTTGTTCTTTCAGTTCTTTGTCTTAAGGTGACAGTTTGGTGGCAAATTTAAGTGGTAGAAACAGGAAATTAAATATATATAGCTGTAATTTGTCCGCCAGCACAGGTTTTTTTCACTAGAACTATGAGACTAACATAGCTAACAATAGTGGCACAATAGTGGAAGCATATACCTCATCCATGAGCATCATGCAAAAAGCATTGTCATATAAAACAAGACAAGTCATTTCATTTCCAAGTAGCTCCACCTATTAGGTCTGAAGTGGCTTTACATAATAAATCCTTTAGAGTAGAATGACCTTTAGTCTAAAAGACAGGCTTGAAGCACCAGTGGGAGTAGTAAATATATGGTGTTTAAAACAAAGGAGCAGAACAACTTAAAATGTTTGTTAAGCCTGTGGTTTTAAATATGTTTGCTAGCTAGCATTATAGCTAATCCAGTTGTAGCAAGTGTAGTAAGTCTAAGAGAAAAGTGAGCTACAACTTGCTAAACCTTTGACTTCCAGTTTCACTACAATACCCATAATTCAATGCGCTTGACCTTAAACACTGCACATTGTCATAGTAAAATTGAAAGGCAGAATCACACACATAAGGTTTTACTCTCACTTTGGGGTTGGTGCTTTACTTTTTACTTTTGTTTGTGCTTGTTCTAAGTTCTTGAGTTTGAAACATCTTATCAGTCTGTCCAAGTCGAGTCGCTAGCCTGTTAAATGCAAACCTGAGGCCAGTCAGAATTGAGGTCAACATGCGGGTGTGACACCGTTTGTTGACTCAAGTCACCATCTCTGAATGTCAATCATTTCGATGTTTTTATAGATATTGTCATATCATACAGTAAGAGAAAACATATAGCCAGCTCTCCTAGAAACTGACTAAATGACAAGCTGTTAGCGACAGTTTCTGGAGCAAATGTGCACGCGTGTTGTGTAAAACTGCCATAGTAAAAGTGCAGTTTATAGGCCCTGACCACAAACAAGCAAAAATCCTCTCTTCTTCATCCAAACGCGGCTAAGGGAGGGCTGTGCAAAGTGTGGGATGATCACTCAAAAGGTATTTGGAGATATTAGAAATGTGTTTGTCTACGTTTTCTTCACTGCACTAAGTTTACTGAAGTTTGAGCACATTGCGATGGGTGATGTTTGCATGGACTGTAGTTGAATATCTGTGATTCAAAGGTAAAGGGGCAAACCAGTCATGGCTGATTGAGCATGTATGGGTTAAGGGGGGAAACTAGCTAACTTTTAAATGTCAGCAAGCTAGGCCTTTAAATGGTCTCTTTCTTTTTTCTTTCTTTTATCTTTCTTTCCTTTTCACTTTGTCTTGCTTTTTGCATTTCTCTCTTTGCTCTGTAATTAACTACAACACTTTGGAGCATGCTAGCTCACCTCTGCTCTGCATTATTGAAGTTATAAACCAGATCTCTTTTATCTGCTGAACACCTGTGTTAAATTCATTGCCTTTTCCGTTCATTTAAACCAACATTTGAACATCTTAGCAGAAGTTCTTCACCACATTTGGACTGTGTATGCGTGCATGTGTGTGTGTAGGTATTCACTCGCATATAAAAGGCCTTTGATCCCTCTCAGTACCTTCATTACTGGTTGGAGCTTTAATGCTCCTTTGTTTTGCGTAAAATTGGAATGGAGGGGGTTTTGCTGACAGATGGTTTTGCACAGACAGTGTGCGAAATGTGGAGCGGCTGATGTGTCTAGGCCTGATGACGGGCTTTCCCCTGCTGTCCTAGGGTTCAAAAACCATGTCGGAGGGGTCAACGGCCCTCAAAACACCTCTCTCTGGAATTTGTCCTGGGGCAGGGGGTTTGGGGCAGAGTCAAAGCATGTGTTATTGCGCAAAAGTTCCTTCCTACCACCAACCCCCCCAAAATCCCAATGAAAAATCTGCATAGTTGTCTGTGCTCTGATGCAGTTTGAGAAGACCCAGCTGCTTGTAGTGTGTGAATGTGTGCGTAGCAACAGTGAACTTCTCTTACTGGAAAAATTACATATGAATTCCGAAAATGTGATCAAACATTACTACAATTACTGTCCATACAATGGGCTTTCCAAATCTGCCATTTGGGAGAAAGACGTCATTTGTAACTGCAATTTTAAAATCCATTTGGTCAGAGACTTCAAGCCGTAATGCGTCTCTCCTGGACTTAATCAGAAAAGCGGCCAGGTGAAGAATTTGGAGAGCATAGGAAAGAATGCAGAGAGAGAAAGAGAGAGAGTATGGAGAGTCTACAGAGGGCTGTTTTGGCTCCAGTTTTGTCAGCAGAGAACGAGTGGAGGCTCTGGCAGCCCATGGTAGCCCATCGAAGAGCAGACAAATCCTAAGAACAGAGAGAGCTAATCTCCAGGGACGGGAGAACCTGGCTGCTTCAGAGAATTAAAGGCCCAAGGAGGTCCAAAATCGCAGCGGGAGAGCAGGAGCTATGCGCTCTCACAGCTTCACACTCATCTGAATAAGCTTCAGGAATGAACTGTGTGAGACTGTGTAAACACAAGCTACAGCCACACTTACTTTTATCCTGCCATCAAGGGCTGGGAATAAAGCTACTACAGACCGCGTACCTTACAGCATCAAAGAAACAACTTTGCTTAATGCTCCAGGTACGTCAACAGGGGCTGCATCGTTCCTCAAATCCAGACATACTTTCACCTAATTGATCACATAGCAGTCAGGACATGAAGCAAGTAACCCTTAAAAGCCTGTGGTCACTGGTAAAGTCAATGGTGTGGCATCAGATTTAGAAGGACGTTTTAGACCTTGTCATATCTCTTCATATATTAAACGCAGAGGCTCAAAAACAAGGTCCAGCATGAAGTTCAGGACTTAAATGTAAAAATGTCAGCACTGTAGTAATGAAAATATGATGTCAACTGATGACGAAAGCTTTTCTACTAGATAGGCCTCCAAACCCCCCAAAACTAAAGCTTTAAGTGAGCTAAGTAACATTATCTCATTATTTAACACATACTTCTTTTTACACATTACATAAGCATGAAGTGTCCATGCTATCAGGCTGATCTTAAATCAGGGTTTCCTGAGGTACAGTGATCTTTGCAGGTTTAAAAATTAAACCAGACATAGCATATAATTAGTTCATTTAACTACATTAAGGGTTTAGATATTGGGGCTCAGCTGAGTGCAATCAACTAGTACAGTCTCCATGGACAAGTATTGCTAGTAGAATGTGATGCTCCGGAGCAGCTGCTAAGCCTATAAGGTCACCATGTCCAGTGCCAAGAGTTGGCTAGAGAAGTATAAAGCTACCCGTCACTGGACTGTAAGGAGGTGGAACAGTGTTCTCTGGAGCGATGGACCTCAATGCTAGTTCAGTTTTTAGGCAGTTAAGTTTCAGCACTGAATGCCTGGCAAACACTAAGGGATAACCAGGCCGATCTTAAAGCTGATTTGCCATTCCCAACAATCACCAAGGGTCATCTGATAGTAGGGTGATCTTTTATAATAATCTTCACAGATTATTCTATGGCCTGGGATGTCTAAAATTCAAACCTTACTCCTTAAATTTCCAGTCTAGTCGGGGCTGCCTGATTGTGAATATTACCGGCCTGATTGAGAATACATCGCTGTCATCCACCATTCGTTATGTTAGTTTGCAAGAAACCCACAATGTAGCAGTATTCCCGTAATTTATATCACATAATCACTTTCCAAGATCTCATGCTGTTTTTGTTACTGTCTTTAAGAGTGATCTAAATTAAATGAGCTTTGTTCTACTGCTCTGTGGCTCATTTAAAAAGTACTCAGAGCTGAAACACTATTTATATATTCACTACGTCTGCAGAAACTGTTTGAGGCTGAATAGGTGAATATACACTCGTCATTAAAAAACAAGTTGGGCAAATCGCTGCCCCCAGAAGGAATGAAACTTGATGCATGTATCACAGTCCGCCACGCATTTGACGTTGACAAGGACAGTCTTATTGTTGTACCTGACTGACACAACAGCCATGATTGTGGACATTCAGCGAGCAGTGATGTCCTACATGAGTCATCCTGTTAGTGCCAGCACCAGTGTCAGGCAGCAGCACAATGCAGGACTACATGCACACAGAGCAAAGTCTGCAATAGTGTCATGGAATGGCAGTGGGTCATCTTCAGTGCCACTTTTGTCTTGGTGGAGACGAACAAGGAGTCTGTGTGTGGAGGCACCGTGGTCAGCACTGAGATGAGTTGTCATGCATCACACATCCAGAATGGTGTCCCTATACCTCCACCTCCATCCTGCGAAATCAGCAGGAACTGTGTGAGAATATTCAAGCTGCATGGAAAGTATTATTGCAGGACACCTTTAGAATCCTCTACAACTCCATTCTAAGACGTCTGGCATGTTGTATTAGCAAATATGGCGGCCCAATGCCACACTGAGAGACACTATCAATGTATGTGTAGCCCAATAAATGATATGGACTTTTTTATGATATGGAGGTTTTTTAGGTATGGTCAACCTAGCAGGGTAAAAGATGGAAATCAGTGACTTTAAAGTGCAGATACAGCTGATAGATGGGTTCGATCATTCACAATCGATTTTTGTAATCTCCATGGTAAAGCACTGCCAATAGATTGGGATGCTCTGAACCTGCTGCAGAGCCTTTAAGGTCAGCATGTCCAATACCAGGAGTTGGTACAGGGAATGGTATTCCCTAGAGTGATGGAGCTCCATACAATACCTTTGAGATTAGTTGGTGTGGAGATCCAGAACTGATCATCCAACATCAGTACCTGACCTTACTTATGCTCTTGTGACTGAATGCAATGAAACCCTCACAGCAATGTTCCATTTAATGTAAAGCCTTCCCAGAAGAATAGAGGCTGTTACTCCAGCAGAGGTAAGAGGCAAACTCCCTATTCTGCCCTACGCTGAATAAAGTCATACTTGGTTATTAATACAGCATGTCAACTCAGTTTTGTTTCTTAGTTTACTGTTAGTTTCTCTAGTCAGCAGTCGTGTTGGTATATTGTATTTACGTGGAAACAGCGTGAACCAAGCAACTTTGATGCACCGTTTTTCAGTGTACACTGCCTACAATGCAGTAATAGAGGAAAGGCCTGAATCCTGCATTTTTTCTCCAGACTGGATGGAAAACTATCTCTCCAGGAAAATACTTCCAAGTCTCTGGTCCATTCAGAGCTGGGGAATGGTGCAAAGGAGCAGCAGAAAACCTTCCAGTTCTTTTTTATTGCATTGAGAGTTAATGAAATGAAGTCGAACCACAGTTTAACTGTAACAAGCAGACACGTGTAGTTCAGTGCTTTTCTGATGGCAGGATGCTAAAGGTAAACATGTCAGCACAAAAGGAAAGTTAAGAGTGGCAGATATACAGAAATGGTGAGTCAGGGGGAGAGAGGGAGAGAGAAATAAGTCATGGTACTGTGGTCTTGTTTCAAACATCTTACTCAAGCCAGACGTGGAAAGTCATACACGTGCAGTCAGAGAAAGGGAAAAGTTCATTTATTAGGTGTTGCTCCAATGAGCGAATGTTATCTTTGTCTCTTGTCTGAATCCAAGAATTAGCTTGAAATGAATCACTCGTACATGCTTAAAGGCAGAAAATGGATGAGAAAGAGACAAAGAGTCAGCCAGAGCTTTTGTCATGAAGGTAAGGGAAAAAATCAGTTTCAGCAAAGTAAGGGAATAAAGAGGCTCATTTGGTTATCATGCTGATCTATCTAATTACAAAAAAGATACCTCATTATTATATATAATATCCGCCAGCACAAACTAACTGAACCCAACAACAAAACTCAAGAGTCGCTGATTGCTTCACTTCTTTGACTGAGTGCTTGACTGCTGGAGTTTAGCAAAGTTCAGTACGTCTGTTCTCATTAAACCTTTCCCCAAATCTCTCAGGGCTGTCAGTTTGTGTTTACATAGCAGAGGTCAATCACCCCACCGACCCACAATAAAACACAAAAAGATGCAATACAACAACACAGTCTAAAACATATCATAAACAACACAATACTACTCTATGCAACACAACAAGACAACACATGACATCAGACAATGCAACACAAAAAGACAATACAACAACTAACCACAACACACCATGATAGGATACAACACAGCACAAATATACAAAATCTAACAAGTGATCAAGTGATACAACTCAACATCAGTGTTGTTAAGAAACAATATAACATAAATAATCACAACGCAACCATATACAACATTAAAGGACACACAACTACAACATAAAATGTGACAACAGGCCACAACATGTGACAGCGCTCATGACAGCATCTCAATAGAGCACAGAGAAACATTAGACAACACAAACAAAACAACCTATCGCATCACATGATGCAACACCTGAAGACAACACAAAATTACATGACATCGCAGATAACCAGGAAATGCAACATAAGATGCCATTATGACACCACCAAAGCACATGTTAACACAATCTAACACAACGCTACTGCGATGTCATCCAGAACACAGCACTACTTAATATGGCGCAAATACACACATTCAACAAAATATGACAACAGGCCTCAAGACAACAAGGTATGACAACACACACTACACAAGATTCAACGATGTATCCCTAAACAACACATTATTACACAGCAGAACACAACATGACACGACACAATATACTGCACAAAAACAGAACGTTATACGAGGCAACACAGCACTACACAACATTACAAAAGATTACAAATTACTGTGCATTAATATCGCACTGTATGACAACTATAGACACCACAACCTGACACAACACAAATTTACACAAAAGACAGAACAACATCACATAACACTACACTAAGCAGCCCAACACTACACAAGAAAACACAATGCGTCACTACAGAACACATTGTTGTACAACATTACCCAAGATCACTACACAACATGTTACTACTACACAACACATCACTACACAATGCATCACTACACAACAGTTTACTACACATCACTACACAACTATTTACTACACATCACTACACAACAGATTACTACACAACACATCACTAGAAATCACTCCACAATGCATCACTACACAACAGATTACTACACATCAGTACACTACACATCACTACACAGTGCATTACTACACAACAGTTTACTACACATCACTACACAACTATTTACTACACATCACTACACAACAGATTACTACACAACACATCACTAGAAATCACTCCACAATGTATCACTACACAACAGATTACTACACATCACTACACAACACATCACTACATAATGTGTCACTACACAACAGATTACTACACAACACATCACTAGAAATCACTCCACAATGTATTATAACACAACAGATTACTACACCTCACTACATAATGTGTCACTACACAACAGATTACTACACATCACTACATAATGTGTCACTACACAACAGATTACTACACATCACTACACAACACACCACTACATAATGTGTCTCTACACAAGAGATTACTACAGATCACTATACAACACATCACTACACAATGCATCACCACACAACAGTTTACTACACATCACTACACAACTTTTTACTACACATCACAACACAACAGATTACTACACAACACATCACTAGAAATCACTCCACAATGTATCACCACACAACAGATTAATACATAATGTGTCACTACACGACAGATTACTACACATCACTACACAACACATCACTACATAATGTGTCACTACACAACAGATTACTACACATTACTACACAACACATCACTACATAATGCGTCACCACACAAAAGTTTACTACACATCACTACACAACTATTTACTACACATCACTACACAACACATCACTACATAATGTGTCACTACACAACAGATTACTACACATCACTTCACAATGTGTCACTACACAACAAATTACTACACAACACATCACTACACAATGTATCACTAAACAACAGATTACTACACATCACTACACAATGTATCACTACACAACAGATTACTACACATCACTACACAACACATCACTACATAACACATTACTACACACCACTACACAACAGTTTACTACACATTACTACACTATGCGTTACTACACAACACTTAACTGCACATCACTAGAAATCACTACACAATGAATCACTACACAACACATTACTACACATCACTACACAATGAATCACTACACTACACATTACTACACATCACTACACAATGAATCACTACACTACACTTTACTACACTGTACAATCTGACAACTATACAATATTACAACTACACATCCAAACACTACACAAGTCGTCCCTACACCAGATGATACGGTGAGTAGTGGACCAGGCTGTAACTATGTGTACAGTTTATGTTCCCTTGTTTCACCCTGGACTGCCCAGCTCTGCTCTAAGAGATGAATGGCCTCAGCGATCTCCTCAGTGTAGACATGAACCCACACAGAGTGAGGGAGTGAAATGAAGGATGATCGGAGGAGTAGAACCATAGAAATACCACACAACCCTTCACCTTTACCTCATGCAATAGGAGAATTAATCTCATTCACACTTCACCCTCTATCTTCACTAAATCCCATATGGAAGAAGTCATTATTTGCTCATACTGTGCATGTATAGCATGATGAGGGGCATTCAGGGACGCCGCATTGAGGAGTTATTCCACTGACCTCATTCACTAGTTAGCCAATGGATATGAGGAGAGTATGGGGAAGAGATAAGATACAGTCACTATAAAGGCAGTTCCTGCATACCATCTGTAAACCACATTATCCACAATAAGTCATTCTGATCCACTGACAGTGTACCAACCACATCACTTCTGTCTTTCTCTTCATGCAAAGAAATGAACTTTTTCCATTCTTCATTTGTCTCTCTCTCTCTCTCTCTTTTCCTCTCTTCGCTCAGCACAGTTCAGTCCAGAGCACGTTTTTAGCCTATTAGCATGACTGCTTTACATGCATTACTGCCACAGCAATTATAAGATGGGGATAGTTATTATATTATTACTATGTTACAATGTTATTATTTATGACTAATTTGATATTATGACATGCTATTATTAGTGGTGTCCACATTAACATGATCATCTTTTTCCATCACTTATTCTTAATGATGTTAGTGCATTTTCTTAGTAGCTCCTGTCTGAAGCCCAGCTGCTTTTGCGCTGTTCTTACGCCTGTAGTCTTTTAGATGCCTGGAAGTTCCACTGAAGTTCCACTGAACTCTCTCCAGCTATCTCCAGCTACTGCCACACTGTGAATCTCTCACTGAGGGACGATAGCACCGCTGATGAAGCTGTGTTTTGATGAACACTTTCTAAAGTCTTTCTTTAGGGTCAAACTAAGGAAATCAAACAAATAGTTTTTTACAAGGAAAGAAAAAAACATTCTTAACTTAGGAGCTTAAATGTATCATTCAGACTGCAGTGATGTTCAGACGATGGCACATTTGGTTGAATTAAATAAGTTATCACAACCTCAACACACTTTGAAGAAAATGGTTCTATAAAGAACCACAAACAATTAAAGAACCCTTTGCATGGTTGAAAGTGAAGAATATGCTGTAGATGCTTCTATACAGAACCATTTTGGGTTCTAGGGTTTCACTGTATAGAGCACCACAAAGGGTTCTGCTATAGTTATGATGTCAAGCTTGTGAAAATGGCAGAACCCTGTTGGGTGAGATATAGAACGCTTTGAATCGACCTGAGGAAAACTTTCATGATGCAACAAACCCTTTAATCATGCAAAGAATTCTGTGTCTCTCCATCTTTCTCTCTCTTTCATTACTTTCCCCTCTTCACCAGACTTCCTTTTTGAACTGTTCCACCACGTCTGATTTAAAGCTTAGCCTGGAAATGCACACACACACACACACACAGATCCATACTCAACCACACCTCCAAGAAGCTCACTGACACTCTTCCCCACTCACCGCTGCCCGCTGGAACGCTCCTCTGGTGAAGGTTCCTCCTCCTCTGTAGGTGATGGCTGGAATCTCTTTGCTGAAGAGTGAACACTTGTGCTGGTGAGATTTGGGCACCGACACGTAGTCCACTCTGGTCACCACGTGGCTCTTAGAGCTGAAGGTCACCAGAGCGACACGCGTGGCCTCTGGCGCCACAGGGAAGTCGGAGAGCAGCTTGCGGACGAAGCGCAGCTCACTGCCGAAGTTTGCGGCCCCAACACTGGACGACTCGTCCAGCAGGAAGATTAGGTCCAGACGGCCACCGCGCTCTCGCAGCAGCCGGACATTGCGGCGGAACGCCTGACCCAGACGTTCCACTTTACTCTCTGCACTCTCCTGGACCTGGCTTGACAGTCTGCGTGTTTGCGGAGGCTTGGGCTGCTGGCCCTGGCTCTGAGCGGGCAGGCTGCTGGCTGTCCTGGACCATAACAGTGTCCAGAACATCAGGGAGAACCAAAGAGTCACTGATAGTCTCAAAGTTGCCATGGTAACCACACCATTAAAATGGTCAGGCACAGTTCCAGGAGTGGTGGTTGTTGCGATCAGCCTCTCGGCTGTGCTTAGTGGTCAGGCTCTCTCTGTATCTTCTCAGAGTCGTTTCAAGGGTTCCCCAGGTCTCCCTCTGGCTGTTGTTATGTCTTAGTGGTCAAGCTTCTCTCTGTCTCCTCAGTCGATTGGAGAGCTACCTCTCGTCCCCTCTTTCTGGAATTGTTGCAAAGTGGACGACGTACTGGTCAGTTCCTCTCACTCCCCTGTTCTGGGGAGCTCCTGCATCTCAGAGAGCCTTCAAATACCACCCCCTTTCTCACACAGCCATTTAAAAAGAGAGAGTGAGTGAGAGAGAGAGGGAGAGGGAGAGGGAGAGACGGAGTGAGAAAAGTTCTGAGGGAGTGAGATAAAGTCTGGCTTGGTGAGAGAGAGAGAAAGGGAATGAGAGGACTGAGGAGAGGGAGAGAGAGAAAGAGAAAGAGGAGCGGCGGCAATAGAGGGAAAAAAAAGGGGGCAGTCACAGCAAACGTCTTTGTTTTTTTCCCCTTTTTCGTCTTCTCCTCCTCTCTTCCTCTCTTCTTCTCACTCTCTCATGCAGGAGAAGCTGGAGGGAGGCTTTGTGTCGCACTCGTTTGCCTGTCAGCCTGTCAGCATTCGCAAAGAAAACATCAGCACCCAGCCTGCTGATCAACTCCATATGTCTGGCACTCGCCTCCTCTCTCTCACACACACACACACTGACACCACAACACACCCGCACCTCCCAGCAGATACCAGAAGAGCCATCGCTAATGAGAAACACTGAGAGACAGAGGGAGAGGGGAAGAGAGAGGCAGACAAAAGAGGGTAGAGGACACATTGGGCATGAAATTGGCACAAAGACAAACACGCAAAAAAGACAAACAGTCCATTAAAATTAAATATGAGTTAAATATGGCTTACATTTTTGTCCCGGTTGCGTAAACACTTAAACAGATCAGTCTTGCTTTTCCAAACCTTCTCTATTATCCACCAAAACCAACAGCTCTGCTCAACTGTGTACCACTCAACTCAATGCAAAATAGCACCTCCAGTTCCTCTATGCGTCGTAGGTGCTCTTCTTCTAATTGTGTGTGTTTCCCTTTGGCAATAGACTACATGGTTCTGAAATTAGTGATTTACTTTAAGCAGAAATTCTATAGGTTTAGAAATCAGAGCCTGGCTGAATAAACATTTTATCAGCCAATAACTGCTAAATATAGTGCTGAAACTGGGCAGATCATGTACAAAAACCCGAATGAAAAAATTGTGTTTTCGTTCATATGAGTTGTCAATTTGTTTCTTTGACCTTACTCCTTTTAAAGGATGTATTTGTAACAACTGGCTACAACATGAAGACTGTAAAAAAAAAAAATCAACAATTACAGCAATACACTGTTTTTTACAATGCTGTTATTGAATAATTGCAACACTTCACCGTAACTGTATTGTAACTAGAGTAAAAATAAATTTGTAACATACATACAGGTAACCTGTTTATTCTGCATGAAGTTTTATCTTGATTTTCTCTGGAAAAGCATGAGAATCAAGATAAAACTTGATTTCTGAATATTGTATCAGTCCACAATTTGCAGATTTCTGTAACTGTATTATTACTACAGCAAAACATAATTTGTCTGAATAAATGCTGTCTGAGAATAAAACTGTCCTCAATATATATATTAAAATATGAGCACATGAAAATATCTATAGCTTTGATAGAGAGAAGCTTGAATGGATAAGAGAACACCCATGCCATTTTTCACATCCATGTTAAACTATATCATCTAAAACATGAACTAAACTTCACAGCAGTCCCTGCACTGATACCCATCATTAAGACTACAGAGGCTGCAGTAATCAAATATCTATTCATTATAACGTTGTATTAACTGTAGTTACTCAAATACACCATCATGGATAGAAAAACAGCACATGTAATATCCATTCAGTGTCTGTGGGGTTGGAATAACAGGGTAAAACAGAGAGCTCATGTGAAATGAACTGTAGAAAAATCTAAAAGCAAATTAACAAAAACTAACAAGCCAGTCACTATAATATACAGAGACAGGCTGCTCAAGTGAGCACAAACAGCCAGCCACGTTTTAAGCTGGAGCTGTTTTTACCAAAATGCATCACAGCTTTAAGGAATGCAGTAGATGGCTGCAGGATTTCTGCTTCAAATTTACAGAACAGCGCATCTTTTTTAGGCTGAGCCGGTGAACACAGTGAGAACGGATGATGTACAGAGTGATACGGTTTAGTGCTATAGGAAGCGTGGTGTGTATGTTGAGGAGATGGCTTTATTGTTCCATGGAAGCATTTTTTGTAAGATCATCATTTTCTATGGCCCGTGTCACTTCCTCCTCTTTCCCCATGAGGGTCTTATGGGGAGAAAAAAATCTGCAGTCAGACATTGCCCCAGCAACCCCCAACCCCCACCCACGCACTTTTCTTTTTGTGATTTTATCTGTAACCAAAACAAAGCCTGCATGCGTTGTGGACTGTTAGGGGGGAGTGGAGACACCAATTGGCCGCAGATCACATTTCCAGCTTGAAAACTGAAATGGATATGTTTGGATGTGGAATAGAAAATCCCTGCACTCAGCTTATGGAGAGTGCCACGAGTGAAGACTGAGGCTGTACTACTGCTGTTAAATACTGACCTTCAGTGTGTGATTTAACCAAGGCAGCAGGCAGAGCCTGGAGCACAGAGCCTATAGGACCTGCCACAGGAAAGTGTGAACTTAGAGTGAGGATAGATAGCAGAGATGGAAAGACTAGTAGGCGGATGTAGGTGAGATGTGAAAAACCAAAGGGGAACTGACTCCACATTCTCCCACAAACTCCAGCTTTTTAATGTTGGCTGTTGGATTTATACTGTTTCAGGATAAAGGTCGTTGCTTACAGACCACCCTGCAAAAGGACCATCGTTCTAATGTGTTGTCTTAAAGATGCACTCCATGATGCATTGGGTACTGCTGTAAAATCATGAAGATCTGTCAGTTGTGTGTTACTACATTTCAGTGTTTAATGCAGTTCCCTTGTAATTCACTTTATAACTTGAATTTCATTGTTTAATTAGCCAGTAGCATAATGCTGTTTTCCTCCACTGTTGATAGCGTCAAGCTAGCGGCCATGTATAATATTATTCAATGCCAATTCTAGTCTAACCATGGGCAAATAACATACATAAAATGTAGGCAATAACATACATACAGGTAACGTGTTTCTTCTGCATTAAGTTTTACCTTACAGACTGTATCTGAATATTGTATCAGTTTAGCATCTGCAGATTTTATAAAGCGAGGGCAGAAAATAGTGTGCAGAGAATATGTATGAAACAGTTAAAGAGAGCCAATTAACAGCAACCAGTGATGGTCAACTGGCAGTTCTATGTTTGTCTGCATTTCGTACACACGGAAGTTTCAGTGAAATATATGAAAATTGCACTGCAAGAATAATTTGGGTAGAATCTACTAAACTTTGGGTGAACCAAAAGAATTCAGCATGCTGCATGACATTAGCTCAGATGTAAAGGTTTTACTGTGAAACTGTCCCAGAGCAGAAGATCAGATTTACTAATAACTGTATGGATTTTAGTATTTAGACCCCTAAGCATTTTTAATGAATACATTACCTAACAATTACACATCACATAACAAACAATGTTCCAGGTAACAGATTCAATCTGACACCAGAGTTCTACAATAAATGGTGGAGAACATTGTGGATCATAATGAATATGGAAGGACATTCTAGCAAAGTATGAAAAGGGAGGACATTCTGGAGTAATGTGAATGGGAGAGGACATTCTGGAGTGATGTGAACGGGAGAGGACATTGTGGAGTGATGTGAATGGGAGAGGACATTGTGGAGTGATGTGAATGGGAGAGGACATTCTGGAGTGATGTGAATGGGAGAGGACATTGTGGAGTGATGTGAATGGGAGAGGACATTCTGGAGTGATGTGAACGGGAGAGGACATTGTGGAGTGATGTGAACGGGAGAGGACATTGTGGAGTGATGTAAATGGGAGAGGACATTCTGGAGTGATGTGAATGGGAGAGGACATTCTGGAGTGATGTGAATGGGAGAGGACATTGTGGAGTGATGTGAACAGGAGAGGACATTGTGGAGTGATGTGAATGGGAGAGGACATTGTGGAGTGATGTGAATGGGAGAGGACATTGTGGAGTGATGTGAATGGGAGAGGACATTCTGGAGTGATGTGAATGGGAGAGGACATTGTGGAGTGATGTGAATGGGAGAGGACATTCTGGAGTGATGTGAATGGGAGAGGACATTCTGGAGTGATGTGAATGGGAGAGGACATTCTGGAGTGATGTGAATGGGAGAGGACATTCTGGAGTGATGTGAATGGGAGAGGACATTCTGGAGTGATGTGAATGGGACAGGACATTCTGGAGTGATGTGAATGGGACAGGACATTCTGGAGTGATGTGAATTGGAGAGGACATTCTGGAGTAATGTGAAGGGGAGAGGACATTCTGGAGTGGTGTGAATGGGAGAGGGCCTGGGAAGAACATTGTTAATTAGAAATATAATATGAAATGATATGAATGAGAAATTATATTTTAGAAAAGTGTGAATGAAAGAAGACATTCTAGAATGATGTGAAAGAGAGTGGACATTTTAGAACAGTGTGAATAGGAGAGGACATTGTAGAATTAAATGAATGGGAAAGGACGTTCTAAAATTATTCGGACGGGAGAGAATAGTGTGATTGGAAGGGGAAAGTGTATACTGATATGAATGGGGGAGGATGTTCTAGAATTATGTGAAATGGAGGGTCTATTGGGTGGAATTTGTGAGAAAGAAATATCACTTTAGTCCTTTTAGAAGTTCTAGATAAGTCACTAATTAAATCTGAACAGTAACTGAAGCAGTGTGTTGTTATACTGTATATGGAAAACAGCAGCAGCTTTATACAACTTCCCTTTACTGAAAGAGTTACTGTGAATCTGCTTCATACTAACATAACTCCATTCATCATTGTAGATCATTCTAAAATGTCTTTATATAGAAGAGGCTATAATGTTCAGGACCAAGCCAGAAAAGGGGTAAAAAACTAAGATCATTTTATCATAGTAACCACAATGTAAATATATGGATTTATATGCACTTTCTTTCTGTTTTGTTTAGTAGCATCCTTTATCCATAACACTGATGGCATGTACTGTATTTCTCTGGACACATGTATAATATACAAACTCAGAAGTGAACTGTGTTTTGTGTTCATAACAGACCAAACAAGTCAACATTCATTAAAAGTGTTTTATTGTGTTTAATTTACATATTGCTACTAGCTGCTCAACACACACAATTCATCTGATGAAATATTGAAACAAATATTATTGGATTATTTGACCTAAAAAATTCAAAGTCATGGTTCCACAGGCAGAATGAATCCTAAGGGCCTGCAGACAGAGTTTAAGAAACATAACCTCAAGAACATGAGGCCATCTCTCACCAACTCTTACCTCTCATCTGTTAAAGGAACTCATTATGCGTGAGCCATTACTTTGCTACCATCTACTGGCAAATCAAAAAACCTGCACTTTCGGTAGTGACAGGACTCGTTCAAAAGAGATTTTAGAAGATGAAAGCATTTTAGATTTTTAAAGATACATCAATATACATGTATTTTCTCTTGTAACATCTGACAGAATACTGAACTGTTTTAGTTAAAATGTTGTCCTAAATACAGGTGAGATGATCAGTGGAGCTGAATTCATACCCTCAAAGTTTGGATTTGGGCTGAAGAATGGATAGAGTTTCTCTGTGAAAGCCTGGCAAGTGAAAGAATAGATATGAGATCTGTCCTCCACATCATAAAAGGAGACCAGACCCTCCTCATAATCCACAAACACCCCCACCTTCTGGACCTTCTCTTTTAGAGGTAGAAGGACTGAGGGATCATCACAAGCATGATACTCACACGTATTCCTCAGAACCACTATCCAGAATCCATCCTGCGG